>JACRUU010000012.1:20407197-20422197 GCA_030449085.1 Kryptopterus vitreolus
TTTCAAATGTATATGTAGACTTCTAAATGACATTCTCAGCATTTATTAAAATTGTCCAATTCTGCATTTACACCAACACAGTGCCCAATTACACTCTCTTCAGCAAGTTACACACTGAATACTATATTATGCTATTCTATATTTCCACCTGTAGTCTTGTATGAGGTGGCATCAAAACGTTTCGGAATTCACTTTGCTTGTAAGAAAGTACTTTGATATAAAACGCAGGAGCCAAGTGTTGGTAGAGGAAGTGACATCATGTTGTGTTTGGTGACAGAGTGTGCACATGGTCAACACACATGGTCCACATGGTACATCAGTTATATAGCACCCCATATACATTAAAAAATGCCTTTAAGCCCAGTGACTTTTGAAGATGCCCGGTGCTCCCTGTGACTGTGCAGCATACCTTTTCGTGTTGCCATCTGTTGGCATGTATAAACCAAGTCATGTTGATACCACGCCATATATTATAGAATTACTCGTAACATATAGTTTAATGCTTGTCTTTACTATACACAGTAGAATAATGATGACATAACCCTCCATTTTTCTTTCCTTGTTTCATATCACAAAGTTCTTCATTGGCTCGGTTTGGGTTTCAGGTGCATTAAAATGCATGTTCCTGACGCCGTGAAATGTAAATAAATGAACATGATCATTCTTTATTTCCCCCATTGTGAGAATGAAACTAGATGGAGCACCTTCTTCAAACGGGAGGTGGAAGTGACGTCGTCCGCGAGGCGGAAGTGCTGTCCGTGCTTTCAGCTGTCAAAACAAAAAAAAAAAAAAAAGAAAAGAAAAGAAAAAAAAGGAAAGAAAGAAAAGAAAAGCAGGAACAGCGACGGTGAGTGATAAACACCGCATTGCTTTACCCCATTAAAACACCTATAGTTTTAGCATTATGTTTGGTTTAACAAGCGTTAAATAGTATAATGTAATAATAACGTGATCGGATGACGGTTGACATCTGATGACGGTTTCTAAGGCAGTGTTTTTGCTCCTGTTGGTTTATAGAACACGTTATGAAATGTAGCCGTTATTAACGTTGCGATTATTATTATTAATAATATCGCTGTTGGTATGAAGTGAAACGGTTTGTCTTGCGGCATCGGGCTGATGAGGGAGAAAATGCGAGCGAATGAAGAGCGTATTCGCGTTTCTCTTTCCGCTAATCTAAAGCGGGATGAATTAGTTTGCGATGCGACACACACACACACACACACACACACACACACACACACACACACACACACACACACACACACACACACACACACACTGGGAGCTGATACAGTTGGTTTGTGTATATATATATATATATATATATATATTATATATACATATATATATATATACTCTATATGTATCTGTCGTTTGGCTGAAGGGCATCGCAGTGTTATGTAATCCATATGCGGCGTGCTTTTGTTGTGCTCTTTCCCCGAGCACGCATGACGTCATGGCTGCACGTCATTGATGCATGGTGCAGCGCGGAGCTTCGCATGCAGCATCTCTGACTGTGTATTAAACACTATATGGCCTGCAGCAGTTGTAAACATGTATCATCAATATCCCAAAACCTGCCCCTAAAGCATCGTATCACCTTGATGCAAAAAAAAAGGATTAAATACAACACTTATATATAAATATATGATATGCAGACATCCATCTGATGATCTGATTTCTAAGTCAGTGTTTAGTTGTCATTGGACTTTGGAGCCTAAGGTTGCGAGGTCAGATCCCAATTACATGACTGTCTGCTTCTCCTGCATGCCCCTGAGCAAGGCCCTTAACCCCATAGATGCCTAGTTGTACGAATAAGATTAAATGTTGGTCGCTCTGGATAAGGGCGGGTGTCAGATTCACTAAATGTAATATGGTGTACTAGCCTCAAAAAGACAGGAGGCGGGGCTGGAGGCGGAGTTGAAGATTCTCATTGGGAGTGACAAGGATGGACCGGATTAGAAATGAGTTTATTACAGGGACAAAGCATGTAGTTCATTTTGGAGACAAGGTGAGAAAGGCTAGATTGAGAGGGTTTGGTCATGTGCAGAGGAGGGACATGGGGTACATAGGGATAAGAATTGCAGAAAATAGTATGGCCGAGGAGGAGGTTTATGGGTGTGGTGTGGTACTCTATGGCAGATGTAGAGAACCAGGTGATATGGAGACAGACGAGCAGCCGAAAGTAGAAGGAGGCGAAGTTGGGCAAGTTGGAGCTTTTCCCAAGTATTAAAGTGCCCAAATATGTGTTATCATGTTGCCACAGATTGCCAAGTTAGGAGTGGAAGTCTCAGAGTGTGCCAAACCCACTCAATACCTTTGGAGTGATCTAGAATGCAGACTGCATTTTTATTTGACATCAGTTCCTGACTTCACTTATACCCCTGTAGCTAAATGAGTACAAATGTCATTGGTGAAAATGGATGGAAAAGCCTAATAGGATGACTGGAGGTTATTATAACATTTACAGAGATGTTAAAGCCCAATGTTTGGGAATGCACACAAGAGAGATGTGTCCACATACTTTTGGTTAAATGTCATAAGAAATAAATTCAAAGCAAGCTCTTATTGTGTAAACGTTGAGGATTGAACTATTGTATAAAATTAGGCAAATGTGTCCAAATCAAAGCTGTGTGTGTGTGTGTGTGTGTGTGTGTGACCTCAGACATTACTAAGTTGTTAAGATAAATTACTTGTAATTTGGACAAAGTACACTGAAGAGAGATTTGCAAGGAGAATTGACTGCATGTTGTGGAAAGCAGTTCTTTCGTGTATGTATTGGACTTTATTGTGCTTCTTAGCATTACAGATATGGAGGAGCTGGTACAAGACTTGGTGTCTGCATTGGAGCAGACTTCGGAACAGGCCGAGTTGGATGATCTGTGGCAGGAGATGGTGCTCCGGCCGTTGCAGCACCGGCGCCAGGTTCGCAGACGGAGGGGCCGTAAGCGGCGCTGCGATTTCGAGCATAGCCTCTGCCTCAGTGAAGCATCCGAGTCCAGCCTGGATGAAGCGTTCGCAAGAGAACAGCGGCACGGAGCCGGCGGAGCCGTGGCCGTCGCGGCCGCTCCGATGCTGGCTGCTAATCACAGCGATTCCGATGACACGCTGATAGTCAAGCGTTGGACTCCATCATCCCTTTCCTTCCGCACCAGACAGCATTCTTGGCCAGAGTCGGACTCGTTCACGGAGAACACGCCAGGAAGGCCTCTGCGCCGGCGCCGCAAAGTCAAACGCACGCCACCGAATATGAACGTAAACATCCAGCAGCGGTTTAGAGTGTGTGGACTGGAGAGAAGCGAACAAACCCATCGTCACTGTCATCACCATCATCATCATCATCATCATCATCCTCAGAGGTCCTATAAGAAACAGAGACTTAGCCGGCTGAAAAAGCGCTCAGGGGGCTGGTCGAAGCAAGACGGCGGCTCTGTCGGCCCGGTTGTGGGAGGCCTGTCTCAAGAATGCTGGAAGGACAAGATCCTGCGCCAGACCAAGGAGAAGAAAGAGGCGTCTGACGAGAACATGTCCGAATGGTATTTCATAAATCTTTACAAATTACATTTAGAGAATATATTAACATGAATATCTTGTTATGCTTTAAAACAGTCACACTGACTGGGATAAAGCAGCTACTGATGTATTAATGAAAGAATGCTGCAGAAAATCTTAACATGACCTATTAAGTGTATTTAGTCAACAGAATGATTAGTAACTGAATGACCCTCTTTAATGATGTCATCTAGTAGTATATTATATATTATAATGGGAAAAACCCAGTGGCTCATTATGTTTTTTAAGAAAACGTTACTATCCCGGTGTCTATAATGCAAAAGCCATTAAACAAACAAATGAGATCAGATTGCTATAAAACCTTATGATGACTTTTGCACAATAGTCTATATAAAATGTTATTTTTATTGATTGAAACTCAGTATAATTTTATACACCGGGACTGTGTGTGTGTGTGTGTGTTTTTTTTTCCCTTCCCCCCTCGTTCATTTCAGTGATTACGCTTGATAACAACTCTGGCAGCGATCATAAAAGTGAAGCCATTTGAAACAATCTAGAAGCCTCCCCTAAATCTCACTGTCAATAGTCCGCCTGGCCTCGTTGCTCCATAATTCATACAGGCATCAATTCATCAACTGGATAGGTATTAAAAAATGAAGGCCATAAGGCATGTAGTCTTCTGTTGCTGTGGTGATCAGTCGAGGGAAATTTGCTGTTGCTTGTTGCCTCTAAGCTACAATTAGCTTAGGATGCCTCTTTTCGAAAAGCGCAAAGAAGATGTTTGGTATTGTATTGATCAGCGAGAAATGAAGTTTTAATAGAATCCTGGTTAATTAAATTCCAGATGAAGCAGATAACCGAGTCTCCCACCGCCCGCCTGCGCTGCAGAGGATGATGTGTATCACGCAAACGTCTGACAATTGACTTTGACTCGGTGAATTACTTCGGTGTCAGCGGAGACCCGCAATTTACTTAACTCGCACTATTAGAAACTTCAGAGGCGGCTGAAGCGCAATCCGTCACTAAAGGGCGCCATTCGATATCATGCCTAAGATTGCGATGAGGAGTGTTCTTTAATAATAATAATAATAATAAGCGAGCATTATAGTATTGTGTGGTTTAGGATCATTTTTAAATGTAGAATGACATAGTTAGTTGCTTATTTTTTTGTTTCACAATTAAGCCGAATGATCATTTCTCACCGCTCCTTCCGCTTCTTTTCCCCCTCCCGCCCCCTGTAGCCCTTCCTCAGATCCGTGATGATGTAATTATCTGCGGGTTGGTTTAAAGGAGAGATCGAGGCGTCAGCAATAATGGGCTGACAGCCGGCTTTACATCTTCTACTTTAATTTGTGCTGACCCCGTGTGGCCTCTCGAAGGGGCTTGTTTTCTTATTTTATGGAAAAATCAATACGCCTCATGACAGAAAACAGCTCCGGAGAAGAAATAAATGGGAACACTGTGTCGCCCTGTCAATCATTTCTCACTTACACTTCTGCCCCGTGTGCCTGATGTGCTCGGATTGGATGGGAATGCTTTTGGTGATGTTGGTATCCAGAAGTGGACAAGGATGGTTGTTTTTGAAAGTCACAGGGCTGAAGTTTAGCCTGATAGCTAATGCATTTTAAAATGCTAATAACAGCTCTACCCTTAGGGTCACACACACACACACATACACGCGCGCGCACGCACACACTGTGAGACCAGATGTTAGTTTTAAGCATGTGGTGTATATGAGATACAGCTCATCTTCTCTCTTAGTCCCTAGCGCACAGACATTGTCCAGACTTTCCTTAAACCAATCCGAGTGTGCGTGAAGCAGCTGTTGGCAGCTCCAGCTGGGTCGTACATCCTTGATTAGGCCAGCTTTGGGCCCAGTGCATGGGGCACCACCTGGTGTTCATTCTGCCCTGGCCTGAAGGCCTCACCTTTCGGTACACACGCTCTCACCGGGACACAAGATCTCCAGCTCAGAGCGACCCTTAATTTAGGATGACCAGCTGACAGTGAATCACAATCCTATTAGTTATAACTAAATTTGGATAAGAATTGTCGTTATGAAGTTCTTTGTTTGTATGCAATGTATTGGTGTCCACTGGGACAGGACTTAGTGATTACTAAGGTTTAATAAATGAATGAAATTATTCATTAATTAAATATATCTATTGGTGAAGATCATGTAAGTACATTTTAAATTTCTAACAGAACAGATTTATACTTTTATTTATTTATTCATTTATTTTTTGTGTCATAGATTTTAACCTTTATCTGTGATTTTGAGAAAAAATTAAATTTAAAAAGGATGATAACTTTGGGGCCCCTGGGAGAGGCTCTTAACTCTGTTGCTGCGCATGAGTGAATGCTGTATGAATGAGATAATCATGGAAAAGTGTAGACGCAATGGCATATATTTTATTATTATTATCTGAAAGGATTTATTTGATCAAAAACAAATCACGAAATAAGCAAGTATATCGAGTATATATTTATTGTTTTATTTACTGATTTATTTATCTTTTATTCCCTCTTTTATTAATCCCTGCTTTAAGAGCACAAAGTGGAACCAGTTGTGTTATTAACGTTCTCTTAACTTTGTAGCTGCTTCCACTAGTTATTACATTCTGATTCGGGAAAGTAGGCGAGGAGTTTGGAATTGTACTCTAACTTGCCCAAGTTGGTTTTCACAAATCCCTGAGACTAATCCAATTATCTGTGCTGAGGGAGGCTGGAGGACCCTTTTAATCAGACACTTCTAGAAGAGGGCATGGTGTCGGAATGGCTCTGTGTGTTATCAGTGAGACACCCCTCCTAGTTTTCTGTCTTTGTTCTGGAGCGCAAGCATAAGCCAGTGCTCAGTGACTTGCCAATGCGTAGTAATCTCACCCCAAACTGGCCTATTGGTCTCAAGAGGGGTGGGATTATATCCTATTGATTACACCCTGTCTCAGAAGTGTGTTTTGGGCTCACCTCCCCTGGATGTGTGTAGACGACGAAACAAGAAGCGTAAGAAACAAGCTAATTTAAAGCGCGCTGATCTCGAGGGCGTCTTCCTAGAAGGCCTGGGTCGCGTGCGAGAGAATTTTGACGATGAATCAAATGTCAGTATGCGTGTTTTATTCGAGCATGTATTATTTATGGTTGTATTTGTCGATGCAACCATCTGACAGAAACAGATAAACTCGATGAAAAGTTCCCCCCTACTGAAGGTCACGTTCGAGGGGGAAGGAAGGAAGGAAGGAAGGAAGGAAGGCTCCGGCACGGCGAAAGAAAAATGTTATTTTCAATAATGCATGGCATTAATTAGCTACTACTTAATGGAAACCGTTTCATATTGGCAGCGAGCCTCTCAAGGCAACATCACATTACACCTTTAATAATGTTTAATACTTAATGGGCGGGCCTAATGAATTGTTTATGTTGCACCTATCATTCTTCTTCTTCTTCAAAAAAAAAAAAAAAAGCGCCGAGCACACGTCTTCCTCTTCGGGTGACATTCAAGCGCATCAATCGAGATTTCATTTCACTTTGATTTCTACAGATACACTTGTCACTTCAATGCGCCGGGGCGTCCGAAACGCTTTGATTGCTTGCGCATATCGGCTGTTAATCACTCGTGAAGCCCTATTAAACACGAAACCGTTAATGATATGTAGCAGACAGTCGAGAAGCTGTTTTACTTTACGTTTTTCAAATTCACTCGACTACTCATTTCCCCATAGCTGGAGCGCCGTTGTGAATTAATTAAACGGCCCCTGTAATACCATACGTGTATCTGGGTGTGACCGCACCAGCACTCTGCCACAAGGAAAGCAGTCGCTCTTCATGCTGCCGCCTTCTCATGGGCCGATTAACTCTCGTTACATATCTCGCAATGCCAGGATGAGCAGTAGCCATCTTTCTCCTACTGACATGTAAACAAGTGGTGATGCTTAGCCTCACTTCCAATGGCAAACAGTCAGCTGTGTGTGTGTGGGGCCTAATACATGTGTGTGCTTATCCAGGAGTTCTGCGCTAAATCTGCGTTATTCCCCTGAGACCATGACCCCCCTCCCACATCTGCTTCTTGGGTATGTGAGGGTGCGGCAGTGCGGAGGCCATCTGCTTCTAGTGATGCATGGTGTGCCGGTACACTGGGCCGCCCGGCGCCCAATATGTTGAAGTCCTGCATCAGCAAGTGTGTGACCCACACCAACCTCTCTGCTCACGGTCAAGGTCAACTCTGATCAGCTCGTGGCAACCGCGGAGCAGATGCGTCTGTAAACTCCTCCTAGGACTCACCATCGATGTCGTAGACGATCTAGAGTGCAAAGCAATATTCGACCAAAGTTCATGATGTGTTTTCAGCTGTCACGATTTAATACTTAGATTTATTCGGACCTTATCATTGGTATGCATCCCTGGATTATCTAGGTTAATGCTTCATTTCGTTATAATTTCGCTTTTTTATTTCAGTTTATTTCAGTAAATATGTGTATCATTTATATTTAGTATTCTAGGGGCGCGGTGGCTTAGTGGTTAGCACGTTCGCCTCACACCGCCAGGGTCCGGGTTCGATTCCTGTCTCGGCCATGTGTGTGTGTGTGGAGTTTGCATGTTCTCTCCGTGCCTCAGGGGGTTTTTCTCCGGGTTCTCCGGTTTCCCCCGGTCCAAAAACATGCACGGTAGGTTGATTGGCACCTTGTAAAATTGTCCCTAGTGTATGAATGTGTGTGTGAACGTGAGTGTGTGTGTCCTGCGATGGGTTGGCATTCCATCCAGGGTGTATCCTGCCTTTATGCCCATAGATGCCATGAGATAGGCACAGGCTCTCCATGACCTGAGGGAAGATCGGATAAAGCGGTAGAAGATGAATGAATGAATATTTAGTATTCTGAAGTACATTCATGAAATTCCCATTTGTTTATTCAAATCTTTGAACATTCTTGTTCTATTAAATATTTTTTAATAAACTGCTGTAGGATCTTTCATTTTTTTTTTTTAAGTATTTGCATTTTTAAATAGAATACACAAATGTTTTCTCAGGGGTGTAGCTCAGTGGTCTTAGACGCTGGGCTACTGATCGGAAGGTCTGGCGAGGTTCCAGCCCCGGTATCGCCAAGTAGCCATGCTTGGACCCTTGAGCAAGGCCCTTAACCCTTTGTGACCCTGCACTGTGACCCCAGCTACCAAAAACAAGCTGGGATATGTGTATGTATGTGTATGTATAATGCCTTGCCTTAATTTTAGATTGTAAATATGTGGCGTGCTAAGCTTCATTTTGTTGAACATTTTAGATGTTATTCCCTGACCCCAAGTGTCCGATCAGCGTATAGAAACTACCATTAATTGGTTCAGTGTCAGCAGTCTGACTGTTTGAGTAAACGTTTCTGATTTCCGCTGTGAGTCACTGCTTCAGGCCTTGCCGTCGTCAAAAACAGATGTTGTCCAGTTGTTGCACGAGTCAAAGTCCCGAGGCCTGAGGTCCATTCTGTGCATGTGCACTTCTCGGCAGACTCCATTTTGGAGAAAGGCGGGAGGGGAGGAGGAAAAAATGCCAGTGTTGCAATCAAAGTGCTGAGGTCATTCTGCTGTCATCCGAACGGAGAAAGGCGGGAGGGAAGGAAAAAAAAATGCTGCATTGCTGTCATCCTCAGAAAAGGCTGGGCAGATTAGATTGGAGTTGACAGGGAGGGATATTCAATTAGATTGGGCATGTCACTCAAAAGCTTCGATCCGCATCTGTACCTGCCCCTCCCTGGCGTCTTAGCGTTTTTTGATCTCTGAAGCAAGGACCTTGTCTGCTACATTTGATCTGATTCCACTTTTACATACGGTGTTTTTACTGTAATTATTTCCGACATTTTTGAACATAGGAATGAACGTCAAACCCCGAGAGATGTTTTGCCACTGTCCGTGCACAATGGAATGCATCCGTTCATTTACACAAATAAAGTTTCGACGATAAACTGAAATGATGTTTTACATTTTCCTTTAGTGAGACGAGCAGCGTGTGCAGCAGCGACCCTGGACTTTTCACCAACGATGAGGGAAGGCAAGGTATGAACGTTAGTCTTGTATGAAGAATAAGGTGGCATGAACAGAATTATCAAAACAAATAACAATGAATATATATATATATATATATATATATATATATATATATATATATATAATATGATGCTGTTTTGAAAGCGATAACACTACTGGTGAATGTGGAGGACAAATATTGGCTTGACAATTGACAATGTATTGTGCTTTCAATCAGGAAATCCCTCCACCTCACCGAAACCAGCCCTACCCGAGGATATGGTGTTAAGACCAAAGCGCTCATACGAGATGTTCTTTACTATAACAAGGAACAACAAATCGGACGGTGTCGCCATGTAGCCTGATTGCTGTGGGTGGCACTCGCCGCGTGCCCATGCGGTTCTAATGAGAGGTTGTCATGTAGTGCTAATGAGCGCTGAAGGCTTTGCTAATCTCATTAGGTGTGGAGGTGCTAGGCATCCTCTGATTTAACAGTTGTCACTACACCTTGACTGTGAGAGGCATGGCCTTGCTGTGTAACTGACTGACAGGTCCATAGAGACCACTGGGAATGTGTGCGTGCTTAAATGTGTGTGTGTGTGTGTGTGTGTGTGTGTGTGTGTGTGTAAGGTAGCATCCCCTTTGCACCTCAGCTATGAATAGGGTTTCAACTAAGCCCCTGGTTGGCCCAGAAGAAGCATTGAGGTTGTACTTCACTTAACACCATTTGACACAGAGGGCACAAGTAGCTGTAATTGAAATTTTATGATTCTTCTTAAATTATTTGCTGGACCGAAACGTCCAGTCACGTAATTGGACTAATTAAAGACAGGCGAGGAATGAAGAAATATCATGGGAAATTCCTATTATGATTGATGTTTATATGAAGTAAACATCACTTTTTTACCCTTTAAAGCCTTATTTAATATATATATATATATATATATATATATATATATATATATATATATATATATATATATATTAACCCTAATATATATATATACTGTATAAATCTGTTTTTTGCATTTTGCACCTCTCATGAGCACTGCAAGATTGTGTCCGGTTTGACAACAATTCTCTCAAATCAGATTCATCAGACAGTGTTGAGTGTCTATAACAGCATACCTCACAGTGTTGCTTTATATAATTTTGTTATTTCTGTAGTGACCACATAAGTACTGATATGATCGTTTCTATAGTATATATATAGATATTCCTTGTATATATAGGTAGGCTATTCCATCTATTTCCTTTTCAACAATGATATATTTTCTGATATAGATATAGTATATAGATAGGATAGATATATAGCCTCTTTGCTTGTGGTCTTATAGATGGGTTCTAGTCCTCCTTTACCTGGTATATATAGGCTCCCATGTGATTACATCCACTTTGGCTCATATAGATCTATATGAAAATAATGAGTGGGACAAAACTGTAGTTATATGTATATATTACACTCATTATTTTTCCGATTATTTTTTTGGTTAACATCACATCAAACTTTTCATTTTGGAATTTTCACGGTTACATCTAGTGTACAAATTCTTTCTCTTTCTTTTTTAAACACTTATCATCTAGGTATCACCACGAAAAACCTAATATCATTTGTTTTCCAATCTGTGTTCCCACAGGTGATGATGAACAGAGCGACTGGTTCTTTGAAGGTGACTGTGCATCAGGCATTGGTGTTCAGAGCCTGATCTCTGGCAGAGAATCGGAAACAGCGCCTAGACCTGCTGCACTCGACTCTGTGAGAGAGAGACATCACTCGCCGACTTTCCTCCACCCGAGCCAACCCAGTCAGAGAGGTGCGGTCTAGAGTGTGCTGAAACATTCCCAGTGCAATAAAAAAAGGGTTTTAATTTGTAAACATTGTGTTTAGATAAGTGACAAATACCTTTACGTGCTTTGTCATATAGCAGTTGTCCTAAATTTAAGCACCTAACACTGTAACTGAGCAATTATACAGCTATTATGAACAAATTATGAACTAAAATAAATAAATAAATAAATAAAGGCATTAAGAATCTCAGGCATTAAGAATAAATGTATAGTTTTATATACATTTATTTTCTCAAAACTTATACATTGTCCAAATGCCAGTACAAATAAATATAAATTGAATTGAATAGATTACATCACAGATTTCAGTGCCATTTCTAACTATAAGCAGAATATTAGTATATTTTTATAGGCACCAAACCATCAGGGGGGCTGTAAGATAATATACCATTGGTAATACTACTGCTCATACTTTTGCCTGGGGCCCCCTTGTGGTCTGCAGCATGAGAGGTATGACCAGGGTGATGGGGTCAGGACATCAAGTACAATTCCACCTAAAAGTTCCCGAGGCTAATAAACAGCTTGTATAAGCACAATGTAGTGTAGAATAATGTGCGTGTGTGTTCCTGTGCTGTTGGAAATAAGGTAAATATGATTTCCTGATAAATATGAGTTTTGATATGTCCCCTTTTACATTACAGTAGTTTAATATATTGCATATGTCCAGAGTAAAATACTAAGTATGAGATATGAGCTACCTTCCTAACCCCAAAGTTGATTGGGGACTGTCAAATCCACCCCCCGCCTTTTTCCCCCCAGCATTCCTTGTTATATTACATTTGTCTTTAACACCCACAATAAGCCAGTATGAGCAATTTTTTTATTCATTAAAGTTTTTTTTCCCCCTTAAGAACGCCGCTTAAGGTCAAATTACAAATCGGAGCCTGAGAAATGCTTCTCAAGTGTCAGGGTTTTATTTACTAACCTTAACCTTTAGAGTCTGCTGAAAGGAATGCCAGTTTTAGTGGGTAATTCCTTGTTTTTTTTTTTTTTTTTTTAAACAGCTTACTTAAACAGTAAACGCTATCATTTTGCTTATTGCAAAACCAGGATCCCTTTGAAGAAGGAGTATTTAAAGGCAGCGTAGCTATCTATAGTATGGCTTTTCCTCTCGGTCTTTCCTCTCCCGTGCCCCCTCCTCCTGTCTGAGCATCATAACTGTGTGTGTTGCAGGTTATCATGCTCGTATAAACCGTTTGCCAGGTGTGACCGCGTGCTGCATTAGGAAAGGCAGAAGGAGATTGCCTGCCAAGGTGAACTGGCATATTATAAACATTATACAAGAGCTGCAGTACACATTACTTTTACAGCATGTTAATAAATCCTGACACCGTCCTGTGGGTCCGAGGTATTTCCATGTTACAATCTTTTTTTTTTTTTTTTTTTTCTTCACGTGCCGCACTGAACTCGTCTTTTGGGTTGTAGGACAATAATATCGCTGCTTGTGTGGACAAACTGCGGACCTGCTCCCATGATTCCTATCAGAGAGAGTAAGATTTTTAATTACATTTGAACTATATATCTATATCTATCTATCTATCTATCTATCTATCTATCTATCTATCTATCTATCTATCTATCTATATATCTATATATCTATATATATATATAATATATATATATATATATATATAATAATATACTAATAATAATATTTACAGGTTGTGGTTGCCCCCCTATGGGAAGCGAGACAGAAGACAGGTAGGGATGAATCTCATTGCCCTTTACTGTGTTTTCTTTCTGAGTTGTTCATTTATAGTAATACTTTTTTTTCATTATTTCCAGCTCAAACCCTTGTGTTCATTGTCCATGTATCCTCTTGGCATGGGTCCAGACACTTCCCATCCAAGATGCTCCCTATCTGATTGTAAAACCAGGTGAGAGTTTACTGGCTTTTATAGATTTTCTAGAATGTCTGGAAATAAAATATTCATATTATTTGCTAATCAAATAACAATTTCTTTGAAGGACTCTGTATTCCCATGGTGTAAAACCCTTTGTTTAAGCCATGCCGTTTTTTTTTTTTGTTATAAGAATGATTTTTGTCATTACCCGAAAAAACGTCGGGTTGACTTTTATTAGCACTTTTGTCCTGTCAGAGTAAAATAACTGCGCTTTGCTTTCCGTCATTCTGTTTATACGCACTAAACACTCTTCTAAATTATCATTGAGCCAAGTGACAAGGTGAAACGCTATTGTATTTATGCCACTCAGTTCAGCAAAAACCTCCCCTCACTGTAGGCAGGATTGAGTTGCTTACAGAATGTATAAAAAGATTTTTGTGTGTGTGTGTGTGTGTGTGTGTGTGTGTCTCCCGGGTGTACGGGATGCGGCATTGAACAGATCTGCTGTCAAAAGCTCAATATAATGATGGAGCATTTTTAGTTAACTTCTCCAAATGAACCGTTGTATAGTGCAAAGCGGTACAAGGGTTAACCGATTTGACCCGCACGAAAGTTTTTGCGCCAGGGTCAGTGTGTTTTTGATGTGTGTAAAATCACTACAATGGACGAATCCCACAGGACTTGCAGCTCAAGCCACGACCTTTGTGATCTACAGGCTTGATGCATGACGAATGTCTGATTTGACAACGTACCGTGCGCGTGTTCGCGCGAATATTAAATCATTTGTACGAATTTTATTTAAGAGATATAAAGAACAACTAACCAGTTGTTAGTGAAAAATATATATATCAAAAATCCAATAGATGTACAGTATTTTTTTTTCCTTGCTCTTACGGTATGGCAGAGCAGAGGCGTGCTTAGAGGAAAATACGGGCTCTGAGGGATCAGCGTATTTATTTAGAGTTTAATTGCCTGAAGAGCTTTCGACTTCATTGCATTATGCCTTTGGTGCCTATTTACTGTGCATTCTTAATTCTTTCCCTCGTGCTCTCTCTCTCTCTCTCCCTTCCTCTGTCCGTCGCTCTCTCTCTCTCTCTCTCTCTCTCTCTCTCTCTCGCTCTCTCTCTTGGGCCACTCTAGAAAGCTCTCCTTCTATCCTTGATGAGGGGCAGAAACACAACAGCAATAAAGCAGCCGCCCTTCT
The DNA here is from genome assembly GCA_030449085.1 of Kryptopterus vitreolus. NCBI lineage: Eukaryota > Metazoa > Chordata > Actinopteri > Siluriformes > Siluridae > Kryptopterus > Kryptopterus vitreolus. Next base: position 20,421,616 of record JACRUU010000012.1, read on the forward strand.
TAGCGCTGTCTTTCATACTCATCGCCTTTCTTCTCCACCTGAAAGGTTCCTTCAGATTGGAGTTTGAAGCATGTTGAATACTAATTTCTGTCTATTAAAAGGCCCCTGGTATCTTTGCCATGCTCTCATTTGAATGCTGTCCGCAGGGGACGGCTCTTAATTCCTTTATAGAAGAATTCCAGATCCCCCTTTACTTCAAAAAGTATAAATCATACTCCCAAATGAACGAGGGAGAGTTGATGCCTCGGATCTCTGATGTGTTTTCGCCAGTTAGGGCAGACGCACCGAGCTCCCAAAGCTGCTTGGGTTTTTGGCCTGTGTGGGGACGACGTGTCTGTCCTCCCGACCCGGGCCTCCAGCAAAGCTTCAGGCCGCTAGAGCGTACAGAGCTTAACTTATCTGTATGTAAAACGCACGCACAATAAAATATTGTAGGGAGCGGGACAAATCAAGCCCACGCCGCTACGACATTTGCAGGGTATTAGTAAAGAATTAAACATGATGGGGGATCGTGTTGCAGGGAGATAATCACCCGCACGGTGTAATGTGGCCTGATAGCGAGCAGAGTTACTATTACCAGGT
>JACRUU010000012.1:20427197-20442197 GCA_030449085.1 Kryptopterus vitreolus
GAAACTTCTAGTACACGGTCCACGTGTTTGGAAAATCCCTGACGTTCGCAAGGCGTTTTCAAAAGAGGGAGAAGACGAGAAGAAGTGCGGATTGGAAACGGCGCCATTCACGAGCGTCTCATTCGCTCGGGCCGACCCACCTGCCTTTTTTCATTAGACTGATGGTTCCTGGGTTCTTGTGTGCTGCTTCACAGGATTGAAATCTGGATTGGTTTGTCCGCCTCTTCCCCAAAATCTCCTCTGCCTGCTTCTCTTCCCTGTTGCGCTGTTTGTCATTTAAATAACAAATGCGCCCAGTTTTCTGATTTAGTGAGGGGCGCTGGCCTCTGATGTATATTAATATTGCCGCACAGTGCACCGTACCAGAGTCCATCATTCATTTGGATAAAAGAGGTGGAATTTAAAAACAGCCACTGCTGTACAGGGATACAGATTGCATCCATTTATTGCACTGAGTGATGGAACGGCCAGCCATTCTGTCCTTCACCTCCCCACACTACCATGCCGCTTCCCATAAAACTTAAAAAAGCTTCACCCTTGGCCCTTCATCCTCTCCGTGGGGGGTAGGCAGAAACCGGGTATTCCTCATTGACCTTACCTACAAACATGCGGAAAACTGGATTAACCTCACTCGGGGAGAGTTTCAAAACGGTTAAAGCACCTTCAAGATACTTTTGCAAAAAAAAAAAAAATCAGACATACTTTTTGAAAACAAAGCAAAAAATGCTTGAAAATATTTTACAGTTTCCATTTTGTGTGTGTGTGTGTGTGTTTTTAAAATCTCTTACGTTTTCAATGAACACAATACTGTGATGTTTAGAGCTGTTATTATTTTTATTGTACGTATTATTTATATTAATAACAGTGTTAAGTACAAGCATTGCAATTTGAAACTCGATTCATGTACGCCGCTCCCCCCCATTTCTTTTCTATATGCCCTTGCTCTGCACTGTATGTTTATGTCCTGAATGTAGAGTCTGGAGTGTGGGTCTGTTGTGATTTATCATGCAATGGGTGTCATCCAATGTCAGTGTCTGTGGCTGCATCTGCTCTGTATAAATCTTTACTTTGGCGTCTCACAGGGCCAGCTTTCTCTGCGCGTGTATTAGAGTCAGCGAGTGCGGCGCTCGGAAAAGATATTGTCTATTTGATTGTTGAAATGGCAATTACTTTCCTGCTTTTAATTTGTGTTTGTGTTACGCGGCGAATCCCGGCGAGAGATCTAATCAGGCTAGGGCTACAACAGTGTGACAGTGTGATTTTCGAGCGCGTGCTAAGCAGTGCTCCTGGGCGACAGGATGAGGTGTCTACCAGGGTTCCGCTGGGTATTGTCCTGCTTGTACCCAGCTGTTGCTCAGGCCCCCTCTCTTTACCTCTTTAGCACTTAGCAGACATTGTGTTGAAGCTAGCTGTGAGAGAACTCATCAGACTGTTTGGATTGAACGAGCACTTCACTTTGCAGGTCCAAATTGGCTGCCAGAATCACATCGCACTGTCACTAACCTAACCATACAAATACACTTTTCGTTCCCGAATTCGAAAGCGGAAAGAGTGCACCGTTGCTGTGAGATTGTTTATTATACCTTCTACTACAGAACTGCTGAATTCTCATTCCAATACACCGATGCTATAACAGCAGCGTCGATCTAAATAAATGACGCTTATTGATATGTTAATTTGTATAAAAAAAAATTTATTTTAATTTTTTATGGAAGGAGACTTCAATTTCAGTGCTTTGTGACCATAAAATTTTTTGACTATATGTATGTTTTGTGATTTCTAGGTTACAAGGTGATTTTTTTTGTCTTAGTTGTGAACAAACGATTGTTTAAAGCTGATATAACATAAGTCATATCAGGCAGGAACTTGTTTTGTGGAAAGACTGATAACAAACTATGGCATTGTTTTCTTAAAAAAATGTGTTCCTTTTGATTATATCCAACAAAGTAGATGATTTACTTTGACTTACCAAAAAAAAAAAAAAAAAAAAACAAAAAAAATAAATAAATATATATATATATATATATATATATATATATATATATATATATATATATATATTCATTGAACAAATCTTCCTCTCAGCATACATAGCAGATTTACACACTCCCTGGCATCCAGACAGTAAGTTTCTCCAGGAAAAAGGATAAATAGGATAGGATAAAGTGGTCACTGGCCATTTCATGATACACTGTATATAACACTCAGGCTGATCTCTAAATAACACTTACAGAGCTTGAATGTATGAGTCAGGTCATTGTTTTGTTTTATTGTGAAGTTAGCTGTAATTAGACATTGAGTTATGGAATATTAATATTGTTAATAATAAATATGTTGGCTGCGTTTCTTTCACTGAGAATACGTCTCCAAAATTAAAAATGAATCACGTGATCATCATTGTAATTAATTGCACATTTTTATCTTTTCTAAATGTACCTTATACGGTCATGAAACAGAAGACACCAAACTGAACTTTTACTATGTTTCCAAACAAATGATCAATAAGGCGATATATATATATATATATATATATATATATATATATATATATATATATATTATATATATATATATATATATATAATAACATATTTACATTTGCGGCATTTTGGCAGACGCCCTTATCCAGAGCGACTTACAACTGAGCAATTGAGGGTTAAGGGCCTTGCTCAAGGGCCCACTAGTGGCAGCTTTGGTGATGGTGGGGTTTGAACCCATGATCTTCCAGGTCCAACACCTTAACCACTGGGCTACCACCTCCCTATATATATATATATATATATATATATATATATATATATATATATCAGTATTATGGTTAGCCTCGAAGGGCCAGTTGTAACTATAAGACAGTATATAGTCTTTGATGAGCGGTCGCCGCCTCATCAAAGACAAAAGATATTGCAGTTTTTCTCCTTGAGGCACAAACATGTATTCACCTTCCTATCTTTATTGAAGTGACTTCATCTGCATCATTTTTAATGTCATGGACATTTTGGGATCATTTGTAGAAATTTCTCAATTTCGCTGGTTAGAACAATCGCTGAATGTGGGATACACTGCAATCTTGTGACGGGATGCCATCACTTCACGGGTAACACAGTCACATGTATTGTGGGAGGTATAATTTATTGTCAATGCACGCTTTAAAGCAGCATCGCCTTGTCTTTAAGACAGTCATACACCTTTTAAGCTCTTGCAAGCCACATTAAATGACAAGGCCTTGAGTTTGACACATGTGCCTTATAAATTTCATATGGTTTTTAACAAAAAAATATATATATTTATATATATTTACACACACAAATACACACATGGAATTCAGAATTTGTATGTTAATCTTGTGAAATAAAGCAACTGGAATATAACATGATGGCGGCACGGTGGCTTAGTGATTAGCACGTTCAATTCTCATCTCGGCCATGTGTGTGTGTGGGTGTAGAGTTTGCATGTTCTCCCCGTGCCTCATGGGTTTTTCTCCGGGTTCTCTGGTTTCCTCCCTGGTTCCAAAAACATGCACGGTAGGTTGATTGGCACCTTGGAAAATGATCCCTAGTGTATGAATGTGTGTGTGAATGTGTGTGTGTGTGTGTGTGTGTGTGTGCCCTGCAATGGGTGTGGGTGCATTCCATCCAGGGTGTATCCCGCCTTAATGCCCATAGACGCCTGAGATAAGCACAGGCTCCCCGTGACCCGAGGGAAGATCGGATATAGCGGTAGAAGATGAATGAATGAATGACATATATATGAATGAATAATATAACATGTACATAGGTATTAGGACCCTTTAATCAGCACTTAGTGTAACACCCTTTAACAGTCTTTTTGAGTGTGACGCACCAAGCTTTGCACACTTGGTTTGGGGTATTTTCTGAGGTGCTTCGTGATGGATCAGGTTGGATGGGAAACGTTGGTGGAGAGCCAATTTCAAATCTCTCCAAAGATGCCCAGTATTGCTCATGTCAGGGATCTTATTGGGCCATCCTAGGACATTCCCAGAATTGCTTCTAAGCCACTCTTGTGCTGTCTTGGCTGTGTGCTTAAGGTTGTTGTCATATAAGAAGGTAAACCTCTGACCCAGAGCAAGTTTTTATCAAGCCTGTTCTTTTCTTCATTCAGTTTTCCCCATTCATTCTTCACTTATGGTATATATATATATATATATATATCTATATATATATATATATATATATATATATATATATATATATATATATTATATTTTTTTTTTTTTTATATATCTATTTTTTTTGTTTTTTTTTTTTTTATATATCTGCAGGTGATGAACAGTGCCTGATTTATCCAGACCTAACATTTACAATTGAGACCAGAATTGAGATCGTCTTCCGTTTGACGATCACGAAGGCCACAGAAATGTTTTGCAGCCTTGCAAATCCAGATGTGTGCCTTGCAACAATCCTGTCTCTGAGCTCCTATATTCCTATATGTTCCTTATGACATCATCGTCACTCTGCTGATTGTAATACAACCCCCCCATATTGTATATACACATAAACGAGTCAGTTTACAGTGCGATAATGTACACCTGAAATGTTATATTAGTACATTAATTTACCTTTAAAGGTGATAAATGTCATTTTAGATCCCGGAAAATATATAAATAAATCCCAATAAATATATTCAAGATATTTTAACTTTAGAAAATATTTTTTTTTTTGGATGTACAATATAGTAAATATATACATAATGCGCTCATTATTATCGAATTCTCTCATCAATCCTCGTTTTGATTTGAATGTTAATGTGCGCTCAAGACGCCGCCGACGTCAGCCGTGATCTGTGACGGTACAGTGTAGAGTCTGTTTGTGTAGTCTGGTGTAGTTGGAAGTGTCATTAGAGCATCAGGTTGATATCTTAAAAACAGCGAGGCTCATTAACCCGCTAGCAAGGGCATACCTTTGTGCTGGAATGCAAAGCACCATGCCAGCTTTCATTTCTATTTTTGGGATACCATTAGAGAGTGTCATCCCTCTCTCTCTGTCTTTCCTGTGCTGCCCTTTTCTACCTATCCTCTGTCTGTCTGCCTTTACCCTTCTCTCCCAATCCCCTATCTCCATCTCATCCTTTTCCCCATCTCTCTTTCCCTCTCTCTCTCACACACACACACACCCATGGTGACAGATCACCTGCGTCTGAGGCCCTGGTGTTCTTGCCCGGCGGTCCGGCCCCCTCTCATTAATGCCCACACCAGTGCGAGGGCCATATGGCAGCGCAAGACAAATAACGCCAGCCCTCAGCCATCACTTCTGCTGACAGAAATGCAGCCCACCGCACTATTTCGCCCTCATCCGCTCCACTCTGCATGCCTCCTTCTCCTCCTGCGTCCTTCAAAAGCCCACCACTGAGACGCTCGGTGCCTCTCCTCTCCTCTTCTCCCCTCTCTCTCTCTCTCTCTCTTCTCCCACCCTTTACTCTCCTCCTCCCTCTTCTCCTGCTTTCCTTTCCCCTCTCCTGTTCTGTCTACTCCTCTTCTCTCGTCCTGCCTCGTCCTGTCCTGACTCTCCTTTTTCAACGTTCCTTTCTGCCTCCCCTCCTTTTCATCTCTTTCCCCCTCCTTTTTTTTTGTCCCGTCCTATCCTACTGTCCTCTCCGATTCTCTCCTTTCCCTTTCCATTCGCTCGTCTCCTCTTCTATTATCTTCTTTATCCCCTTTTTTCACATTCCTATCCTTACTTTTTCATTTCCGTTTTTCCCTTGCTTTTCCTTTCCTTTTCTTTCCCGTCCTCTTCAAAGGAGGTGAAGTCTCCCTGAATTTGAGAATCCCTTCCATTTCCTCTCCTCTCCACAGGAGCTATAGTCTTCGCGAGTGGAAAATCTTCTCTTCTTTTTCTCCTCTCTTCTCTCATTTCCTCTCGTCCATTTTCGCCTTTTCTTCCTAGCAGTTGAAGTCTTCATGAATGGAGCAGCTGGTATGGTTTGTGTAAATTGTGAAAAGCACTCTGCTTGTATGTTGGCACACAATCATTCATAAAGCCATTATGGAAACCTGTAATGGTTGACACACATCAAGCCGGTCTGGTGATAAATACCAGCCTTAACACCTGCAGAAGGACATTAGCAAGCCACTCAGTCAGGACCTCTCCAGCTTACTCTGATCACAGTGCTGGGTAAAGTCTCGTCCTTTATTCAGTCATTATCTTTAATTATTTTATTACCCTTGTTTAATGTTTGATTATTAACTTTTGGAAAAGGTATTTTCATGCAATATTTAAAATACGGGATTAAGCATTATCAAGCGTCTAAAAAACTTGTTTTTTTAATGCCTGAAAATCTAGGCAAATGACGATGCATAAGTGTTTAAGCATTTTAGAGCCAGGCAGTAAGAATGATGCAACACGTTTTTGCTTGCATTTGATACTTATTTATTAGAATGAGTTTCTCGATTGCCACGGCATCAAGTGGTTTTCCATTTACCAAATCCGCCGTCCTTTCGTCTTCCGAGTCGGTGTTGCTTAGTTATATACAGTAAGTCTCACAAAGGGCTAATCATTAAATAGCCATTCGGTCCTATTCATTTAAGTGCATGAATCAGGAGCCTCATTACTGTCAATGTATAATTAGCTGATTAATAAACATTGGAAGGGCAGGACTGCAGGAAGTGGTTGGGAAATAATTGTTGAACACAGAGGCTGAACACAAGGAGCCATTAAGACATTCAAACACTTTCATTCCCTCTGAATCATTACTTCACAAATCCCGGTGCTTCTCCAGCGGCGATTGTAGCAATGCTCTATGTGTGTGTGTGTGCAAAACTATCGATAAAAAGCACTATTCGTTTATTAATGTTTTTGCAATAACGATCCCAATACTGAACCCTCTAAAGCAAGGCCCGGGCAATAACGGATCTCTAACGACCTTAGGTCTTGACCTTTGCTTAAATAGTTGAGGGTCAGCAGTTTCTCATGGTCATGTGATTAAGTGTTTGGATTTTGTTCAGGTCAATCCTAGCTTACGGTTAGCCATCATTCCCTCCAGAAATATTAATCAATGATCATGCCTTTCTTTGCGGTGCAGGCTCAGTTTGGAGGGGAAGTCATCTGGAAAAAGGCACAGGCCGCTATAATGGAAACTAGCTAAAGCACATGTTAGTGACGGCTGTATTGCTTAATCCTGCGAGACAGCCCAGAGCCACAATGTCAGTTTTAGTTCCCACTTTAGTCGTCGAACCCAGGAGCTCATCTCAAAATGGCCATGTAACATGAACAAACTTCTGAAGTGACCGACATAGACAGGACACTCTAAATGATGTTTTTATTTCAGAGTGTACGGGTTGTGAGAGGTGTATTTTGGTTGTTTTGCAATGATAAATGTTGCAACTATCCATTATGTCTTTGAAAATAAAAATTGATATGAAAATTGTAGTTATTGGATCTTAATCAGTGATTACATACCGTATGTTCTCATATTACCCTGGGTTTTTTTTTTTGTATATCTTTGAGCACACCTTAAATTCTATTTATACTTTTTTTGTGTGCAGAATAGGAACAATACGGGAAAAAAATGCACCACAATTACCCTGTGTGTTATGAGTGTCTTAATGTCAGTATAACTTTCATAGCTTCACATTGACACATTATATTTAATGTATAATAAATAAGGGAAATCCTTACTGTATTGTGTTCGTATGCGACACCCGAACAATCCCGTCATGAAAACTGACATCGATGAACATCAACGCAATGCTTGATGGAAACAACGGCGCGTTACATTGTTTTAACCTCATTATTTAACCTTTGCATTTCGGATTCGTGATATCATAACACCTGAATCACTCATTCACCCATAACCGTAAAGGTTAGAGTTTGCAATTTATAATATTATTATGAATACTCATGATAGTGTCATTATAATGGCTGTATATGACATTATGACGTCCATTCTGTAACGTTACAAATGTATCACGGAGGTATATGGTTCCAGTGCCAGTGTGGTTCCAATGCCAAAGATGTGAGTGTCCTGAACCACACTGGACCGGACTGATTGCATTGCAGACCTAATATTCATGTGGTCTAAATTTCATTAACAGTGGACGTTATTATAATAGCAAAAGGGAAGTAAATATGGAACGGGCTTTGAAACACCACAAGCTACAAAGCCCTGCAAACTCCTTTGGCACGACTGTAAGTCCATTACAAGATGGAAATTTCACCTTTCCTTACTTATTTGTGGTATGTGTGATTAGATGCTCTCAACATAGTTGTCTTACACCAGTAAAGAATGACTTGCGCAGGTGTTTAATCGCTACCTTTGAGTATTGCGTTGCAAAAAAGTGTAGTCTGTACATTTGTAATCACTTGGCCTTCATTTGGAGTTTCCATTATAGGTAAATCTCTTTTTTTTTCTCACTTCCTAACGCCAGCAAACCCTTTTTATCCAGGCTTGTGCCCGGCACTAGGAAGGTATTGGCTGGGGCCGACTGAGCAATTTGGAGTTAAGGGCCTTGCTCAAGGGCCCACTAGTGACATTGCTGGGACTTAAGCCTGGGCCAATTCGGGTCCCCCTCATTCTAACATACTATTTTTATACTATGATATATATATATATATATATATAGGGCTGGAGTGGTTACATACTCCGGGTTCGAATTCCCGTCTCGGCCATTGTTTATATGGGTATCTCCCCCGAGAGATGATATATATATATATATATTATATATAGATGTAGGCCATGTGTGTGATATATATATATATATATATATATATATATATATATATATGTATCCTGGGAGTTTGGCCCATCGGATCCGGGTTTGATTCCCGTCTCGGACCCATGTTTGTGTGGATTTGCATGATATGTATAATTTTTTTTATTTTCGCAGTCTACCTCCCCTTCAGACGAGAAGAGGCTAACCGATAACCGATGCTGTGAGACGGCGTTCTGTCCCGGAGGAGACGGCGCGCTCCCCTCGCCGTCTACTTCCCACACGCCCGACTTCATCAAACCAGGGCCTTCATTCAGCAGCCAGCGGGAACACGAGTACGACTGACAACCTCTCACGTCGGCTGCCCTCTTCATGGGCACAGCTGCTCAGGGTGGATATCCTAGACTAGCACTCAGAGAACACTGGCGCTAAAGAACCCGAAAGAACTCTCTGGGAACAAAACTTTATTCCGGATTAAGTCTTTCCAACCTAGTAACCATCGTGCAGGAAAAAAAAAAAGCTAATGCATTCAGTCGGGGTTAAAATGTAAGCCCAAGGCAGCTAACCCATCAGTCATCACCCCATTTCTATTTGTGACTATAGAAATGTCCACTGGGTGTTTTATTTTTTTGCAAGGTATGTTACAGAAGTAGCTCCCTGTGTAGCATCACTAAAGCTCGATACGTTGCGCATAACAGAAGATTGACCACCGATAAAAAAAAGGAATAAAAAGCGAAAAAACAGGTCCCTTATTAACATGGATATGAAACGCTAGAGTGCTCTAAAAACACTCATTAGCACAACAGAGCGAGCGTGTGTTCCTGCACCCTCCGGGGGTCTCCACTCGCTGCTTCACAATCCACATTCAAATGTTCACACATTAAAGTTTAGTGCAGCACAGGGCCTGCTGAAACTTGCATAACATTAATTGGAAGTTATTGTTTCGGTTTTGCTGAAGTCTTAATATTTCATGCGATTTGGGGGATCAGTTGTGTGATGAAAGCATGAATTTGTCTATTATCATTATTATTATTATTATTATTGTTATTATTATTATGAGCATGAATTTCTGTAAATATTACGCGGACCATCTCCTTGCGATTGGAATTTAATACCTGTTGCTCTTTTTCCTGGAAGCATTTCGACTTCAGCAATCAGTATAATGAGGCTGCTTTTTTTTTTTCCCCTCCCTCCTCTTGTTGACATTTATAAATGGACCAGCCCGGCTGCGTAGACAGCTGTGGGAACTGTAGTGTCCCTTTTCCGCCGCGCTCTCCATCCATATGACCAGCTGCCTCGAACTGACAGATCGCTCGCTGTATTTCCTTATCGTGTTTTTGTCAATTGTCAACGCTATTGCCTCGCCCCGGCGGTAATTAGGCGTTACCATGACGACGTTACCTCGCGAAGCCCCTCCTCCCGTCCGCCGGCCTGAAATGAGTTTCGTCGCTGGGGCAGAAAGTGGGAGTGAGGAGGGGGACAGCACGATGCGTGCACCCAGTCAATCACCTCAGCTACAGTTAAGGAATCCAGTGGGCTGATGCTCCTCATATTTCATCCTTGGTAAAGATTACCTGTCGGCCCCAGAGGAGATGTATTGATCTGTTTTCCTTTTTTTTTTCTGCCAGCAATCACCTGACAAAGGCACCTAGGAGTGCAGAAGTGAGTGATGCCCGTTCATGTCTCCACCCACTCTGGTGTATTTTGGGGTGGGATAGTGGTGGGTCGGGTAAGGGAGGGTGAGGGGGGTTGTTGGGGTGTGTATTGGTGGTGGGGATAATCTCAGCATAAATCCCTGTATAAACTTTTGCATTAAGTCATGAACAACACACTTCTTTACCTAGAAAATGAAAAGGAATTCGCCTCATCACTGCAGTGCCATAGAGGTGAATTCATCTCAAAAATAGGATGTGATCATAAAAATCACAGCATGTTTAATGTGATGTCCTTTTGCATTTTGGGTGGATGTTGTTGGTAGTCTTCAGTATTTGTAATTTTATTGGTAGTCATTGAAATATCAAGAAGTAGAAAGAAAACAGAGGCAGTTTGACCTCAGGTCGTAATGATCTTTTATCATCATTGATATAATCAAAGAAAAAATATATACAAAAAGGTTCGGAGAGAAATCGTTATTTAAACATAAAAACCATGCCGGATGGAGTGTGGTAAAAAAAAAAGGAAAAAAAAAAAAAAAATATCGTTATTGCTTCCGGTCCATAAATATTCAGCCGGGGTGATGTAGGATCGGAAAGATCATAGCGGCCGTTCTATCAGCATTCTGTTATTGTGAACTTGGACTTTCTTTAGGGAAAGATGGCAATAGCATTATTATTGATTACGCCCAAATACTATTGCATGCCCTTATTTGGAATGTATACAGTAGTATAGCTACTTTGCTTGCTTGTTCTTGAAGAGCCATCTTCGCTATGAAATTTCAGGTAAATCGTTGTTAACAGACAGGCGTATACTAGATATAAAATGCATTGCATATAAAATGTATACATTTGGGCCGTATTCCGAGTACGTCGTTTTTTTTTTTTTTAATTGGGAGATGTGATGTAATCCAGGCGCTTATTCACAAGTTGATAGAAACAGGTTTGTTACGAGTATGTTTTGTTTTGTTTTTCGGGTTGTAAATAGATTTGAAAAAAAAGATGGCGTGGAAAACGTGAGTAAACACTGTATATACCTGAGCTCCGCAGATTTCCTTTTGTCAACGTGTCACGTCGTTTTTCGACTCGGAATACGGCCCTTACAGCATCGGCATTTTCTTTTATTGACGGACTGTTGTCCTGGAGCGGATCTGTTCAAGCGTCATCCGGGCAGCTGTTCCTTTGTATAGTTCTCGATTGCACATGTTACCGCAATATCCGTGTGTTATGGATGAGAACGCATGCAATACAAGTCTCGCTGCACTCGTCATTGTATCTCGATAGAAGCTTATCGGTAGATTTTGGAATGAGCTACAGGGATTGTAAAGAAAACATTAAAACATATGTGACTGTCGCATGGTGTCGTCCTTGGTGCGTTCTCTTCTGTCGTGCGGCCAGATCGCAGAACTGTTGAAATCGTACACTTGCAGTACACGCGAGCTGTAAGTCAAAACCGCCATCCGTGTGATGTCAGATTGGTCTACAGTACCTGCTTCTTTTATAAGGTAAGAGTACATTTTCTGTGCCTTTCGAAATTGCCCTGACAGACAAATGACTCCAGGCTTGGGTTCGAAGCTCAATCATTAGGTGCCATGTGGTTAAATATTATATCCTGGACAGCCACTAAGGACAGCTTTCTACCTCTTTTACTTTTGCTGGAAAAGACTCTCTATTTTCCATCGTTTCGGAGTAACAAATCACATCTTCGGCTGTCTGTCTCTCGTCCTGGCTTCTCTCTCTCACTCTCTCCCTGCTTTGAAAGATTGATAGAGAGATGGAGGAAGAATCAATGCTTTGCTGCAGTGGCAGTGAGTGAGCTTTGTCATGTTTAAGAGTACCTGATGTGTAGGAACGGCTTTTTTCTCCCCCGGCTCGCCTCAGCTGCCGCCGCCTCTTGAACGCTATTGAGTGAAAGTGGCATGGAGAAACACACATGACAGAGTGGCCAGCTTTGCTTCGCTTTAATCTCCAGGATCTGTCTCGCTTTCTCCGACACCTGCAACCTTAGTCTTTAGTCCCGCTCTTTGCTGCCTTTAATTGTCGCCAGGGTTTACCACAAAAAATTGCATTCTATGTATTACTCCATGATATTTGTGTATGCATTTTGTTCCTTCTTCTACTTTCACCCTCTTTTTTCTTTTTTTCTCCTCTCAGATTCGCTCTATTCACACAAACGAGGCACGCTGGAAGTTTTGCTCTTTGACAGCCGATTAAAAACCCCCATAATCTCCTCGATCCAAGTGGCCACGTTTCAAATAAACACTAACTAGTGCCATCACTCAGCTCCCACTTCCATGTTTCTGTCATTTCCTTCTCTCTTTCATTAATGTCCTTTTTTTTATTTTTTATTTAATATATAGCCCATGAAAAATGAGAGACTCCTGTCTTGGCGTGTAGATATTTTGTTGCTGATGATGCGCGACGAATTTCCATCATAGCTTTGTTTCCAGCGGGCAAGCGCATAATCTTTTACAGTGCGGGGAGGGTGAGCTGCACGTCCATCAATCTCCTGCACTTACGGCTGTCGCTGGAGCCAAGCACAACAGTCTACAATACACAACCTGGGGACACACCAGGGTACACTGCAAGTCTCTTTGGAAGAGAGAAAAAAATATAAACCATTTAGCTTTCTTTCTTTTTTTTCTCTCTCTCTCTCTCTTTGTTTGTTTGTTTGTTTCTTTTTCTTGGAATCTGACACCTACAGTTTTTCATGGATGTACACAGTAAGCACAATCTGCACTTTAATCTTATCATAACCATGATTATGTCATTATTATAATGCTTGAGTAAACACAATGCATCGGAGTGGTGTAGAAGCAACAGTGGTTTGGTGGTTCGGGGAAAGTTATGTGATGTGCAGTGAAGTGGTTAAACTGTGTGATGGTGCACGAGTGCTGCCTGCGAGGTGTGAAATTGCAGCCCTGTGGTTGTTAGGAGCACAGTGGTCTTGTGGTTGGGGAGTGTGATAGTGCAGTGGAGAGGTGGTTGGGGAGTGTGATGGTGCAGTGGAGAGGTGGTTGGGGAGTGTGATGGTGCAGTGGAGAGGTGGTTGGGGAGTGTGATGGTGCAGTGGAGAGGTGGTTGGGGAGTGTGATGGTGGTGCAGTGGAGAGGTGGTTGGGGAGTGTGGTGGTGGTGCAGTGGAGAGGTGGTTGGGGAGTGTGGTGGTGGTGCAGTGGAGAGGTGGTTGGGGAGTGTGGTGGTGGTGCAGTGGAGAGGTGGTTGGGGAGTGTGATGTGCAGTGGAGAGGTGGTTGGGGAGTGTGGTGATGGTGCAGTGGAGAGGTGGTTGGGGAGTGTGGTGATGGTGCAGTGGAGAGGTGGTTGGGGAGTGTGGTGATGGTGCAGTGGAGAGGTGGTTGGGGAGTGTGGTGATGGTGCAGTGGAGAGGTGGTTGGGGAGTGTGGTGATGGTGCAGTGGAGAGGTGGTTGGGGAGTGTGGTGATGGTGCAGTGGAGAGGTGGTTGGGGAGTGTGGTGATGGTGCAGTGGAGAGGTGGTTGGGGAGTGTGGTGATGGTGCAGTGGAGAGGTGGTTGGGGAGTGTGGTGATGGTGCAGTGGAGAGGTGGTTGGGGAGTGTGGTGATGGTGCAGTGGAGAGGTGGTTGGGGAGTGTGGTGATGGTGCAGTGGAGAGGTGGTTGGGGAGTGTGGTGATGGTGCAGTGGAGAGGTGGTTGGGGAGTGTGGTGGTGGTGCAGTGGAGAGGTGGTTGGGGAGTGTGGTGGTGGTGCAGTGGAGAGGTGGTTGGGGAGTGTGGTGGTGGTGCAGTGGAGAGGTGGTTGGGGAGTGTGGTGATGGTGCAGTGGAGAGGTGGTTGGGGAGTGTGGTGATGGTGCAGTGGAGAGGTGGTTGGGGAGTGTGGTGGTGGTGCAGTGGAGAGGTGGTTGGGGAGTGTGGTGGTGGTGCAGTGGAGAGGTGGTTGGGGAGTGTGGTGGTGGTGCAGTGGAGAGGTGGTTGGGGAGTGTGGTGATGGTGCAGTGGAGAGGTGGTTGGGGAGTGTGGTGGTGGTGCAGTGGAGAGGTGGTTGGGGAGTGTGGTGATGGTGCAGTGGAGAGGTGGTTGGGGAGTGTGGTGATGGTGCAGTGGAGAGGTGGTTGGGGAGTGTGGTGATGGTGCAGTGGAGAGGTGGTTGGGGAGTGTGGTGATGGTGCAGTGGAGAGGTGGTTGGGGAGTGTGGTGATGGTGCAGTGGAGAGGTGGTTGGGGAGTGTGGTGATGGTGCAGTGGAGAGGTGGTTGGGGAGTGTGGTGATGGTGCAGTGGAGAGGTGGTTGGGGAGTGTGGTGATGGTGCAGTGGAGAGGTGGTTGGGGAGTGTGGTGATGGTGCAGTGGAGAGGTGGTTGGGGAGTGTGGTGATGGTGCAGTGGAGAGGTGGTTGGGGAGTGTGGTGATGGTGCAGTGGAGAGGTGGTTGGGGAGTGTGGTGATGGTGCAGTGGAGAGGTGGTTGGGGAGTGTGGTGATGGTGCAGTGGAGAGGTGGTTGGGGAAGTGTGGTGATGGTGCAGTGGAGAGGTGGTTGGGGAGTGTGGTGATGGTGCAGTTGAAAAATGGATCTTGTTTAGCAGTGTGATTTGGTCTCCTAAACTGTTCACTGCGTCCAGGCTTGTTTGGCCTCTGATGCTCTGGTCTTGATTGACAGTAATGGGTAGTGGCAGGATCAATGTGAGAAAAGAGAACGAATGTACTCTA
>JACRUU010000012.1:20447197-20728326 GCA_030449085.1 Kryptopterus vitreolus
GTTATTTGATGGGTCCAGTGATGCTTCTTTGTAGGGCCGTGCGCGCTTATAAAGGCTGTATGAGAACAAAAGATTGCTCGTTTGTGAGAAATTTGGCAGAAAAATAAATAAATAAATAAACACCTGCAGGTGTGCTTGATTTATCTGCATTAAGTCAGAATAAAACATAGAGCCGAGATGAACTCCTCGTAACGGTAGCGTCCTGTCATAATGAATCCTGCTCCGATTCCCTTTTTTTCTCCGCGGTCTCGCCTGCGCGCGGCACATTTTATGAATGCGAATACGACGGGAATCCGGCGCGCCGGCGAGGAAATTAATTTGCAATAAACGTCCAGTACAGAGCGGCTTTTGTTTCAGGCTCGTGGCACGTGGTGCGCTATACCTGCCAGGTGTTGTGTGCCGTGACCTGCACCCCGGTGCTCCAGGGCAGGCGGAGGGTGATGAAAGACCCCAGGCTAGCCCCATCAAAAGCCCCATTCAGGCAGAGCCATGGGCAGCACACAGGAGAACAGTGTCAGGGCTAGAAACGTGACACCGTCTGACAACGGCGCTCATGGCTTTGCTCCACAGCTGCTGACAGTAACCAGCACTGAGAGCACGGCCTTCCAACATTCTAGCAGCGAGTTAGGAAGGTGGCTGGTGCTTTGTGGGTGGGTGGGGTGGGGGAGGATGGATGGGGGGGGGTTGATTGCATCGGTATGGCAAGGACAGTTACAGGGAAATAATAATGCAGCTCAAGCAAAGGGAAAAAAAAAAATTCGATATACAGATGGAATAAATAAATGACTGATTCTGAATCAGTTATGTATGTTGCATGGATATGGATGGGGCTACAATGAGGGTTTGGGGTTTTAATTTTTTTAATGTCATTTATTCCTGCCCGGTCAATTTAGTACAATTAAGAGGTTACAGAAATATGCATTTCAATATAATTGAAATGTACATTTTATTTAAATATATATGTATATGTATATAGTTTTTTAGGAAGATGTAAACAGAGAATGCTTCTGGAAATATAATATAATAATCATAAATAAATAATAATTTATAAATAATAATTTACAAAATGCAGGGGACACGGTGGCTTAGTGGTTAGCACATTGGCCTCACACCACCAGGGTCCGGGTTCGATTCCCGTCTCAGCCATGTGTTTGTTGAGTTTACATGTTCTCCCCGTGCCTCAGGGGGTTTTTCTCCGGGTTCTCCGGTTTCCTCCCGATCCAAAAACATGCACGGTAGGTTGATTGGCACCTTGGAAAATTGTCCCTAGTGTATGAATGTGAGTGTGTGTGTGTGCCCTGCGATGGGTTGGCATTCCATCCAGGGTGTATCCTGCCTTAATGCCCATAGACGCCTGAGACAGGCACAGGCTCCCCGTGACCCGAGGAAAGATCGGAAAAGCGGGGGTAAGGTTGGGTTTAAAGCGGTAGTAAGATAGAATGAATGCGAATGAATTTACAAAATGCAAAGTGAGCAAACAAAAGAATAAATCTACATCAAATCAATATTTAGTGTTACTACCTTTTTAAGAACTAGAAGTAGTGGAAGTGATGCACGACCCCCACAGAGCCCTGATCTCAACATCATGGAGTGTGTGTGTGGGATTCCATGAGGAGACAGAAGGATGTGAGAACGTCGACATTCACAGAAGATCTGTGTTTACTTCTCTAAGATAGAACAACCTACCAGCCAAGTTCCTTCATAAACACTGTGTGTAAGTGTACCTAGAAGAACTGCTGCTGTTTTGAAGGCAAAGTGTAAATGATAAACACTTCCATTTTTAAAAACAGCATTGTTTACAGCATTTTTTCACACCTGCTTAAAACTTCTGCACACTATTGTGCAAATATATATACAGACGTGGACAAAATTGTTGGTACCCTTTGGTCAATGAAAGAAAAAGTCACAATGGTCACAGAAATAACTTTAATCTGACAAAAGTAATAATAAATAAAAATTCTATAAATGTTAACCAATGAAAGTCAGACATTGTTTTTCAACCATGCTTCAACAGAATTATGTAAAAAAATAAACTCATGAAACAGGCATGGACAAAAATGATGGTACCCCTAACTTAATATTTTGTTGCGCAACCTTTTGAGGCAATCACTGCAATCAAACGCTTCCTGTAACTGTCAATGAGACATCTGCACCTCTCAGCAGGTATTTTGGCCCACTCCTCATGAGCAAACTGCTCCAGTTGTGTCCGGTTTGAAGAGTGCCTTTTCCAGACTGCATGTTTCAGCTCCTTCCAAAGATGCTCAATAGGATTGAGGTCAGGGCTCATAGACGGCCACTTTAGAATAGTCCAATTTTTTCCTCTTAGCCATTCTTGGGTGTTTTTAGCTGTGTGTTTTGGGTCATTGTCCTGTTGCAAGACCCATGACCTGCGACTGAGACCAAGCTTTCTGACACTGGCTAGTACATTTCTCTCTAGAATTCCTTGATAGTCTTGAGATTTCATTGTACCCTGCACAGATTCAAGACACCCTGTGCCAGACGCAGCAAAGCAGCCCCAGAACATAACAGAGCCTCCTCCATGTTTCACAGTAGGGACAGTGTTCTTTTCTTGATATGCTTCATTTTTTCGTCTGTGAACATACAGCTGATGTGCCTTGGCAAAAACTTCGATTTTTGTCTCATCTGTCCACAGGACAATTCTCCCAGAAGCTTTGTGGCTTGTCAACATGTAGTTTGGCATATTCCAGTCTTGCTTTTTTATGATTCGTTTTCAACAATGGTGTCCTCCTTGGTCGTCTCCCATGTAGTCCACTTTGGCTCAAACAACGACGGATGGTGCGATCTGACACTGATGTTCCTTGAGCATGAAGTTCACCTTGAATCTCTTTAGAAGTCTTTCTAGGCTCTTTTGTTACCATTCGGATTATCCGTCTCTTAGATTTGTCATCAATTTTCCTCCTGCGGCCACGTCCAGGGAGGTTGGCTACAGTCCCATGGATCTTAAACTTCTGAATAATATGTGCAACTGTACTCACAGGAACATCTAGTTGCTTGGAGATGGTCTTATAGCCTTTACCTTTAACATGCTTGTCTATAATTTTCTTTCTGATCTCTTGAGACAGCTCTTTCCTTTGCTTCCTCTGGTCCATGTCGAGTGTGGTACACACCATATCACCAAACAACACAGTGATTACCTGGAGCCATATATATAGGCCCAATGGCTGATTACAAGGTTGTAGACACCTGTGATGCTAATTAGTGGACACACCTTCAATTAACATGTCCCTTTGGTCACATTATTTTCTGTGTTTTCTAGGGGTACCATCATTTTTGTCCATGCCTGTTTCATGAGTTTATTTTTTTACATAATTCTGTTGAAGCATGGTTGAAAAACAATGTCTGACTTTCATTGGTTAACATTTATAGAATTTTTATTTATTATTACTTTTGTCAGATTAAAGTTATTTCTGTGACCATTGTGACTTTTTCTTTCATTGACCAAAGGGTACCAACAATTTTGTCCACGTCTGGCCTCATATATGTACACCTTAATAATTCACTATATATATTAAAGCCTCAGCAAGACAATGCTATAATAAGACCCATACTGACGTGAGCAGGTGTCTGCATTTCCACCTGCATTCAGCGCAAGGCAAAATGCATCATAAATTCTGCTCGCTGTGTTAAATCAGTGCTGGAATGTTCTGTGTGTCGGAGGCGAGATCCCACAGGGTGGCTCGCTGTGCGCTGTACCACAGAATGGACTAGTATGCAGGGACACAGTGCTTTGATCATGGCTGCCCCCCTGTGTAGCGGATTCTCTCCCTAATCTCCGTAGCACGTAGCTTCCCCGCACTTCCAGCAGGCTTCCATAGTCATCCCGTGGTTCGTCCCGCCTCCAGCATAGCTATGCCACCTGGCTGTGCATATACAAATCACCGGGCCTTGTTA
The DNA here is from genome assembly GCA_030449085.1 of Kryptopterus vitreolus. NCBI lineage: Eukaryota > Metazoa > Chordata > Actinopteri > Siluriformes > Siluridae > Kryptopterus > Kryptopterus vitreolus. The sequence goes on from JACRUU010000012.1 coordinate 20,451,110, forward strand.
GCATAGTTTAGTGAAGATGTCAGCTTTATGAGGCCACACAGCTTGCACGCACTGGTGATGTGTATGTGTGTGTGTGTGTGTGAGCAGAAGGGCATGACCCATGTTTGGGGGTGTTGAGGCATATCCCTTGGGGGGCCGTTGGTACACAGACACACACAAGCTTCTGACACTCACTGTAAATCCGGGGCTGCAACACAGGCCCGTGGAATGACAGGCTCGAGTCTACATATATGCTCTTTGCTTTAGTGATTTAATAAGAAGGGGAGAGGGGGGGCCATAACATATGCAGACAGAATGAAAATAGGATAAATGAATCTGCCCTCGCAAACCGGAAGATTCATTTGACTGAGAGCAGACCTAGTTTACCACGGGATATGTACTTTTCGAATGAAACATTTCCACTCTCATAAAGTCCTATCCGTATAAAAAAAGCAAATAAACAAACAAACAAACCCACAAGGACTTTCTTTGACGACGGCGGAGATGCCGGCACGCATTAATAGCCATCACATTGGTTTCTCTCTGTGTCTTGTTGTGATCATTAGCTCGTTAATCCAATTTCCCTTTCTGGTGATTGAAGGCGGCTCGCTGCTCTTACTTTATAACGCAGATAAATCTGCAGCCTGTCGTCCGAGAAAATGTAATCTGTCACGCGTCAGCCTCGCACTCACTCACCTGATGGTGGCTAATGATGATGTCGAAGGGCAGTGGCGCTTACTCGTCTCGCCGCAGCCTTTGTTTGCCTTTACCAACACCTGATGCTGAATTCATTAATCGTTTGCAATTAGCGCTCGCCATCGCCGTGCCAGTGGAGCTCCTTAAAGAGAATTATGGGCCATTAAAACGCGGGGAGGGACTCTATTAGGGCTGACCTTTTCCTTTACATTACTGATATTTGAGATTTCATTCTGAATTCAATGAAAACTTCATTTTTATTCTTCTAGCACAGGCCTTTTTAGTTGCACCATTAAAATGGGCTGCTCTTCTGCCTGGAGGTCATTAATTATGATCTTTATAAATTAAATTAAGAAGATGTCAGGGCTTTTTTTTTTTTTCTCCCCCGCAAGTTAGTGAGTGGCCAGATAGTTCCAGTCGCATGCAGGGACCATATGGGGATATGGCAGACTCTAACCAGATTTAATCTAGTCTAATCAGTAGGAAATGTAAGGTGTGGTTTATTTAAAAAGGGGATTTTGTTTTTTTCCAAACCTATTTAATGTTCATGCACAATATATACATATTTATGCATTACTAGAAGGCAGTCGCATTATTTAAAGACTGTTTAAAGGCTGAATTTGAGAATCTGTGATCGTTCCCGCTGGAAGCCTTTATTGCAGAAGACATTACGGACATCCGTCGTCCCCTCCCCCCTCCCCCCCACAGACGCTTTCTCTTATTAGTAACTATCGTTCGCAGCGAGTAACACGCATACACACGCGCATGCTCTTCCTCCCGAAGCCTGACTCGCATGCATTTATTTATTCGTTATATTTCCTAATTCAGTTTGACGAATGAGTGACAGGTTGACACCTCATTCGGCGAGATTAATAGAACGACACAATATTTACGTCGCCGAGACAGCCAATTATCCCACCATCTATCACCAAGATTATCTTTCTGATTGAAAACTACTCGTCCATGTAATCGGAATTATTTGGAATTAGGAGGGAATTTATGGCTTCTTGTGTCGCTTTTTCTGGCCGGTGGTAAATTAGAAATATTAGATACATAAAAGAAAGTGCAGGAAGGGAAGTGTATATAACCAGTACAAATAAATGTCGTTTGTTTTGTTTATTTATTTATTTCATTTTGTACTGGTAAAGATACAGTGCGTCCCGGCGTGTGACAGTTCATACACATTAGAGGTTGAGTAGCGCGAGTTTCAATTGAGGGCACAGGAAAGAGCACAGCAGGATGACATTAAGCAATTGTCGAAAAGAAGGAATCATTAATGTTGCTGAATATGAATCTGTGATTTTATGGCTTTAGTGACTGAATAAAGCACCTGTTTTCAATACAACAGTGAATACCTATGTACACTGTAGTGTTTATATTTACACTGACTTCCAATTATGTTGTTTATACAACCGAGCAGGTGCGGGTTAAAGGCCTTGCTCAAGGACCCAGCAGTTGCAGCTTAGTTGTGGTGGGATTTGACCTCATGACCTTTTGATTGAAAAGTTCACTGTGTTAACCACTGAGCTAAAACGTTGCACACTGCAAACATTATGTACACTTTAACACTCGATTGGACACTTTATAGCTACTTTATTAGGCAAAGCAGACCAATCCCAGGTTTTATTGTGACCATGCATATGTTCAGGGACAATTTTTAGGTTGCGGAATTCAAACAATGCATGCCAGTGTATAAGTCTATAAATCATTCCTCACAGCATTTCACCACCACCACCACCCTGAACGGTTATAAGAAGGCAGGTTGGGTATATGGATTCATGCTGTTGCTTTTAAGAGTGGTTATTTCAGTTGCCATAGATTAGTCACCAGTCAAAAGCCATTTTGGTCAAAGGCAATATTACTCACTACTGGAAGTTTCTGTTTTTCTGTACAATACTTTATTCATTTTTATGTAGAGCCTTTTGTATATGAAACCCTCAGATCAGTGTTTTTTGTTTGTTTTGTTTTTTTTTGTTTTTTTTATATTAAAATCAGCTTGTCTGAAACCAACAACTTGGTTACAGTAAAAGTCCATGAAGTCAGAATAAATCGACCAAGTCTATGAATAAATTATCCAGGTAGATATTGCACCCCTAAGTTTTTCGTTTTGGATATTTTGATGATCTTTCAAAAGTTTCTCAAGACTCCACAATCAGGCTATAAAGCGCTACTGGTCGGGACTGATCAATAATAGCCGAAAGAAAAAACAAACAAACAAGCTGATGATATAGTGGCCTGCAAATAGAGGTGCCTGTATTACACTATTAGGTGAATTGCTTTTTCTTAGCTTGTCTTTTATAATGAAATTTGAATCATGACGTCTGATCCTCTTATCCACTCAGGCAGTGGAAAAGCTTTTGGGGTCGAGCAAACCTTGCTTTTAAAAATAGTGAAAATTGTCACATCTAAGCATGTTGGTGTCGTTCAATATCACTGGCAGAGACGCATTCAGACTTGTAAACAGGATTAGTCCGTCCTGATATAGAGCTTTCACAACTACCTTGTTTATTTTTATCCTCTTATTAGTAGAGTTGTATCCTTAAAGGGTGCCAAAATTATCCGGCAAATTGCTGACAATGAAAAATGAAAGGTCTCTAACAGTTATTATAAGCAATCTGTCTGCGCTGTGCTAAATGTGACTGCTGTGCTTGCGATACCAGCGGGGGTGACCTGAGAGAGAGAGATAGAGAGAGAGAGGAAGAGACAGAGACATCTTCACACCCTGTATACAGTCAATGTATAGTTCACTGGAAGGCTTCTTTCATTCTTATATAACCCAATATCAAAAAATGTTGGGATGCTGAGTAAACTGTAACTAACACAATTTACATATGTAAATTTACATTTAGATATATGGGAGGTGGTAAAGCAGTGGTTAAAGCATTGGCCTCTGGACCAGAAGATCGCAGGCTCAAATCCCACCACTGCCCAGTGCCGCTTGTGGACCTTTGAACAAGGACCTTTACCCTCAATTGCTCAGCTGGAAGTCGCTCTGGATAAGGCAGTCTGCCAAATCCTGTAAATGTAAATATCAAACACCCATATTTTTAAACAGTAGAACATATCAGGTAATCAAACGGAGGAAATAGACCATTAAAAAAATGTATGTTTGAATTTGATGACTGTAACAAGTCTGAACAGTCTCTCAGAAGTAAAGATGTCCATTTCAACCAATCTGTTAAAAAAATGGTGTTTACAAACTGTGGATAATAATGTCAATAATAAGATTATGGAAGAGTCTTGTCTCTGTGCAATGGCCAAGGACAAGTATCAGCACTGGATGCCCACAAACATTGAGTCCTCAGGTCGCACTGCAGTAAAAACAAGTATTTTATTTGTTTTTTTGAAGTATTTTAAATCCTTGCATGGGCTCAGAAACACCTCCATAGCCATCGTCTTTCAAAAAGAAGACATATGTGAATATGATCTAGATATGGCACCATCTTCTCTTTTTCTTCTTTACTGTAAAAAATATGGCTCCATCAGATTTGTAAATCAATGCATTATTTACATTATTTACATTTTAGACCAGGTATATGTACTATAAATTTCATATATATATATATATATATATATATAATATATATATATATATATATATATATATAATATAGAGAGAGAGAGAGAGAGGAGAGAGAGAGAGGCCTGTGCCTGCTATATAGGCGTCTTGGGGCATCAAGGCAGGATACACCCTGTATGGAGTGCGAACCCATCGCAGGGATCACACAGGCTCAACGTATCGTGCATGTTTTTGGACCCGGGAGGACTGGAACCCTGACCTTGTGTGAGGAGGTGTGAGGTGAACGTGGAACCACTATATATTACATATATACATATATATAGGTATATAGGAATATATATATATATATATATATAGATATATATATATATATATATATATATATATATATATATAATATTAAAAGTAAACTTTTAATAATGTTAATGTTGTGTTGAGGCGGGGTTCTGAACATTTTATTATGCAAACGAGCGTTTTTATATGTGGAAGTTTGCCTAAAATATTTTTCTTTAACAAAATAATAGAAATGGAGTCAGAAAAAAAACCCGGTGAAAAACAAGTCTGACTTTTATTCATTAAACTCCTGGTAATGACAAGCAGCTCATCACTGAGCAGGTGCGATAACGTCTCTCTTGCTTGGCAAGTCCCGAGGGGAAAAAAAGGAACCAAATATACAACAGATTACTAGCATATTAAATAACACCCCAAAAGTAATTTACATCAACACAGAAACACCAAGACACATCTTACACACACACACTTACACATACTTCCTACATTTCCCCCGAAATGCGCCTACTAGCTGCGCATGTCACAACAGGTATGTGCTACCGTATGTAACATAAAGTACAGGGAAAAACGTGTATAGTTTATATTGAAAACAACCAAAACCAGAGCGCAATTCTTAAAGGAGCCACGTATCTTTTTTTAAGCAGCCACAAACAAAAATTACATAGAGATTCATTAAAATATTATTTCATTAACAAGAAATTAATATTAAAAGAATAATTTCCAGAGGGAAATAATATATATGTATATATATATATATATATATATATATATATATATATATATATATATATATATATGTGTGTGTGCAACAACACAAACAAATCTAACTATGCAGCACAGATACAATACAAATATGAGTTAAATGTGCAAACACATTGTTCATTTATAAATGAATAGTGTATAAATAAATGTTTGTTGATGATTTAGTAGCAGTTAATTGAGCAGTGTAACAAAGGGCAGATTGTGTGTGTGTCAATCCAGTCTCTTAATGATGAGGGCTTGTGGGAGGAAACTGTTAGATCGTCTGTCTGTGAGAGCCTGAACGCTTGAAAGAAAAAGGTATCTTATTATTATTACTTACCCTGGAATTCATTAATTCATTCATTCGTTCATTCATTCATCTTCTACCGCTTTTATCCGATCTTCCCTCGGGTCACGGGGAGCCTGTGCCTATCTCAGGCGTCTATGGGCATTAAGGCAGGATACACCCTGGATGGAATGACAACCCATCACAGGGCACACACACTCACAATCACACACACACATTCACACACTGGGGACAATTTTCCAAGGTACCAATCAAGCTACCGTGCATGTTTTTGGACCGGGGGAAACCGGAAAACCCGGAGAAAAACCCCCTGAGGCACGGGGAGAACATGCACAAACTCCACACACACATGGCCGAGACAGGAATCGAACCCGGACCCTGGCTGTGTGAGGCGAACGTGCTAACCACTAAGTCACCGTGTCCCTTACCCTGGAATTCAATTGTAATATTACAGTGTTGGTTAGTGTTGACCTCTTCATAGTCTTTAGCAAAACAAAGACAAATTAACATTGTCAAGAGGTGACACTTTTGTTAATTATTTAATTCTTATTTGTTTTGTTTTTTTGAAAGCCAGTGTCAGTGGGAATTTAATAATCAAATACAGAATGTAGATTCATCTTTGAGAATCGGTTTGTTTGTTTTATAGTTGCGGGTAATTTACATGATAATCCTCATCTCGGTTCACATGTAGCACTGATGGAAACGCACTACATTGTTAGTCCTCTCAGCTCAGCATGGGGACGGCATTAAGAGTTTCCCCACATGTCTTGCTCTGCCCTCTTCGTGCCCTGAGTGACATTTGTATTCTGACCGGCCACGTGGCTGCGTCGGCTGTCAGGGCTGAGAGATGCTGCTAACGCGTTGCATATGTAAATGGTATGGCTTGTGCGAGGTGGCACAATCTCCCGGCTTGCTGACTGAAGGCTTCCTGCAGCGTGTAACTGAGACTTCCTGGTGTGGTTGCCACACTGAGGTCATGACCCCAGAACATGGCACACATTCACGGTCCTGTCTGCCTGTCTGCTGAGAGGATTCGAAAAAGAACCAAGGTGGGCGGGGGTGGGGGGGATGATGGCAGGAAGAGTTGTATTACCTACTTTCAATTGTTCCTGATCGGAGAGAAGGAAAAGGGGAAAAAGTACTTGTTTTAAATTCTCCTGTATTAGATTTGTGATTTATTACGAGTACAGAGTACAAATATTATATATATATATATATATATATATATATATATATATATATATATATATATATATATATATATATATATAATATATATGATAAGACAAAATAACCCAGAGAGAGAGAAGAAAAAGGGGTAAAATACTTCATAAGGTACTTGATAAGATCTAAAATTCCATAAAAGCTTTTTTTTAACAACATTTAACTTTATTTTTCACACAGCCGAGGGCAACTTAATTAGCTGCATATAAAATGTTCACACTGACTCTTTCTTTACAATGCTCAAAGTGATGTCTCGATTGGTCGATGCCTACAATGCATGCTGGCACTATGGAAGGAAAAAAAAATAATTCAATCATCATTCATTTATGTGCACGGGCATCCCTTACTGTGTTGAGTAGGCTCTCTGCATCAGAATGTGGCCCAAACGACTACTTCTAAGTGTTAAGTTGTAGGAATTTTTCTCTTTTTCATCTCGTAGCCTGGGGAATCTCAGTGGGTAGGAGTCTCATTTCCTCATCAAACACTAGGCGAGTGATTTGGAATATTTATGAGGGCTCCAATTTAAGTTAAACATTTAACAAAAAGCATCCGATTAAAATTATACTCCTGAAAGAGTTAATGTCCCCGCAGGGAAAGGGAGGAGGGTGGCTGGGGTAAAAAAAAAAAGGGAGGAAAAAAAAAAAGGAAACCGGAGACAGGTTGAATTAAAGCAGGGTTTTAGTAAGAGAGCAGTTACTCAGTGTTATCGTTATCATTACAGATGCAGAAGGTGTTAATGAGTCACTATCAGTGTAAATTGCTTGATAAATATAAAGCTTAAAAATGATTCAGATCTTTTTCATTTATTTCTGTTTGGATGGTCAGATGGTATCTTTCCAAAGGGAATGTGACTTCCTGATAAGATCAGAAATATGAATTCATCATCATCATCATCATGTTTAGAAACAACCGGCTCTCATTAACACCAAGAGACATAAACTGGGACTGGGATTTTTAAACCAACACACAACTCCATTTCTCTTCATCATTTCTATTCATCATTGCTGTTCTGTACTATATATATAGGGCTACTGTAGCACTTGTGACTTATGTTTGCTCCAGTTGAAGCACCCCTGCCTGGGGGAATTCTCTGGATCTATGAACCAGGTAAGAGAAAGTGCATTAGAGCTGTTTTGATCACCAGGAAGACAGACGTGCAGTTCAGTCAGTGTATGGGATACATAAATAATAACAGCCTGATCTGAGACTTACTTATGTAAGGAATAAAACCAAATGGGGCATGCTGGTACAGGGAAAATCATCAAGAGCACACCATAAAATGGTATATTAATGTTTTATGTCAGTATTGTTTTATTAGTTTCAATACTACTAAATTACAGCAAATTGCTTGTGATTCAAATTTTGTAAAAAAAAAAAAAAAAATATATATATATATATATATATATATATATATATATATATATATATATATATATATATATATATATAAAGTTATGAATATAGTTTATATATTTTCTATTATGATAAAAGCTATGAAAACAAGTACATTTCTGTTATTATTGAAAATATTTAAACATACTCTCTCTCTACTCACAAAATAGGACAATAGCTTAGCATTTTAGCCTAACTTCATAGATTTAAATTCATAGATTCAAAATGTCCTGAAATCTCATGTCCATAAATATTCCTTTGTTCTAATGTGTTCTAATTCGAATGCACTTGCGAATAGATTCATTTTCAAAAAATATAATAAATAAACTTGTCATTTGAATTAAAGCTGACACTACTGTCTGAGCTGCTGTTCTGGAGAATCACTCAACGTCTCTTTTGACCAATCAGATTTTAGAATTCATTAACGGTATACAGTGAGAGATAAAAATGTATGAGGGCAGATTTCCACAGCTGCCCAGCAGGGAGGCCATTTTTCTCTTACATCACAAATCATTCATGGCCCTGTGAAGGCATGGGTTGAGTTTGTTTTTTCATAAATGGAACTTTATTCAATCAGAGTGTGTTAAATCATAAATTCTAAACCTTTTTAATACTTTCTAGTAGTTTCTTTGCAGTAACAGAGATAAAAAAATATTTTACTGTCAGTTATACAAGAGAAATACTATTGGAAGAAAATCAGTGTGAGCCAGTTTCTCCTCAGAGTAAGAGTTCACCTTGTGTGTGTGTGTGTGTGTGTGTGTGTGTGTATGTGAGCCTTCAGGGTACTGACTGACGCATACTCCACTCTTCTATAGCCTCAGGGCATCATATGCTGCCCGCTATGGCTCTTGACCTGAATTGTGTATGAGTGTGTGTGTGTGTGTGTGTCACAGCGTGCTTATCTTCCTTTGCATCAAGTGCAACCCGCCTTTCTTATAAGGCAGATTTGTCAGCCCCCACCAATGCGCCTCCTGAGAGACAACTTACTGCAGATTCTCAGGCTAAACACTCGCACCAACACAATCGCACTAGTAAACATTGTTAGCGCTGTGCTTCCTGCTGAAGAATCACACGTATGCATAGTGTGAATATGGTTTGCTGGAGGGTCAACTGTTTTTGTATCAGTAGGTAAGAATATGGCCCGGCAATCCTGACAGCGCTTTAAGTCAACTTATTCTCTGAATTGTTTGACAGTTGGATGTTGTCTTATGGCAAAGGCATGCTGATTAACTATTGTTTACTGTACACAATATACATCTGAACATAAGTGCTCGTAGATTTAGACAAGATTTGTTTGTTCATCGTCCTCAGCAGAAATGCGAAGTAACTTGTTTTTTTTTTTTTCCCTAGTATCACTACTTTACGTCACTATTTCCTTCGTACTTTCACTCATTATGTTTTGTTGCACAAATATCCATACTTTCTATACATTCATGAGGTAACAAATTAGGTTTCTATTAATATATAAATACGATATGAGGTCCATGACATTAATAACCGGTAGTGTTAATGGCTACTTATTTACTTAAAGCTCCTACTTCTTTACTTTGAGTAAAAAAAAAAGTCTAGTAAGTACTTCAAGTTTCACCAGAGTCTTTTAAAACATGAATGCACGTTAAATGGTAGGGCATATTATACAGCACTAAATAAAAAGTATTCCCAAAATTGCTAACCAACTTATGTAACTGCTTGCTAGATTTTACAACTGGTCATAAAGTAATGAAAGGAATAAAAATTGTGCAAAATTATCAGCAATTATAATTTAATATGATCCATCATGATAATCAATCTCAATGCCATGACATTAAGTGATGGACCATGATGGACACAGCTCATGCTCTCACCTTCATTATAGTGTATTCATTCATCTTCTACCGCTTTATCCGATCTTCCTCGGGTCACGGGGAGCCTGTGCCTATCTCAGGTGTCTATGGGCATTAAGGCAGGATACACCCTGGATGGAATGCCAACCCATCGCAGGGCACACACACACACACACACACATTCACACACACATTCATACACTAGGGACAATTTTCCAAGGTGCCAATCAACCTACCGTGCATGTTTTTGGACCGGGGGAAACCGGAGAACCCGGAGAAAAACCCCCTGAGGCACGGGGAGAACATGCAAACTCCACACACACACATTCCCGAGACGGGAAACGAACCCCGATCCTGGCGGTGTGAGGCGAACGTGCTAACCACTACGCCACCGTGCCACACCATTATAGTGTATAAATTCACAAATTCAGTTATGCTGGCTCATTCCAATGATCTGCATGTTCTGTGAGCTTATATTTTCTTGTGCATTCAGACTGACAATATTTGGTAGATGTTCCTATCTACTCAAGTACTTTAAAATAGTATCGACAGTCACAGTACTTATACCTTAAGTACTTATTCATTAAGAGTACTAACAGTCTAATACTAGGGTATATGAGTATAATAAAATTACAAATTATTCATAGAGTAAAAATAATGCGCTATATATATATATATATATATATATATATATATATATATATATATATATATATATATATATATCATATAATATATATATATAAATTCAACATGAAACGTTGACCACGTTTACGTTTACTGTTCACCAGTTCCCGTAATGGGTTTTCCTTTGAGTCTGGTTCCATGCATCATCATGGCATCTCTGTGAGTCTTTCCTGGACACCGTCACCTCTGAATTGCTAATTAGGGATCTAAAGCTACATAGAATAGAATAGAATAGAATAGAATAGAATAGCCTTTATTTGTCACATATACATTACGGCACAGTGAAATTGTTTCATATCCCAGCTAGTTTTTTGGAAGCTGGGGTCAGAGCTCATGATACAGCTCCCATGGAGCACAGAGGGTTAAGGGCCTTGCTCAAGAACCCTAGAGGGTGGCAGCTTGGCGATACCGGGGTTCGAACCCCCGACTTTCTGATCAGTAGCCCAGCGCCTTAACCCCTGAGCTATCCACATCTCCATTCAGATTGGTGTCAAGATGCTTTGTGACATTTTTATAGGGCTGTAAGTAACATTGAATTCAGTTTAGTTCTTGAGGTGAGTGTTTTTTTAAGGCCTTGAATACATTTTTCTCAGTAATCGTTTCCTGCCTAACTCTAGCCAATGTTATTTTCTTGCTACGAAGATGCTTTTCAAACTGTTTTTCTACTCAAGTTGTTTTTATTTGCCAAATGTAAATGAGTAGCATGTGTGCATTTAATAGATGCATATCATATTTGTATTAATGATCTGATAGGTAATTGTTTAGAACTGTTGTGTAATTGTTGTTAATGCCCTTTATTTGCACATTTTTACATCGTAACTTATTGATTAAAAAAAATCCCACATGCTCTAAGCCAATTTGGAGGACATCCTTTTGACCAAAATGGCAAGATGAGTTGATTTTAGACCTCTAAGACCCCCGGTGACCTTTTGGCAAGCCTGCTGGAGTTGGCCTGCATGGCGTAGATGTGATTAGCTGACACGGTGTGTGGGTTTTGCAAGCTGTCTTATTCTGGGAGGGGGCAGACAGGCTGAAATGGGAATGAAGTTATTGATCCTTTGGCCTGATGCACTACAAGCTATTTTGGTAGCGGAGGGGAATTCGTTGTCTTTGAGTGCATTATGTGTTATGACGTAGATAAGCTCTTGCGCGTAGCTTTATGGTCTTGGCACTGCAATATCATGGCCGCCTTTTCCCATGACCTCTGTTCCTGCTGATCCAAAATAACAGGTCCCTTCACCCTGGAGCTGTGAATGAGAGATAGCTATATTCTTCATCTATTTATACAAGCCTTTGCCAGCAATGTAAGCAGTACCCAAAGTCAGCCATTGCTATATTTAGAATATTCGTATATGCATGCCATTAACTGGGAGCTGTACAAAACCTCATCAGCTGTCAGCCATAGTGGGCATCTATGCATTTTTCTAAATTTGCCTGTCTTGTTTCCAATTCAAAACTATCGATGGAAATTAAAGAATAAAACCTGGCAAGACAGTAAGCAATGACAACAAAACGTCACACGGCTTAAAGTGGATTATTTTTCAATATTAGACTTGAATACCTTTTACAATTTGATAACAATGCAAGCCTTTTTTTTTTATTAATGAATGACATCTTATACTTATATTTCTCTATACAATACTCTATAGCAGGTCCCTCCAGATTTTCCACTCATACCCAGGTAAACCGTATCTTCTTGGAGCTGTGCACGGGAACATTGTCATGCTGGGAAAAAATGTTGTAATGCTACCGCATCAAAGACGTTTTTTCGACGTTTTGTGCTTCCACCTTTGTGGTAACTGTTTTAGAGAGGAACAACATACTGTGTAGCCAGAAAAGTCCATGTAGTGTAGCTCCAGTTATGAGTTTGATCGCACTTATAAATACTTTCATCAATCCCTCAGCAATGGTGGACAAAGTACACAAACCATGTACTTGGGTGAAAGTAATACACTAGGTGAAATGTATACCTAGTATACCTATTATATACTAGGTAAAATATTACGCCAGTATAAATAAAAGTGCTAATTTGGAACTTTCACTTTCATTCATTCATCTTCTACCGCTTTATCCGATCTTCCCTCGGGTCACGGGGAGTCTGTGCCTATCTCAGGCGTCTATGGGCATTAAGGCAGGATACACCCTGGATGGAATGACAACACATCGAAAGACACACACACACTCACATTCACACACACATTCACACACTTAGGGACAAGGTGCCAATCAACCTACCGTGCATGTTTTTGGACCGGGGGGAAGCCGGAGAACCCAGAGAAAAAAACCCCTGAGGCACGGGGAGAACATGCAACACTAAGCGGCAATCAAAACAAGTTTAAAATAGAGCTCTACACTCTACACTGATTGGTTGCTTGCTGCTGGCGTGACCAGGTAGGTTTTTAACCTTTATCCTGTTAAATATAAAGCCTCTGATTTCGCTGAAAAGGAGGACATTTGATGTTAACATGGGTTAAGTATGGGTTCAAGTTTCACCAAATGGAAACATTTCCGTAAATACATATAATACAGTAATATATTACTTTGTTACTGTCCACCAGTGATCAGCAGTCTTTCAAGGCTCTTTGTTGAAAGCTAATTGTTGAAGGACATAAACATTTCCTGGCTTGTTATTGAGGAAAAAAAAGAGCACTCTCCTGTGGTGGTAAATAAATTATATTCTCTTCCATAACAGAAACCTTCTGGAGAGCAACAATTAAGTTTTCATTTGAATTGTCTATTATTATCTGTTGACAAAAATACTTTCGCCATGTGCATATGTTACTATTAGATCGAACATCTATTAATATGAAAACATGATAGAAAAATAACTGAAATGACATTCTGTACTACTCTCCGAGCCGTCCAATCAGAATTAGTATTTTTGAGAATGTTACTGTAATGCTGTGGCATAGATAGATAATAATTGCTTTTCTGTTTTAATATGGAAACAGCCTTGTAAGCCTTAAACTACAAATCTCAATATATTTGTCCTCGCACCGGGCCTGCTGGTTGACAATGATGAATATTTAGCCAAAAGTTTGTGCTCCATGTAATGATTTTCCTTAATGAAAATGGATTAAAGTGAGAGGGTGTGGTTAATGTGTGTAGAATTGCCGGCTTAATAGAGTTTACACCTCTTTAGAAAACTACGCATGGATCGGCGGCCAGTGCAGACAACAATAGGAGCGTGTCCCCCCGACGTGTACAATCGCTAAACACCTCTTTTAGACAGACAAAAGAGCATCACACTTTGCGAAATCATACTGAGACCTTTTTTCCAGTGGCCTAAGATTCTGCATGCGATTAGTCAGTTAGCGTGACAGTCCTAGCCAATAGCAGTCGTGTCAACAAGCAGCAGTAATAGCAGATGGCATCATGTGGATTTGAAAAACGATGGCCTCTAACGTGCCTCAGGCTATCCCAGAGGTCTGTGCACTAACCCCCCTCTCTCCACATGTGGCTGCCCACCGCAGACATTATCTAGTTAATGGTGTACTAGCTTATTGATATCACACGTGGAGTTTTATGGAGCACATCCACTTTTTTTTTTTTTTTTTTTTTTTTTTTTCAAATGAATGGCTGAGCTTCCACATTCACATTTAAGCCAGTGTAAACACATTCATACACTTTTCTTTTTTTTTTGTAAACCTTGAGCAAACATTGAGTAATGAGTCATGAGAATAACCTGGGCCTGTATGAGCTCATTAGGAAAAAACTTTCCACATTAACACGGGTGTAGCATTTATTTCTCTGTCAAATATCATGTGCTCCCAGGTTATTGATTTAACTTCATACGCTATTTCAACCCCTTGGCTTGCATCAGATATTCAGCTCACAAACAGAGGAGCAGAACTTCCTTAAACATCACTTTTAATCGTATTATAGTTACACATTATATAATAGTTATATGTTTAGCTATTCACAAAGCCATAACGGTTGTTAACTTTTTCCATAATTATTTTTGACTCTTCTTTGAATTCCTTATTCTTTTTTTTTTCGGTATGTGGTTTCCGAATTGCCAAGCATGGCCTTAATAAGAAAAAGAAATACAATCAAGACCTTTATTATTCATTCATTCATCTTCTACCATACCACTACGCTTTATCCGATCTTCCCTCGGGTCACGGGGAGCCTGTGCCTATCTCAGGCGTCTATGTGGGCATTAAGGCAGGATACACCCTGAATGGAATGCCAACCCATCGCAGGGCACACACACACATTCACACACACACATTCATACACTAGGGACAATTTTCCAAGGTGCCAATCAACCTATCATGCATGTTTTTGGACCGGGGGGGAAACCGGAGAACCCGGAGAAAAAAACCCCCTGAGGCACGGGGAGAACATGCAAACTCCACACACACATGGCCGAGACGGGAATCGAACCCGGACCCTGGCGGTGTGAGGCGAACGTGCTAACCACTAAGCCACCGTGCCCTTTATTAGTTATCTGCAAATGTTTCCTAAATATAATATAAATATAAATATAAATATAATAATCAAACATGGATTTTGGGGGGAACGGTAGCTGGTCTCGGCCATGTGTGTGTGGGGTTTGCATGTCCTCCCCGTCCCCGTCCCCCGGGCTTTTTTCTCCAGTTTCTCTGGTTTCCCTCCCGGTCCAAATACATGCATGGTAAGTTGATTGGCACCTTGGAAAATTGTCCCTAGTGTAAGAATGTATGTGTGAATGTGTGTGTGTGTGTGTGTGCCCTGTGATGGGTTGGCATTCCATCCATGGTGTATCCTGTCTTAATGCCCATAGACGCCTGAGAGGCTCCCCGTGACCCGAGGGAAGATCGGATAAAGCGCTAGAAGATGAATGAATGAATGAAAGATTATTAACTGACAATAGAATATATATAAAAATATAAACATTTTTGGATTTTGGGGGCACTGTGGTGGTTGGGGGTTCAATTCCCGCCAATTCCCGAAGTTAGCATTTTCTCCGCGTGCCTCATGGGGTTTTTCTCCGGGTTCTCCGGTCCAAAGACATGCGCGGTAGGTTGATTGGCTTAGAGAAATTGTCCCTATTGAATGCGTGTGTGTGGGTGTTCCATACAGGATGTGTCCTGCCTTGATGCCTGAGATGAATGCAGAAGATGAATGAATGAATTTTTTGTATTGTGTATTTTAATGAGGTTTTAAGTGTATTTGTTCACTCTTAATAATTACATACAATGGCTGTATAGATGTTTTTCAGTATTGGTTTAACCGGATGCTTTTTTTGACTGTATTCTTTCAGCATTTCATTGCACTGAGGTTCTTTAATAGCAGATTGAAGGCCTTGCACTGACCAGTCAGAGAAGAACTCAGATAGAGAGATATAGCAGCTTTAATATCCAGCAGCTCTGCTCTCTAATACGCAAGCTGGCAGAATGCTGAATGATGACAGGAAAACCACTGAGCTTACTGAGGAGAACATGACCCCGAGCCCCGGGCATGACACACTCTGCCTGCCACACTCTATTCACCCACTCTGTACACTACCAGCTCGCTCATAATTACTGCATTTAAAACGATAAAACGCAATAAAGAGAAGCACAGTTCAGAGTGAAGTGTGTTTCCAGTCAGTTATATATGTTCTGTAAAGTTTAGAATGACTTGAAAAGTGAATATTTGTAAGATGTACGAAAATGTTTTACCCCAGTCAGTCCAAATGCTCCTTTTCTATCAATGAAATTTGGCTTTTGCATTGATTAGATAGTAATATTTGCCCTGATCTGAAGCTACATTCAACAGATATTGCACCCCAAAATGCCCATCATCTGCTAGGTTTGAACATTTACACTCCTTACTGTATTATCTGCAGTTGCACCGAAAAGCCATTTAACCACTTTAGAGCCGGAACTGTAATTGGATTTTAACTGCAGGACCTATCAAATGCCGGCACTGGCCATCATCTCCGTCATCTACCGGATTCTTCCAATACTTTTATGCGTTCGGGTCCTCGTCTGTATTCTTCCCCCTGTTCAAATGACATGCTTTTTAATCAGGGGCTGTGTAAAATGTCCATATGAATTGCACTCATCAAACCTGGACACACACGCTGAGCAGTCCATTAGCAGACCAGACAGAAGATTGTCTCTAAAATGAAGTCATTAGTTACGCAAAGCCCACGACCAAGTGCTTGTTTGGATAAATCAGATTGATCTGCCTCTCACGCTGGATGGATATTTTAGCCAAAATGAAATTTAAACGCAGGGAGAGAGAGAGAGAGAGAGAGAGAAAATATATGACAGCAAAACAAACAACAGTGAGGACAAGCTGGGGTTGATGGGTGGAGGGGGGGTTTGCATTAGAAGGAGGCTGGTGGGTGCAGGCAGGGAGGTGGAGGCGCCCCTCTCGAAGCTCCGGGAGGAGGATTACTCCAGGTTAGTCGGCGGGGCTGATGATGAGCCGTCGACGGAGGCTGCGGTCTGAATGCTCCCAGTTAAAGGAGAAATTACGGGCCGCGGAGAGGGGCTAATAACTGTTATTAACCCCGCGCGGGCGTCGCCGCGGAAAGAGAGCGCTGCGGTAACGAGGGCCCGCTGTCAGGGCCGTGAGGCGCGTCGCCGAGCCGCTCGCCCCCTAGGAGAAGCTAACTTATTAAAATAATGAATTAGCCCAGCAGATTACTGCAGCCTGCGGCAAAGGCAATTATCCCTCTCCAAATCCCCGGACGGGGCTCTCCCCGGCACAGCCATAAAACAAGCGCTCTCACAGAGCGGCGGTAGAAAGCCACACTCCAATGAAAAAGGCTGTTAATTAGGATCTCTCCCACTGCGGGCAGCCCTTTACTTCAGCCATAACACAGGCCCGCGACGGGAACAGTGAAACAGAAGCATTGAGAGAAAGCCGAGGAGTGTGAGCAGTACAACAGCAGGACAAGAGGAAGGGGGAGCTAATGCATGAAGCAGAGGGAGAACACTGTCCCTGGAGACCTCTACAAAGTGCTCCTTCAGCTCGTTCTGGGTGTTGAGGAGAACCGTGTCTCAACACGAGCTAACGCCAACGGGAGTCCTTAAACGCCATCTCTAGCCGAAATGTTTTGTCGTATTTCGGGAAAAAAGAGAGACAGATACAGGGTGAAAATCTTGAATAATGTCACTATGAATAATCAGAAACAAATCCTATAAGTAATATTTGTATCTGAGCGCATGTTTAAATGGCTCTCGGAATACACACACACACACACACACACACACTTGTGTGTGTGAATACACTACAAAAATGTCACAAAATAGGGAAACTGTCCCTTGTGTAGCATACGTGCTTTATTATGGTAGTAACTTCTATGCTGTGACTGAGACAAGTCCTTTAGGACTCTGCCGCAGCTCTCTGATGGGCTCAACTCAATTGTATTTGTACAGTGCTTCATGAAATGTCTGTTCCAAAGGGGCCTTCGCCGCGTGTTCCTCTGCAAAAGGCCCTGGAACTGAAGGTTTTGTCTTCCCTAACCCTTGAAGGTGAAAGGAAAAACGGTCCGAGAACATCGGGCTAAGACTTGCGAAGTAGGCCACTGACAACGCTGATGAAATGGTCACGCTGTAGACCATGACATATATCCAACTATTAATGGTTACAAATACAAAACTTATCACGCGTTTGACACCGAACCAACAAACCCGAGATCCTCACCCTCCATCTTCAACGCGAGCGGAAGTTTTGAAGGCTGCGTTCACCTTGCCCTGTATGGAAGTTGGAGAAGCAGAAAATCACACATCGTTCCACTGCCACTGCTTGAAACAGAAGGCAAACCAAAATCCAAACTGTACCAGAAAATGTAGCACGAGTTCTATACCATATGCCGGTATTTATGGGCATATATAAAAACATTTATTCATTTATTCCTCTACATAATAACCTTATCCTGCATGTAGGTTGTAGCGCTCATTCCAGGAACACTGTGACACCAGGTCATTGGAGAATACATATAAATATGATATTTTATATATAGCAAGTTGTGAAGTAGCGCTTCGGGGTGGTAAGAGTTCATTACGTAATCCAGTCACTGATTTATTTGTATTTTTTTCCCTAAATACACCCAACCCCGGCTGTGATTTGTTGAATGACAATTCTCAATTCTGCGAAGCGACTTTTATGTAACACACCAACTCGTTTTTTTTTTTTTTTGTCCTATTATTTTGAAAAATAAGGGGGAAAAATGAAAAGCCTGTTAAAAGAACATCTGTTTATTGCTTCTGTATCATGATAACAATTGTATCACAGCATTCCACGCCAGGACGTCAAACTAACATAAACTTATTTAACGAAATAGAACATTTTTGGATAATCCTCTTTCTTCCAATGCGAACTCCACCTCACCCCAGGCTGTATGATCAACCCCCTTATTATTTCCCAAATGCACACCCCATTGTGTTTTATTCCTTATATATTCCGTATAAATCGCCCGATAATAAAGAAGACCTCCCAATGCTGCTCAAAGTTCAATCATCTGAAATTAATGACGAGACAAATTATGCAGTTTCAGCGCTCTCGATGCTTTCACAGCTCAATTTCCGTCCCGAACTGTCCGGATTTACATATTATGTATGAATTCAGATCCGCATATGCTTATGCATGGACGGCTTGTTTGCACGACCTACAGCTAGGTGATATTTTGACATGGACTTGGCATGGTGATGCATAGCATAGAGCTTATAGGGCGGAAAAAAAACAGCAGGCATCTCTAGAACTCCTGTACCACGACTGACATTTTTCCATAATATACAATCTAGCATGTCCATATACAATGATCGTATTAGTGTTTCGGCCGGTGTGCAATCTCTGCGATCCCAGTCGCCTCCGTACTCTGTGACACGCAGACTGCCTGTGAAGAACAATCAAACAGCCCCCTACCCCCCGCTATTTATCACTTTAAGACATTAGCAAGACATGGGGGGGAATATTAACGAGTTCCTTTACCGCCAAGTCCCACACCGGCGGCTCTGCATGGTAACATCCATTTTTAATCAGCGGGGAGATTTAATTCCGTGTGCTTAACACTCCTTTGAGCCCACCGCCGATGCTTCTGAATACCTCGAAGACTGGTACGCTGATTGCGTCCGATGTGTGCGCATTCTCTCGAACAAATTGTGCACTGGACTATCTGTCAAGCACAACCTGTGTATCTTCAAGCGGGAGGACGGAGGGTTGAGAATTGGTACTGTCGTCTAGTGGCGGAGATGTCAAACTCAATCCTGAATGGCCACAGCGCTATAGTGCTCAATCTTCTATGTCATATATAACAGCACATAAGCTTAATGAGTCCAATTTGGGGTGCTAGAAGAAAATCATCCTCAGTATTTGATCATTGACGTGTTTTTGTGGTCTATATTTCTTTATAGATAGATAGATAGATAGATAGGTAGGTAGGTAGGTAGATAGATAGATAGATAGATAGATAGATAGATAGATAGATAGATCTAGATAGGTAGGTAGGTAGGTAGGTAGGTAGGTAGGTAGGTAGGTAGATAGATAGATAGATAGATAGATAGATAGATAGATAGGTAGGTAGGTATAGATAGATAGATAGATAGATAGATAGATAGATAGATAGAACTAACTTTATTGTCATTGCACTAGAAGCATTTGTAGACTAAGTAAAAGTATGTGCATATACTGTATATATATATATATATATCTATATATATATATATATATATGTATATATTATATATATATATATAGTTATTTATTTATTTATTTACTTATTGTGATCTAATGGTGTAGTGTAGAGTACAGTACATTAATGGTAGATGGGAACTATATATTTATATGGAAACTTTTTAACACCATACCCTGTTTTGTTGATATCAGGTAACACTTCATTTCATTTATTCACTGACAGTGTTAGCCGTGTTACCTGTGTGGTGTTTCCTCCAAGTTCTCTGCACTGTATAAATCATCGCAGTTTTTATTGCTGAAGACGCCGCCGGCTTGCTCTTTATGGACAAACTTATAACTATAATTACCGCATTATCAGAATAAATATGAGGATGAGTGTGGATCGGTGCTTTAAGGCGTTGGGCTACTGATCATCCCGGTATCGCCAAGCTTCCACCCTTGGGTCCTTGAGCAAGGCCCTTAACCCTCTGTGCTCCAGAGGTGCTGTACCATGGCTGACTCTGTGCTCTGACTTCCAATAACAAGCTGTGAAGAAAAAGAATTTCCCTCACAGGATCAATAAAGTATGCAAAATAAAACTAGACATGGGACATTTCATGAAGAAAATGTGGTCGGTGCTTGCCGATGCAAACTGCGGCTCCGTGTCCATTTGGTTTTTAGTGCTGATGTCGAAACGTGAAATAATTCAGAGACGACCGTTTAGACACCAAAAACGCCCGTTTTGGCCATTTTTCGGCAGGGGGTAGGGGCCAGCGACGTCACGTGACATCATCAAATTACCCAGCGTCCGACTTCCGCTGATGTGCCGAGCGTTAAGGCATTGGCCCCTGGACTGGAAGATTGCAGCTTTAAATCAGACTGCTACCACTATTGGGCCCTTGAGCAAGGCCATTAACTCTCAATTGCTTATTTGTAAGCTGATCTGGATATGAGCGCCTGCCAAATGCCATAAATGTAAGTGAATTGAATTTAATATATATATATATGTGTATAGATATCTCCCTGTGTACTTACACCCAGTGTTTGGGGATGGTCTGTCGAAGACCCTGACCAGGATAAAGTGATTTCTGTAAATTACCCAGCGTGAAACAGTAGTTGAGTTACTAGCGTCGGTGTAGCGGTAAAACTGCTGAATTGCCATCATACCCAATGGCGCTGATGAATAATAATTCTTTGAAACATGCCAGTAACAGGAGTCAGCAACGTTTCTGTTCAAATTTACAGAGCTCGGAAGGACAACGTTGAATTCAGTGCAAATTCAGCTTTCACCTCAGATTAAGTCTAAAGGATCACGTTGTTTGGAGGGGAAATGATGCAAACCAGTTAAATTAGCTAAATTCCAAAGGAAGGGATGCTTGAGAAGGTTCTGTAAGCACATATCAATCTCAATCCATCTCAAAGCCACACAAATTAAAAACTAAGAAAGGCATTTTGTGCCCAATGGAAGTTTTCCTTTGGAAACTTTGCATTCCATTAAGAAGCAAATTAAGTACTGGGCCACTGCTCCAACTTCTATTAACCCCCCTTCCAGGACCTCTTCTTATTCTCTCACTCACACACACACACACACACACACACACACACACACACACACACACACACACACACACACACACACATGATTAATTTGTGATTTATTAAGTTCCAGTAACAACAGGATTGGCATAATGGAGAAAGAGAGAGAGGGTGAGAGAGAGAGAGAGAGAGAGAGGGAGAGTCGGTGAGTGAGTGAGAGAGGGGGCTCAAATATTTTTTTGAATCTGAAAGACTATATGCATATATATATTTATATGTTTATACATGTGACATTCACATAAAAGTAAGTTAATGAAAACACTCCTTAATGATACTACTATAGACTTAATGTGTATATATGCAGACATGTGCAGAACATGAGACTTATAAAAAATCATTATAAAATTATATTTAAAAAAAAAGGTGCCGAGCCATCATTCATGTTGATGGCTCAGCCCTGCATGTGACATGCTCAGTGACCAGAAGCAGACAGCAAAGGTCATATATATATATATATATATATATATATATATATATATATATATATATATATATATATATATATATATATATATATATATATATACATACATATATATTGTTTTGAAATCTACCAATTTCCCAAGTAATCTTTATGCAAATCATCCACTTCTTTCAGATATATTCTTTTGCAATTGAATGACCAAATGATCTATGTTTTAATTCCTCCTACTTAAAATGCAAGTATAGAATATCTAACATAGAACATCTAAAAAGATACGATTAATGTAATACATTTTAGGTATGGAATACAAGGTAATGGGTGTTGCATAATAATAATAATAATACTATGGTTATTTAATAGTGGTTATTTTTCTATAATAATAATAATAATAATGATAATAATAATAATAATAATAATAATAATAATAATAATAATAATAATAATTATTATTATTATTATTATTATTATTATTATTATTATTATAGAAAAATAACCAAACTAGGGATTTGGCATCACAAAACACTAACAGCCCCCCATGAAATGCTTAATTCCTCTTTGGTATGCACATTTTATTAATTAATAAACAATGTCATGTTACATTATTTATTCATTTCTAGTTATAATTAATGTTGTTCATCAACATAAAAATAATGAAATGCAGATTGTCGTGTGAATAACCTTTGGAACTCTCCTAAATGGAGTCGACACTTTAACATAGTGACACTTGTTACTCCTTCAGAGAATAAATAGTTCTTTGGAAAAAATGAGTCATTTACCATATCCCAATATAACCCACCGTAACTGTACCATATTAAAAATGGATTTTTAATCCATTTACATGACTGCCCTCAATACTATTCCCAGTGAATATAACCATTAATAAAGTCATTAATACAAAGTAATATATCTGGCCGAGGAAAATAATGTAATAATATAAGCCTTGTAGTTAACCTGGTGTCAGAGCTGCTGTTATAGATTTAATCGGCGTTTCTCCTATCAAATAATCAATTATTCATAACCTCGTGACTAACTCGTTTAACACATTGTGTTCCATGAATGATCTCTGATGGTCTACTTCTTAGAAATCTCATCGCATGAGTTGTTCTTTATGAGTTTAGCCGGCTCCTCTGCATGTGTGCGTTTTCAGGCCTCTGAGCTGACGCTGACGCAGATGAAGGTGTGTTGCTCTGTTTTCATCCCCTCGCTTTCTCTCTGTGCCCTCAGGGCTGTCTTCTCTCTGCCCGCGTGAAACCTACTGAAACGTCCCCTAATTAGTTTTGCCACTGTTTCATCCCAGTGTTTGAGAGTTGATCTGAGGATTTTTCTCTCTCTGTTTTTCCTCCCTTTTTTCCCCCTCGCTCTCTACACGTAGACACATTCAAAGTGAAATTTACAACTTAATCAATACTATAAATGTCATTTATAGAGGCACGCTTTTTAACTCCCACGATCTTACTGGCAATAAAGGAACTATCAACGGCCAATAGTAGGCAATGATTGCAAAAAAAATCACAGTCAAAAGGAGCAGGAAGGATTTGATTGACCATTGCTATTATGCTGAACCAAATCACCTGCATTTCACCGGCACATTGGGAGTGGATAAAGGTCCCCTCGAGCTACAACTGCAAATGAACCCTTTGTTTGGCACTCGCTGCTGGGAGGAGGAGAAAGAAAAAGACAAAAAAAATAGCCACTGATTGGAAAGCAGATAGCTCTGATCAATAAGAGGTGCACTTTCCCACTTTTCTCCCCGGCCCTCTTTCATATCTCCGTGCTTTCTTGCGTGCGTAAGGGGACAGGTTGGGGAATGTGCGTCCGTTAGGGCACTGACAAGTAGAGAGGAAGGGGGGAACTCTGTGTTGGTGTAGGCGGTCTCGAGCCCCTTTATCAATCAGGTTTTTAATTATACACATCCCAGCCGACAGCTAGATTAGAAACCAATCGACACTATCGGCCACAAAATCTAATTACTGTTTATTGACAGATAAGGCCAGGCCCCCTTCACTTTCCCAAATAAGATAAACCTTCTTTTTTGCCTCTCTTCCGCGCTCAGAGGCCACCGTGCGTACTGTCCATGAAAGACTCCTTAATGAGTAGCTTGTTAGCGCTGAATGAATGCAGTAGTAAATGCATCATAAAGAAACCGCTATTACTCACTTCGGCTTTTTGGCTAACGATTAACATCCCTTATCCAGAACGGCTTACGTCTGAGCAGCTGAAGGGTTAATAGCCATGCCCAAGAGCCCACTGGAAGTAGCAGCTTTGTGGTGGGATTTAAACCTGCCTTAACCACTGAGCTTCCACCACCCATTAAAGAAGTTGGGATACCAGAATGAGATATCACAGGGCAACCTAAGAACACATATATTCACACCTAGGGGTAATTTTGAGTCAACAGTTGACCCACCAGCATGCTTCTTTTTTTTTCTTTTTTTTCTCCAGGATGGGAGGAAAAACAGCAAAAGACAATCACTCAGCCTATCATTAACTATAATGATAGTTAACGTGTGCATAGCAGAACTATTTTCTCTACATTATATTCTAGTGATTAAGGCACTGTGATAACTCCAAGCAAACATTTACAGCGTTTCACAAACTCTGATATCCAGGGAAAAGTATAGAAAGTGCACTGAGTCTCCATCTATAAAAAAAAGGAACACTAGTTTGAACAATTACAAACTCAATACACAAATAATCGTAAAAGAGGAAGAAGTGCTAGTACCAGTACTTCTGGAATAAATAGGTTTGGACGGCCAGGGGGATTTCATTCCACCATCTTGGTGACATAACAGAGTGATAATAACACAACAATAATACCTGACACACGATACACTGAAAAAGGTGCCTCACTGTGTTAAGTGTTACTGGGCGAACTATTTAACGTATTAAAATGAAGCTCTGAGCAGTGATGCCATGACGCCTTCACTGCCATCGTTCAAAAATCCTGTGTATAGCGGAACGCCGTTTGCTCATGCTACGAATTTAACTTCCGTTGAGTCGAAAAGCTTGTTTTATTTCAAACACTTGGTCTGTGTTCCCTTCAGCCTTTCATGATGTTGTAAGTGACAGTGACTGTAGGCCGTCTGTATTAAACCGACACTATTGTCTTCAGTGCATTAGTTAAAGAATCACTATATAAAAAAAAACCAGCTGCGGTTAAAAAGCTGTCCTCAGGTTAATCCGCCTTAAATAATTGGATTATTGTCCTTTCATTTGGCCGCGTGGTAATGGCTCAATGATAAACATTGCGGCGTATGGATTTCCTGTCAGATCCCATGAAGTAGACATCCTCATTTCGCCTCGGAAACCCCACCTCTCGTGTGAGACGGCATCATTTCGGAACGGAGAGAGGGAACGATAGAGAGTGGAGGAGAGAACGAACGGAACGTATAAAGGTTATGTAAACATCCACTCCAAAAGTCTGTTGAAAGATTTCGAAAAACCACTTCAATTCTGCTTTCCATTATTGTTAACCGAGTAACTCTACTAGATGAAGGGAAGCAAGAGACCCCCGATTGCGCGAGCTCAGCAAGCGAGAGTGTCTTCCAAATGAAATTCTGAGATGCAGAGGATTGAGAGGAGTGGATTTTAGAGGGGAGTCTGGTGTTTAGATGAATGCTCGGTTCCTTTTTTGATATGAGAACATGCTTTACCTGTCTATCCAATCCAAATGTGAGTGACTTTAACTCGGTTTGCCATGATGCTGTAATTCAGTTAAGGAGCAGCTTACAACCGCAGAGGGAAAAAAATTCTCCTTCGTAAAGCAACTATAAATATGAGCCATACAAATTGTTTGTGTGTGTGTGTGTGTAGTTTTCATTTAAATATTATTGACTGGGCTTAATATTGTAAAAGAAGCCGTCAGTAACTGAAACAGTGCTTTCACTTGTTAATATTAAAATCTTTCTAACAATCTTAGGTAGAATCTGATAATTAATATCACACTTCAGAATTACTTCAAGGTTTATTTTTGAGTTATCCAGTTGTCCACAAATGTTGGACGGAGAAGGGAATGTCCAAACCCTCTCAATCCAGCCTCCATCACCTTGTCTTTAAAACGACCTGTATGCAATGTTCAACCAACACACTCGGTTCTAATCCTGTCCATCCTCGTCACTCCCTATGAAGATCGTCCTCCTCCTTACACCTCCACTCCCAGTACCACTGTCTCTAAACCGTATACCATCACCACAAGTCACCACGGCCCTATAAAATTGGCACAGTTTATGCTTGATGCCCTTCCTAATGCAACCGTCGACATCTATCCAGGCTTGGGAACCTGCACTAAGAACAATGGCTGGGTTGGCACGTTAATAAATAAATAGATAAATAAATAAATAGATCAGAATCAGAAAGAGCTTTATTGACAAGGAGGTTTGCACTTACAAGGAATTTGTTTTGGTAAGAAAAAGTAATGGAAAGAAAAAGTAGTGAAAGGATAAAAGTGATTGCACATTTTATAAGACAAAATACATAAATAAGGTGTTATTGCACAGAGAAGTATAGCCAGCATTGCTATTGCACATATTTCTATTTAATTGAGCAATGGCATATATATATATATATATATATATATATATATATATATATATATATATATATATATATATATATATATATATATATATATATATATAGATATATATATATATATATATATAGGCAGCTACAAATATGAAGTCGCCTTCATAAACAAAGACCTCTCTTGAACTCCTTCGGATTGATGTGAAATAGTGCTCCCTCTAGTGGACCAAATCAAATAAGTCACTTTGATTCTGCGGGTGCTTTCATCACTTTCTAAGCCGTTTTATCCACACGCTGGCTTTTTATTTATTTTTATTTTATTTTTTATTTTTTTTATGAAATCATATTTGTGATGTTAGTAATAACGATTATTTCTCCAATAGGTCGGCCTGTTACCTGAACCGATACTGAAGTCTGCTGAATGAATCAGAAACAAATACATTCGATTAGAGCAATCATTACAAATAATAAATAAATACGCAACGATTAACAGATTTATTAGAAAAGCATAATAATAATAATAATAATAATACTAATAACAATAAGTTCAGGTCATCCGGATTTCGCACACTCTTCTGCATCAGGAAGTGTTTGCAGTTACAGGGAAGCAGATCATACCCTGTTATTTTCAACTTTTTATTATTATTATTATTTATCTACCCCCCATGATCTAAAACCCCCCCCCCCCCCCTTCTAAAAATAATTGTGAAGTAATAAGACGAATGATATCCGACACCGTTGCCAAACTCTTAGATCACCTGGCCTCAGACGCGACGCGAACAGTTATCTCCTAATTTATTCATCGACGGCGGCGCCCGAGCCCTTTTAGCCTGCTCTTTTTTACCCCCACAACTACGACATGCCTCAAGATTGGCACTGCCTGCCCTCCTGCCAACTCGAATTTCCTTTTTCCTTTCGGTAAAACTACACGAAAGCCCAGTTGTCGGGGAAGGAAGAAGAAGAAGAAGAAGAAGAAGGAGGAGGAGGAAGGGATTTTGCGCGTGTGCGTCTGGAGGGAAAAGTCTCCGGAACGCGCTGCACGGTGAAGTTCTTACTGCAGGTTAGTGTTTGGGTTGGAAACGCCGGGGAGCAATTCAGGTGTGAGGAAAGTGTGCTCAGGGTGAGTGTGTTTGTAGGATACAGTGAGTCGGAGCTGGAGGAGGGGTTCAAACACACACACACACACACACACACACACACACACACACACACACACACACACACACACTTGTACAGCACGAGGAGTCAGTTTGGAAAAGGTAAGCGCAGTCGGGACAGGAGGAAACATCTCTCTTTACGCACTCACACCTGCCGGCAGGAGAACTCCAAAATGGCCTGTATGTGGGAGAAGGTAGAGTACTTTCCCTCCACCTTTCTCTTCTTTTCTATTCTTCTTTTTTTTTTAAACCAAACCTGGACATTTTTTATTTGCCTTTAAAAAAAATCGAATTAGCTCACCTTGGCAGCTCGGGAGCGCGCGCAGCCGCGGTTACGCGCCGCGCAAACTTCTAATATTAGGAAAGACATCTTATGTCGGCTTTTTCTCGTGCGCTGGAGAGCGTTTTACACGGCTGAATCAATATCAATAGGAGTATCCAGTACACTTATTAAACTTCGTAACCTGTTAAAGCGTGGCGGGTGCGTGGCCGTGTGAAGTCTAAGGGGATGCTGAGCACTTCGTGATGCACTCCATCCACTCATAATGCACTTTGCACGGAGTTTCCTTAAATGATTAGGAAGCAGGTTGCAACCTCGGACACGAAATGAAATTGAATGGAGTGTCCAATAAATGTTTGCCTCCTTGAAATAATTCGAATTATTCATGATTATTTTCTTTAAAAAACAAAACAAAAACAAAAAACCGTTCTCGTCACGTGAACATGACGTGGAACATTTCCAGGAACGGAAATGACGCCATCAGACTTAAACATCAATTTAGACAGAAACTATGGGGCGGTAATGATCATGTCACATCAAGCAGGGCAACTCTCTCTCTCTCTCTCTCTCTCTCTCTCTCTCTCTCTCTCTCTCTCTCTCTCTCTCGCTCTCTCTCTCTCTCTCTCTCTCTCTCTCTCTCTCTCTCTCTCTCTCTCTCTCTCTCTCTCTCTCTCTCTCTCTCTGTCTGTCGCTCACTCACTCACTCAATCATTAGCTGTAGTCTATAGACTTACATGGGACCTCAGGTATAGGCTGTGATGCAGCACTGACATCATTTAAAAGCACAATGGAAGAGGAATTGATTTTGGTCCGAATGTGACTGTACACTGACCCCTGTCTGCTCCCTCCGCTTTCGGTGTGCTCACTTCATTAGGAAGCTCCAGTGCACTAGATGGCTGAGTGTCCCTGACTAGCGGGGTGGCCTGTATGGCTTTTACACAGTTGACCTGATTTTATATTGTACACACCAACACAGTGAACACGCCGTTGTGACCTTCTGTTACACCGAAACACTCGGTCACCGAGATTGCGAGGGGGGGAAAAATTGTGAATAAGTGTATCATGCTAAAAAGGGGATCCCCACGTCAACAGTGTCTGTAATAAGTGAATTTGATGACATCGTTTTTATCCAGGATTAAGTTGTGCGCTAAGAAAAATTGGAGTGGTCGGAATTGTGATGAGATTAATCTGTCTATGAGAGTACATATATTCTGTCGAGTAATCGTGTAATTTGCCTGACATTGTGTCATGCCAGGAAATTTTCCTGTACTGGCATTTGTGTGATATTTCACCAAAGCCACTGCCTCCATATTAATTTATCCTTTTTTTTATTTAAACAAAAATCTTCCTAAAATGTGCTTTATCTTCTCTATCAGTTATTATATTAGTGAACAGACTCGAGTACATGTGTAAGGAATAGTGCATAAAAAAATGCATGAAACAGCGTTTTTTTTTTTTTGTGCAGGATCCCATACGCCTGCCACTTAATAAGCATTCCAGAGGGATTCTTCCCTCCCCTTAAACCAAATCAGGTGGATTAAAATCTCGGATGAATGACCTTTAATCCCGTGTTTTGCAATTAAATTACAGTATGTTCCTGAATTTCTGAAACATCAGTCACCTGCTCCATATGAGCCCCCACTGTTGACGCGTTTAAAAATAGCTTAGCACTATTTTCGGCCGTCTTTCATGCAATTTCACATTCCTGTTGGAACGAGCGAGCGTTCGCTTTTGTAACGCATATATACAAATGAAGTAAAAGGACGGGTCTGTGTAGTCACGTCTGTCCAGATAAAGTGCGATCATTATTTGTTTCGGGTGCTGTTTTAGATTCAAAAGACTTCGATTTACACTTTGATCATATTTTTGATCCTTGGCTGTCATGTTATACGAAACTATCGTAAGCTTCAAACGAGCTGTGATGTCCACCTGAATAGGCGGCGTTTTGTATGCAAAGTAAATTTGAAGGCCTGCAGTAGGGCATCAATGGGGCCTGTGATGATCAATAGGGATTGCATGATGCTTTAGTATTGATTATGGAAACGTGAGCAGATGAATAGGAGTGGTTTCTCTTAAGGTTATGCTGAACTGACTAATAAAAAGACAGCCCCCCCCCCAAACACACACACACACACACCCTCAGAGCCTTCTGGTTTAATCGTGCAAAAGGCGAGCAGAAACAAATAGGAAACATTCATCTCTATATTCATGTAGTATGAATATGAAATAGAGTTTCTTAATTTGCCAAGCCTGCTTCAGTCACGGCAAATTCTTCATAGGATTTATTCGTTTTGGTTTTGTGGGACGCAGACAGATACATCTGTTCATATTACCCACTGGCTTTGCCAAAGCTCCTTTTTGGATGATACGGTGCGCCGTTGCTTTTATAAAATGGGATACAGTAACATGGAGACGCTCATCAACTGTGAAATGGTATCTGCATTCCCTGCATAGTTCCAAGGCTTGATCAACAGCGAGACACTGGTGTTTTTGAAGCCGCGGGACACTGAAGACAGGCGAAGATTTTCTGCCGCCTTAGAAGCTGATGGGTGTCCAGTTTGAATTATTACTCGAAACATTTCTCACACTCGCTCTGAAACTTCCACAAGATGGTCACTGTATCAGGGTGTGCATGAAGAACTTCACAGATGCTCTGATATATGGCCAGAGCTAAAATACACCGATCATTGATTTGGCAAGGTTTTTTTTTTTGTTGTTGTTTTTTTAAATGTAAAAGTAAAACAAAAAAGGACAATTATATGGACTTTTCTCCAGTGCACATTTTGTTTCACTCCATATTCAGCAATACATTTGGAAAATGACCGTATATACATATGCAGGTTAAATAAAAAAAAATTGTTCAAATGCATTTAAACAATAATGATAAATTCTCATTTACAAATAGAGAAAATAAACAGGTGTCTTTTTCAGACGTAGTTAAATGTTGGTCATAAAAAAATAATAATAATCATAAAACAATAGTTCTGTAGTAAACAGTACACTGTTTTTCTTCTTAAATGGAAAGTTTGATTACTGGCTTCATTTGAAAAATATATCAAAAGAAAAGCTTTCATTCTCTTTCTCACAAGATGAACTCTAGATTTGTTTGTATAGAAATTTCAACATGATTTTGTTTGTTTGTTTGTTTGTTTCAAAACAATGTTTGTGACAAATATTGCACAAAAAAAATCATTTTAAGGATTCAGTCTGGCATTATTTTGTAGTCATACAATATGACTTGAGGGGAAAAAAAAATCTCAGAAGTGTGTATAGCGGGCGATGTGATTCTCTGTAGGGGCATTTAAGACACCCCTACCCCACCCTTCCGACTCTGCTCCCCACCCCCTCACATGTGTTCCACCAGCGCTCTATGTCGCTTTAAGTCCTGCCCCCCGGAGCCAGCCAACAGCAGCTGTTCCATATTCATCAAGCCCTTCAGTCTTAAAGAGCCCTATCCCGAGCATGGAAAGAGTCATTTCTCTCTCTCGCTCTCTCCCAGCCACTCCATCTTACTGCTCTCTCCCACCTCTGCTGCTGCCTCTCTCACTTCTTCTCTCTCTCTCGTTCTCGCTCTCAACCCCCAACCCCCCCCCTTTTATCCCAACCCCCCCCTCGTCCCTCCCCTCATCCCCCCCACACCCCACACACACACTCCGGCACATCCTCATCTACACACCGATACGTACACACGTGCACAGATACACACACACGTGCACTCGCCCACCGGCACACACACTTGTACCTGTGCAGACCGGGGGGTACCTTGCTGCTGGGTGCTTTTTTTTTTTTTTTCTTCTTCTTCTTTTACTTTTTCCTCTGAAGGTGTCTACCTCTCTCCTTTTTTCTGGGGGGGGAGAAGTAGTTGTCACTTGCTTCCTCTTTTCTCCTTTTCTGCTTCCTGGAATGCTAAAACTGGACTGATGGACGTTTCAGAACTTTGCATCCCTGACCCTCTCAGCTATCATAACCAGTAGGTGCACCTTTCCTCTCTTTCGTTTCTGCTTCGTTGTAACCCATTTTCCCCTCGCCGCGTTTGCTCTCACCTTCCTGTCTATTTCTTCTTCTTTGTCGAAAGTATTTGTTTGAACGCAACTTTTTTTTTAAATGTAATGGTAGAGAATTTCTACTTCTCTCTCTCTCTATCTCTCTCTCTCTCTCTCTCATACACTCAAAAGCATACACACACTCACGCTTATTTGCTCAGTCATTCAGTTTTGGGTTAAATGAGGCTTGAAGACACGATTAAGCGCAGGATAGCAGGTGCTCCCGAGCTCCCGTTCCGTGCGGGACGCAAAAGAAATCCGCCTCCTGAAAGCCGCTTGTAAGCTCCGCGCGGCACACTCTTTGGACATTGCATTAAGCGCGTAGCCAATCAATTAGAGGCTCCTTAATGTGATTTCCTTTTATTTAGGGTTGTAAGTGTGTGCCGTGTGCATAAAAAAAAAGAAACAGAAAGCGAACCACTTTTGAAGGTCCTTGTTCGTGCGGGACAAAAGGAATGAGTGACAAAGCCAGGAAGGGGCACTTAGCCTCGCGCCTGCCGTTAAAGGTGTGGGAATAAAAGGAGAGGGACGAGGTTAAACAGATCCTGTAGAGATTGCCTCGGCTGGGATTATTCCTCTGGTGGCGAGGGAGAGAGGAAAGGATGATAACAGGGAGACGGGCTCAGTGCGCTTTCAGCTCGGGGACTCGCTCTCACACTCTGTCCGCAAACACACACACACACACACACACTTACACACTGTCCCGTCACAGCGCTTCTTAAACTTCTGCTTTTAAACGCCCAGTGCCGTTGTCATTCCCATACACGTTTAATCTAATCGAACCAAAATGTAGTTTGTCCTTTTTCTTCTGCGCACATTTTTTTTGTTGTTGTTAAATTGCTTTAAAAAAAAAATACCTCAGTCAATTTAATCAAATTTATGTCAATACCTACCTATAAATATAAAAAGCTTTTTCTTGGGCTCTTCTACTCTTGCACAATTTTTCCTAATTTATAGCCGCTGTGAAGTTAATTTATTTCTTTATTCCTGTGCTCACTAGGTGATCTCTACATGTACGGGTGTATATCACGTTGAAAGAACAATCATAAGCCACACTGAAAGCGCTCATAATTTAAGACGATAACTCTTTTCATGCTAAAAATCTAATCAGCCAAATGTGTGTGTTGTTGTGGCTGGATTATCATAAAATGATACACACCAAGGCAGTTTGAAAGATTGATATGATTGAAAAGAGTAATGGCAAGTAGCTCAGCTGTATGTTTTCTTTTTTTTGGGGGGGGGGGCTTTTTGCGACGTGTAGGATTACAGGGACACTGAAAGAATGGAATGAAACAGGGTTAAATGGATAGTTCTGCAGAAAGGTGTGTGTGTGTGTGTGTGTCTGTCTCTGTGTGCATTTGGGGAAGTGTGTCTGTCGGCCACTGACCACGCTGTGCCCCGGCCGAGCTCGTTAACTCCTTAGGCACGCATATTTTAATCTGCTTTGTAGAACTAAGCAGGATTAGTAAGGTTCAAAAGAGCTCTTTTCTAGGTGCTTACAGAACGGCCTCGACTCGAACATGAACACGTTCACTCACCGCTTTCAAAACAGCTCCTAAAACAGGGGGGAAAATAGAAGAAACTGTGCATGTAGGTGTAGTTCTGTTCTGTGATTTCTTTTTTCATTGTAATAAATTATTAGGTATATATTTATATTACATCAGCATCAATTGGAATAGAAATGAATGTCAATATCTGCTATATAAAAATAAGACCAACAAAAACAATGAAACATTTCCCTCTATTAACTAAAAACTATTTATATTTGTATCAATATATAAATTATAAAAATGTATAAATTATATTGTAATATCACACAAACATGTTTACGATGTACAATGTGGGATTGTACTGAACAAGATTGTACTTAGTCACTTCAGTGTAGCAAAAAATTTAATTTATATATATATATATATATATATATATATATATATATATATATATATATATGTGTGTGTGTGTGTGTGTGTGTGTGTGTGTGTGTGTGTGTGTGTATATGTATATATATATATATATATATATATATATATATATATATATATATAGGTATTTTCATTAAACATTGCATTAAACATAAATACAATTTTTATTACACTATCCCTCTATTTTATATAAATTATACACAGGGTATGTACACTTTACACTATTTCACACTCCTATGTTGTTTCTTATAAGTTGTGTGTCATATATCTTATTAAAGGTAATTTGTTCATGTATGTATTTGCATTGGTGTTAATTATATTTTATATAATTTTATAATATAATAATAATAATAATTTTTAATCGTTACATACGCATTTCTGGGGAAATTTTTTGCTATACTGAAGTGACTAAGTACAATCTTGTTCATTACAATCCCACATTGGTCATAAACATGTTTGTGTGATATTACAGATCAGGCAAAGTCATAGGTAAATTGATCATTTCATTTAGCATTTGATAAAAAAAAAAAAAAAAAAGAATTCAACATTATTATATTTGTCTTAGGCACATTACTTTACAGTACAGTGTCCAGTAAAGCACAACAAGGTTTAATAATAATCACAGAGATATTATTTAAATGTGTGACAGTAAAATGCAACAGCAAGTGATTTTTTTTTAGAGTGTATTTGATAGATTTAGTTATCTGTTTCGTGCTAGATTGACGTGGTCACCTCACCGCTTAGGTGGGGTTTGTTGTGTTTGTGTGTGTGTGTGCATGCATGTGTTAAATGTGTTCTTTAGTAGTATAATGCATTAGTTAATTCATTTTTCTATTAATATAATAATATAATGTGTGTAGATAGGATTTTTAGGTGCTATGGTTGAGATCAGTCTAAGATACACTTTGAGGTGAGATATATATATATATATATATATATATATATATCTATATATAGATATATATATATATATATATATAATATATATATATATGTATATGTGTGTGTGTGTGTGTGTGTGTATGTATAATCAGTGTTTGTATTTTTATTTTTTTTTACTTTTGTATTTTGTATAACTATTATAGAATATATTTTTAGTAATAGTAATATTCAGTAATATTATTTAGTAATATTACGCATCAAAAGCGGGAAAAAAATGAGCTAAAATAAAAATAAAAAGCTAATGAAAAAAAAAAGCTAAATAAGCTAATGAGCTAAAAACACAGAATATCATATTAAAATCTTGAAAATCAGGGTTAAGTGGCAAAATCGGAATATAATGAAATAATTTGACTATGACTCAAATGACGGTAATGATTTTGAAACGTTCGAATAAATCAAGTGCAGAGTTTGATCTGGAGCGAAACGCTCTCGTTCTGGGTGAGTTGTGTGCGAGTTGCGTATTAGCGTTCCACTAGTGAATCCAGCGCCGCTCTTATACAGTGACCCTTAGAGTAAATACATCCATTAGTATCAGATGTAGAGAGATCCTCGATGATTACGCATGACATTTTCAGAGAGACGGCGCCGACGAGCGTGAAATGTTTGCGGATCCGTTTTTTCTTTCTTTTCTTTTTTTTTTCCCTGCTAAATCTAACAGTTGTGTTTGGCCCATGTGGCAATCGTGTTTGTCTGTTCCGCTTATTTTTATAGTGTCTTCTTTGTTAACTTTGCATGCCAGAGTGCAGGCGGCAGCTGGGGAGGGATATGTCTCTGTTTATTGCCCCTCTCGAGCTGTTGTGGTGCTTCTTTCCCACTCCAAAATCTGGCAATATTGTGCCTTGTCGCTTCGAGTTTTGCTTCGCTCTTAGCATTCACAATGAGCAAGAATGAAAAGAGACAGGACTTTTCTGTGTGTTCCTCACTTACTGACAAGCCTATCCTGTTTTCTCACTCACACCAGTCTCTCCCCACGCCACCCCCCCTCCACCTCCCATGTTAGTCTATAGCCGAATGACAGTGCGATTATGTATTTCTGTGGCGAACCCCCATAAGCACTCAGTGATGAATTACACTTAAATTTGTTTGACTTCATTCCCGAGTTGGCGCATTGAATGCTTAAAATGCACATCCCTCCCACCGCTTTTGCTCTTTCTTTTTTTTCTTCTTCCTCTTCTTCTTCTTTTTCCCACCCTTCGGCTCCTTTTTATCGTATTACCTATAGAGAAAACAAGGCAACGGAATTCTATTAGTGTATCTTAAGTTAAAAGCTCCTTGCTCTTTGACCAAGTGTTTCAGCGTTATTGGGTTAATCAGATTTTTGCTGTCTGCGTCGAGATGCTATCGTGGCTAAGCAGAGCAGCCCCCCACTCCGACACTATCCAGATGGGATCGGCTTACGGTAATTTGGTTTCAGAATACATTACCCACGCGGGCCTGTGGCTGCGCTCGACCTACCTTTTTCCTAAAACGCGGGGCTCCGACGAGTCCGGGGCGCGCATACGTGCCTTCCGATTTACTTTTCTGTCGAATTAAATACATTTATACACTTTTAACTGGTTCATTTGTTTTGTTTGGTTTTGTTTTGCTTCTAAATGCATTGGTGTCTCTCTGTTTCTAAACACATCTCCTTTACCAACAGGGCCTCCTTGTCCCATTCTTTGGCCACTCAGAAGGAGCCCTCTCGCTTCTGGTAAGCTGTGCACAGCACGCTCATTCCTTGCACTGTAAATGAAATGACTTAGTGGTTGTGCACCAGTGTGGCCCGCATGGGAGCGTTTCCTCCCCAGAGGTTCCCTGGGATGCTCTCTGTATCGACCGCTGCACGCCTGCATTTTTTTGTGTTGCGCATGTTCCACTGCAAGTTTTTTTTTTTTTTCAAGTTTTGTCTCCCTCAAACACACACACACACACACACACACACACACACACACACATACAAGTTCTATGAAATTCCTTTGCAGATTGATATTGTTTTTTTTTTTTTTTTTTTTTCGGTTTGTTTTTCCCTTCCTGGGCTTCCCACATCTGTGTTTTTGCACGAGGCCCCCTCCTCGTGCAAAAACACAGATGTGGGAAGCCCAGGAAGGGAAAAACACTGTTTACTCTGTCAAAACGTGACCTTGTTGAGCTTCTTCTTGTCGAGAGCTCCGCAGTCTCACTCCCTCGTTCAGCACTCTCACACCTTGCGGCAGCAACCAAAGAAGCCCTCGTCACCGTCCCCTCTATTCCTCTCGAAGGTTACCTTGGCATCCGAGCCTCGCTGTGACAGTGTGTTTAAAAATAAAGTGGGGTCCATTAGCGCTCTGAGGATAATGTCTGCCTGAGCCGGGGCCAGATCACAGTGCAGTCTGGGGGCCTCGCATCCGCTCGCCTCCACCCGCCCGCATGCAACTGCTATCACTGACACCGTGCGTCAGCACATCTTCCTGTTGCTCCAGCACCAAGAGGGCAGTCACGATTCAAACACACACATACACACAACAATAAAAAGCGTGTGAACGAGATTACGTCAATGACGAGTTTATAGGATATTTAAAAATGCTTTCTTTTTGCTCTTAGAGTATTAAAAACCCACGCTTCAGTGCTGCGCAAACCGTTTAACTTGCTTGTAGAGCCGTAGCGCGAATCTGCACAACCCTCTCTGCGCCCTTTTGCATAAGTGACACAGTCAATCGCACAGACCCCACAAGAACGATCCTCGCCCTGCTTCCTGATTTGCTCCCTAATTAAATGTTTATGGACGGGGAACATGCTAAGTCCGCTAATTTACACTCCGCGCGGATGCGAGGGGACGACCAACAACGTGCGTTGGGTCGGCCACGCGAGCATTTATCGCAGAACGTTATTGGTATCGAACGTCCGGCCGCTTGAAGGTTATGTTTCGGAGCAGTAATTGAAATGCAAAATAACATTAGGATCGATGGTTAGCTCTGTTTATTTATGAAATCAATATTGGCAACGGTCCGTCACAAGGCAGACTCTGATTCTCCCTGACAGCTGAATAGCTGCGTGCACACGGCACCCGGGCTCGTGCGTCCCCCCGGCTCCACGGCCTATAAAGCCCACGCTGTCCCGCCTTCTCAGGGGTTCACAGGGGTTTCAGCATTGCAGGTTGAATTGTGAGTGTTACACGCGGTTGGGTTAAATCTATAATCCATTCACAGATTGTTCATAAACTCCATTAATAGTTCCTGTGCTGAACACAGGATACGTATGGTTTATACGAGACGATCGGGATTTGCGGAAATGCAGCCTGTAGGGAATTTTATTGATACATTCCTGCATATAGCATACATTTTGTTTATTAAGTACAGACAGTGGTGGCATCGTACACACGACAAACACATATCAGTGTAAAGCAATACCAACAAATCATTAGGATTAGAATTTAAATCCCGTGATGACATCAGCGCAGTGTCACAAGTCTTTTTTCTCGCTCGGTTGTCATTCTCCAAAATTTTTCCCAACTTCCAGAAGCAGAGTGTACAATAATGTAAATCTTATCACTACAGCAGTGTAGGATAGGTTCTGCTCCTGTGTGTGTGTGTGTGTGTGTGTGTGTGTGTGTGTGTGTGTGTGTGTGTGTGTGTATGTGTGGCTTTCTTGTGTGGATGTGTGTGTGTGTGTGTGTGTGTGTGTGTGTGTGTGTGTGTGTGTGTGTGTGACGAACGCCAAAAGAGTGGAGTCACGCTGGGCAGTGCACTGGAAACTTTTTGGCAAATGCGTTTGGGTGAAAGTGCCAGCCAGCCAGGACGAGTGAGCGAGGGCTTGGACAAGAACTCTGGTTTACAGCAGCACCAGCTGTAGCTGTCATGTGTTCGTATTTGAAGTTGTAGATTCTTTCCTTTCGCTGTTCTAGAATGTCTTATTTATTAATGTTACATTTTAAAGAGCAGCGTATCTGAATGGTGCGAATGGAGTTGCGGGTATTTGGGGTGCAACGTGAATATTGGGATATAGTTTATTATCATTGGCGTGGTAGTGAGTAAATGTAGAGGTTAAATGTGAGGTTTTTTTTTTTTTTTTTTTTAGCATATAAGTAAATGTATAAGACTGATCCATATTGTAAAGTTGTTATTGATTAACTTTCGAACCAAATCGTTCATTCAGTGCGACAAGAAGGTTCCGTTTCATTTGCGTCAGTGCTGTGCATACTAAATTCAATTTCTCTTCAATCGCTTTAGTTAAAATAATACGTTTAGCTCAAATATTTTTGTGTTTTTTTTTTGTGATATAAAACAACAAATATGAATTTTTGGACTATTTAGTATACTGTGAGTTAAATCGATGCTTTAGAAATATCATTACAATACTTGAACACACAATATATCCATCATTTAAAAAAATCTTAATATTAGAGTTTAGAGTTTCAGGATGTATTTTTGATTCATTTTTATTATTTCCTTTCAACATGTAATCCAATTGCCGCTCTTAGTGTCAGGGCGTAAGGACCAGTTTGTTCTCACGCACTCGTTATTGTGTTTTCCTTTTGCTCTGTTTCTTCGTGACTGAGCACGAGTGAAGGTGCAAACGTTCCTCCAGCTGATCGTTCAGTAATTGTCACTTGCACAGGGCCCGAGTCAGGTGGATGCGTTCGTCTCTCCTGCTGTATATGTGTGTGTGTGTGTGTGTGTGTGTTGCATTTTCCACTGGGCATTCCCTGTGATGAAGAGAGTAATTGATGACTATGGAGTGATGGGCTCTTTGTTCATAGCAGGCAGAGTTCCCCTCTAAACAAGGACAGCCTATGAGAGGAAGATTAATGAACTAATTTCATGCATCGTTCCTTGCTTCTGTCTTCGCCTCTTTCCAGCTTTTGCACTCAGATTTGTAATATACACATAATGTGTGTGCCTTTATAATAATAACAATAATTCCATCTGTTGGGATGGGAAACGGATGCGCTCAGCAGTACGTTAACTCTCGCCCAGCCTCCTATTCGCTGAATGCGCGTTCAGTAATCTCGACTTGTCTGTGGTGGAAATTTGATTCCGTGCCCGTTATTTATGTCGTCTGCTGGCTTTTGCCATTGTGCAGATGATCAGAAATCAGGTTGGCATATTTTTGAAGAGTCAACCATCCCCGTCACGAATAGTGACAGTGCGTAATGGACGCGACACGAAGAACAACTTCCCATCACAGCCTCACACACCACAAGAGATTTTGATGTCCGTGCGGCGAGCGATGCCGAAGCTGCTCGCTATGTCGGACGTAGTGTTTTTTTTTCTTTTTCCATTTGAACATAAACCACGGACATACTGAACAAATTCTACAAAGGGACACCCACATACTCATTTCACTCCATTTCAGAGGCCCAGAATATATTTGATGTCAGCTAATTATTTAGCAGGAAAAGCACCATTATACATAATTTATAGTGTAAAACGAAAAAAGGGAGCGATTTAAAAAACCCTCCCTAGTGTGTGCCAAGCGAGGACTGAACTACTTTTTCCATATGATGAGCTGTTCAATTCAATAGGGAGCTTTACCAGTGGGCTCGCACAGTTTCGAGTTAACCCATTCACCACCACAGAACGAACAGAGCTGTATATCCCGCTCACACACTTTATCGAATGCAGGTTTCTGCCTTGCAGGTATGCAGCATTAAAAGTGTAAATGGGAAATCATGTATGTAGAAAAATAACCACATTGCGGTACAGTCACATAATAGACCATTTTAATTTATCGTTAAGATGAACTGCAGATAAAAGTCATGAATAAAATGTTTTGGGCCAAAATCAATTTACTTGTGTAATCTAAGTGTTCTCATATTCTCGCTTTGGTTTGGGTTATCTTCTCCGCATTAATAATTACTGCTCCTCCGAATCGTGATGCATGTGTGCGGTAAAAAGCACCAATTTACACTGCCGACGTTCTTAAAAAATGCATATCAAAAGACAAATTGTGTGTAAAGGTAATACTCAATGAAATCAGGCAAGCAAGTGTGTTTATGCGCCTGTCAAACAAAGGCCTATGAATGACCAATGTGGCTATGTACCCTTCTTTTATATACATTTATTGGATGCAGATTAAAGTCTAATACTTGACGCTTAAACGCTCACGCGAACTTTTATTCGTTGTGTAATTCTGCGACGCAAGTCTCCCAGCTGATCGGTGACTTCAGCTATCGGCGGAATTGTCTACAATTCTCTCTCCTCATCCGCGAAAAGGCTTACGTCAGTGCACGGAGTGTTCCTGTCTGAAGACGACCCCCTCGTTCCAACCCCTCCCTGTCAGAACAGGAAGGAAGGAACGGATCAATAAATGTGATCTGCGTCTGGGCCCGGGCTATCAGACGAGGCAGGGGTAGCGAGCTCGGCTAGGGCTCATGTTGTTGTCGTGAGTGAGCTCATAGTTTTATAAAGACTGCAGTGGAGAAGCCGGGCAGAGGGGCTAAATTTAATCCTGGGCTGCAGACACGCGAGTTTAATTGCTGGGCTGCTGGGCCTGGCCAGTCCCCCTTGTGGTAACCCAGCACCAGCCGCCACTGTGAGTAGCCCACACGGACTATTGATCCACTGCCCTATCTCTCTTTCTTTTTTCTCTTGTTCTCTTGTTTCTCTCATTTGGCCTGCTCTGCTCCCCTGCTCCATCATCCAGATTATTCTCCTATACTTCTGCGGTGCGACGTCTGCTCTTCCGATTTCATTTTCTTTCGCACTACTTAGTCGCTGAGCTGTATGTTTTCTTTCTAGCCAAATATTTTTTTTTTTGCCGTTATAATTTATTGGCCTCTTAAATGTACTCCTGCCTGCAAAATCTCGCGTAGACATCCTGGTGGAGTACAGGATATGTTCTTATTTACTTGTAAAAGCACAATGGACTTTGCAAACTTTTTAAAATAAAATTATTCAAATGATTTTGAGCAAGCCAGAGGCAATGGGACAAGTTCGATACAATGAGGACGTTAAGAGAACGTTCTCTACAAACGTCCCTAGAACACTACGAGGACGTTAAGAGAACCAGATTCATAAGGGATCCAATTTGAATCAGGGTGACGCCAGATACTGTGATTATACACCATTTCCTTGTATAAAGGTGTACTATCTGGTCAAACACATGTGTAAGTGTGTAACCAGGAACTTATTTTGATGAAGATATCAGCTGTTCTCTGATGGACTGCCCACTCTTACGTGATCAAAGACACCTTCATGGTTTCTGAGCGGGCCGCATTCAGAGTCATCTCATATATTTGTAGGTCATCTTTATCTTTATTATCTAAATTGATTTATTTATTTTTTTAGCTTTCACTGTTCGCTTGCATTTCTCTTTGTGTCTCGAATGCGTACATGCGCACACACTAACACACACACACACACACACCACACACACACACACACAAAAGCACGTCCACACACTCACACACAATTTTAAAAATTGCCCCCTAGGTCTGGGGGCCTCAATATTCCCTTGGTAGCTGTTAACCCAAAGCATTTATGTGGCTAGGCAGAGGCATTCTCCATATTTCCTAGTGGTCCTCACTGGGCCAGTCTGGCTCATACCTCACCCCCCCCCCTTTCTTCCCCTAGAGAATGCACTTCATCTAAAAAAAAAAAAGCATCCATTTCATTTGCATGATGAACCCAAACATTGTTTGTACACACAGATGCCGTGATTAAATCCACTCGTATTGTATTCGTCGAAATACGTCTCGCTGCTTCGCTTCAATCACTTTACACCGGTTAGTAAATTCGCCCCTGCTGTAAACGTTGCCACACCTCAGCGTGAGCTCTCCGCGCCAGTCGCTGCCTCCAGAGGAAAAGGGCAACGTGGCAGTGTGGCAGCTGCCCGCGAGGCTTGACTGTTGCCTGCGAGCCCAGAGGAGTGTGAGTGCCTGTCAGGAGTTAATTGAGTTCCTCCTCCAGTAGCTGCTCCCAGGCCAGACCCTTATCAGGCACATCGCCTGGGGTCCTCTGACTGATCCCCCTGCCTCCTCAGAGGGCCATCTGATAGCGCCCTGTCTGCAAAGGACTTCCCGCTCTAAGTGTGCGCGTGTGTGTGTGTGTGTGTGTGTGTGTGTGTGTGTGTGTGTAAGAGAGAAAGAAAGAGAAAAAGTAAGAGAGAGAGCGAGAGCTTGGTGGACTGGAATCTGCTCACTTCATTGTGAAGGGATTGCGCGAGGGGTAACAAATAGATTTCGGGAATTTGTTTTTGTGAATTCGTGTTCCTGTGAGCCTTCATGCACTCTGAGGTTAGAGAAAATCAAGATGGCACCAAGGGTGAGAGACTCAGCATTCGCCCGTGGCCTACAGGAACAACGGAGGGCACAGGATCATTAGAGCAGCTAATCTCCAGTGCCGGCGCCGCGGCACAATGACATTACGCCAGCTAAAATTCTGTTAGGACCTCTGTGAGGAATCAGATTAGCCTCAAACTGAACATTATGCTTTTGTGGCCACAACTCAGCATGAATTTTGATGGGGAGTGCAGTGGATCAAAAAGGGGGTAGGTGAAAGAAGATAAAAAAATAAAACAGGGTCACGCAGAGGAGATAAATCACAGAGAAGAGTAAAGTTTAAAAATAAATGCTTGACTTTTCTTTGGATTGGGCGAAAAAAGAGTTTTTTTTTGCGATTTTCATTATTTAAAAAGGTGCGATTTTGACGGCGCGAGAACGACGGCTTGACCTAAAACAATATTTTAGTTATGAACCCAGTGCAGGGAATTCAAACACTTATGCAATTATGTTAAGTGTCACCTCCAGGCTAACCCTTGGCCTTTGAACTAAACCCCCCTGAATATGAGAAATAAGGCCTAAATGGAAATGTCATGTATTTTGACATTTTAAATATATAGCTTTTAATAGTGAATGTGGGGGAACGTGTGCTCTCTCTCTCTCTCACTCTTTCTCTCTCTCTCTCTCTCTCTCTCTCTCTCTCTCTCTCTCTCTGATACTCACACATACATACAATGACGTACAATTTTTTTATTTTTAAATAAAAAAAATGACTCTTTCTCCAAAAACAGCTTTTGAGAGCTCTGAGAAAAGGTCTTATTCTGCAAGGTCAACGGTTTTTTATTATTTATTTTAGCAGTTAACCTTTTTTTTTTTTTGTGAATTTCCAGAGGTAGCAGCAGCTGTGGCTGCAATGAATATACATGGTGGGCGAGCGAAAGAAAAGCCTAGCGATGATTTAATTTGACACG
The DNA here is from genome assembly GCA_030449085.1 of Kryptopterus vitreolus. Classification (NCBI taxonomy): domain Eukaryota; kingdom Metazoa; phylum Chordata; class Actinopteri; order Siluriformes; family Siluridae; genus Kryptopterus; species Kryptopterus vitreolus. Next base: position 20,495,399 of record JACRUU010000012.1, read on the forward strand.
CTGACCCTGTATTCGCAGACACTGGAAGCCGGGATGGGAAAGTAAGGGTGACCCGATGACCCTAAGCCTTGAACCCTACAGTCACCCACACTTACAATTAAATCAGCGGGGACGTCCCGGAGAGAGAGAGAGAGAGAGAGAGAGGCGAGAGGATTTGAGAGAGAGAGAGAGAGAGAGAGAGAGAGAGAAGATGTCTGAGGATCTGAAAAGAAACATAGCACTCTGCTCTTTGTTTGTTTGTTTTTTTTGTTTGTTGTTTTTTTTTCTGCTCTCTTCGATTTCTTTGCATTTCCTTTGTTTGTATGTTTCCTGAGAGAAACACTTTTTGCTGATGATGGAGAATCCTGACAGTGACATGTAAGCTCCTGTGTGTCAATATTTGACATGACATTAAGCTCCTGTGTGTCAATATTTGTCATTAGTTAGCAGTATGCTAATTATGCTAATACACTAAAACAAAATGCTAAGGGTGTGGGCCTGCCACTCAAAAACTAACCCCGGCCACATGATTTGCATAAAGCTAAGTGAAGCTCAATTTCGATAATGTGAACAAATGCTGACCTCTCACCCTGCTGTCTGCGCCTAATACTAACATATGAGTAATGGATGAGCGCGCCGACTCGTATTTTGGTTGTATTTTTGTTCTGTGTGAAATGCACGTGCAGCAACAATTTCATCAATCAGCAAATATTCAGGATTTCTGTGTATAAACGACGTTTTCCCAAATCAGGAAACACCTTGAATTTCTGCTTAGTTAGGATTTTTCATTCATCAGGTCATGTGGTTATTTGGCATGCTTACAACGTGGGTTTTTATTTTCTTAAAAACAAAACAAACGAACAAAAAAAAAACATTTAATCTACAAGCACGCTGTCGTTTGTCCCAGAATCCGAGTCCGATGATTAGATTACTCTGACAGCAAGTCTTTTAAAAAAGGGAAATGTCTGGACCAGCTTGTGCACACAAACCCTGACGTTCTTCATAATGCTCATAATATACGTCCATTTCCGAGCCGCATGAAAGCATCTCTTTCGGTCGCAATTTCACAATAGCGCATTTCTTTTCCGGCCCGAGTAATGCAACCCGATACCCGACTTCTTATCGCTTTCTAGCGATGCACGTGACAGGAAAGTCTTGCGTACATCGAAGTAATATGTAGATCTAGACAATTAGTATGGAGTCTAGAATATTGAATTTCCTCCATTTTGCTCTCCTGTTTTCTCAGGCTGTTGAACAGGATGGCCGCTGAGGAGCGGCACCTGCCCTCCAGCTGTGGCTCATACATAAAGACAGAGCCGTCTAGTCCGTCCTCGCTGGTGGACACGGCCAGCCACCCAAGTCCCGGGGCACACTCAGACGCCAGCGGCGGCTACGGCAGTGCCATCCACAGCCACTCGAACGGCCTCGACTCTCCTCCCATGTTCACCCCGGCGGGACCCCTCGGTGCGGCGGGCAGCGGCTGCCGCAAGCGCTACGACGACTGCTCCAGCACGTTGCTCGACGACTCGGGCCCAATCAAATGCGAGTACATGCTCAACTCTATCCCAAAACGGCTGTGTCTGGTGTGCGGAGACATCGCTTCCGGCTACCACTACGGCGTGGCCTCGTGCGAAGCCTGCAAAGCTTTCTTCAAAAGGACCATCCAAGGTACCGGTGCTTATAATGTAGTATACGTTTGTTTCGAAATATATGATTGTTCTTTAAATGAAAAGACAGATTTCTGAATGATGCGACTCCATTCAGCCAGAGTAATGCACACTAGCGTCCCGTTTGGAAACGCTGGTGACATCATCAACACAATCAATTGATTTGCTCGTCTGCAAGGCGTGTATTATTACACTGACACATGATCAGAGGGCCACACTGACCGGACATGTATAGGAATTAGAGACAGTATATTTTTCACTGCTCTCAAGCTGTCGTTGCTTCAAATAGCACAAGGATTTTGTAAAGTGTTAGGACGAAATGCACAACTTGTTTCTCAATGCGATTAAAAGTCCAAATGAAAGGCATGTTTTTTTTTTTTAACTATTCACTTTAGTGGAAAAAAAAAAAAACTTGGAAGTTTAGCAATATAAGCATAATATGCTCTTTTTGTACGCATTGCCTCGCTTTAATAATGCTGTTCATTTACACGTTTTAATCCAATCGATCCAGTTTAACAATTTTGTTTAAGACTGCTTTCCGTCATATGCGATGTTGTGCAGTGTAGATACCAACTGTCAGCAGGAAAAAGTCACATTAGTTTGGCATAGGCAGTACAATCATTCTGTTGTGACCCAGATATTAATCAGATGAAGTCATATTGATGCGTGTGTGTGTGTGTGTGTGTGTGTGTGTTCATGAGGTATTCAGAGAGTAAGAATAAAGCATGACTACCCGTAATTACAGCCGGCTCTCATTGCTCTGCCACTGTAAACCTTTAACAACACGCATATCTCAAGGACTGAGTGGCCTTATTACACAGGTGGATAATGGCTTATTGTGCTTTCATGTACTAAATATCACAGTTAGATAGTGGACAGAGTTCCGGTGTACATTTACATAATTGGAAAAGTTGCATTTTTTTTTTCTCCTATTCAGGTGTTTGATTTCTGTTCTGTCGGCGATGTTGAAATTGGCCCAGCGGTCATATCGGCTTTAAACAGTCTATGTACCTTTTTGTAGACAAACAGCTGCCTTCGTCCAAATCCTTCTATTTGCACTCACTTCCACAGCAATCTCGTCTATTGACAAAAGATGAGTATTTTTCCCCTCAAGTCACAAATTTAGAAACGGGCTTTTTTTTAGCCTGCTACGCTGAGGTACGCGAAAGCTATTACAGTGAAAAAGGGCCCTCGAAAGAATGAGGCATTTTAAGTGGAGTGATGGCCTAAACAATTAAAAAGAGGAGCGTTCCACAGAGAGGGAGGAGGAAAAAAGAAAAAAGAAAAAAAACGAAAGAAAGAAAATGTCAAAGACCTTTCTGCTTACTCCTCTTCTCGATGTCAAGTTGAAATTTTCTTCTCTATCTCTCCCTCTCTTTTGCTCTTTTCTTTCTCTTGGAGGGCTGCCTGTAATGGACCTAATCTTGTGCCGTTTGTCCGAGCCACAGGAGTTTTGTCAATAACAATCAGCGTTCAGAAGGAGTAATTAAGGCCGAGGCTTTTCATTAGGCCAAAGGGAGGGGGCTGTCTCCGGGGACGACCGCCACAATTAGAAACACAGGCACGTGTCGCTGGGTAATTTCAGTGAAGGGGAAGGAAGAAGGGATGGAGAGGAAAAAAAAAAAGAGGAAAGGGGAAAAAAAACTGTGGACTTTCTTCAGATTGGAAAGGGACAGTGCTGCTCTTTTGAAAGAGAGAGGCGGGCTAATGGCATAATAAGCAGACATGGTCCCAGGCTGAACACTGGAGGATTTTGGGAGGGGAAAAAAAAAAAAAAAAAAAAGAAAATAGAGCACCGAGGGCGACTGAGAGGATGAGTGGAAAAGAGAATGGGCAGACAAAGAGCACTTAAAGGAAAAAAACAGGGGAAGTGATGTGAATTAGACGTGATTAATTAAGTAAATAATGAGGCTGACGAGGGTTGTAAGTGTGAGCCGGCGTCCCTTTAATGAGGACAAAGCAGGAGAGGTGGCGTTTAATTTGCCTTGTCATTTTAATCAATTCCATTCAGCCTTAACGCCACTGCAAAATGGCTTTTTTACTGCCAAACATGTAATACCTTCTCCACATTCACGAGTCTTATTGAAAAATGAGTTGTCACAGCTGTACATGCCGCTTTCTCCTTTTTATCACCAAGACAGTATTGTTAAAACAGAGTGATCTAAAGCCTCGCAGTGAATAGCAGGTGATCTGCAGGCACTTAAACTCCCCAGAAGTCACACTCAAGCATATTCTGTTTACACAAACATCACTCTGCAATGCTGCCTTTTATTGTAAAGGCATGATACATGTTGTGTGGCCAAACCAAGAATAAACTTTTTATTGTTCCATATTTCATGCGCGTTATCTTTTTCTACACCTTCCCGAACTACACCGCTTTCCTATAAACCGGCGTAGTTTCATACCGAGCCGAGGGAGGAAAAAAAAAAAGGTCAAAGGAAATAGAATCTCTCAATAAGTTGTAGTATTTCTGTCTAATTATTGATGCACGACGGTATCTTCTATGTATCGTATCGAGCGACGAAATTTCCTGCCCTAAAGTTGAACAGAAGTCTTTTTCAGCCCTTTATTTCTCTCGTTCTCCCTCTTTCCTGGCTTCATTTAGCTTTCTTTTTCGGTTCACTTCCCCCCAGGCTTCCTTCTCCCCACAGACAAAGACTCCACATTGGCCTTACCTTTTCAACACAAAGGTGGATGGCAAATCCATCTCCTGTCACCTATTCATCCACTGTAAAGCCCCCTTGAACCTGTACGTCGCGAAAGTTGCATCATTCAGAGCCAAGCCCCAAATTAACGTCATCTCTGATCATCATCCATCCACGACTGTCACCATTTTGATCCCCCCCCACCCCACCCCCCCATCCACACACTCACATACACATTGTCCCAGACACCTTGTGCACACCACCAATCAAACACAGTGCATCTTCTAATTTCCAGCTCACTTTGAACACGATTATAGAATGTAAACTAAACCATATCAACTGCCCCCCCCTCTTTCTTCTGCCCAGTAATAGAGCTTGACAGTCAGCCTGTAAAAGTCAGTTTAGATTTTGATGAGAAATACCTGCCATTTTACTGTAATTTACTTACCAGTCTCTAGTCTGCCCCACACCACGCCCTGGCACAGGTCCTGAAAAGCCATAAAAGAAATTGAGACAGATAAATATTGAGAGGATAAAACTCTTTACTTGGAATCTTTTTTTTTTCCACTCCAGTTATTTTTTTTTTATGTTTAATAAAATAACACATGATACAAAACGAGATCAACAGAGAATCCTGCAGATTGAAAAAAAAGCTGTATATTTATATTTACCCTTTTTTTTGTTTGTTTCTTTCATGCGTAAACTCTAGGTATTGACAGCTCTGTCTGCTTTGTGAACCATTTCGAATACACATTAATGCATTTGTTTACTTTGGGCGGACATGCATGTCCAGGGTATTTTCAAGGATTCATTGATTTTAGCACAGCTGCCCCGTAGTTGGTGAGTCCGAGGGTGTAACAGGTAAACTGGAGCAAGCCGGACATCCTACGGGACTCGCAGGACTTCCTGCTGTGCTGATAAATTTTGCCAGTTTGGCAGAAAGGATACAGGCTCCAATCACCAACAGTGAAATGTTAGATACCTTCAACAATAACCAGGTTGTTAAACAATAGAAAATGCAATTGTTCACACAATGTTTCGTTCTGGTGTTAGAGAAAGAATCCTTCAAGGCCACAAAGAGGCAAATAGAACCCTGCATTACATTCAAATGAATGGACAAATTGAGGACTGTGTTGTATAAGAATCCACTGGATCAAGCCATTCTCAGAAAACTGGAAATGAGAAGCAACATCTGGGTTTGAAAGCGTCAAGACAATCCCCAGCTTGATTAAAACTGTTTATGTATTTTTTTTTCTCGCCATCCACAAAAGGGAGAACAGGAAGAGGAGCAATCCGACTCATTTTCACACCTTTATTTACTCCAAACCCAGAGAGATGTGTGGCATTTGGATACTGATTTGTTTAACCCAGATAAGAGGTGGAATTTCTAATTATTTAATATATCTAGGGACCTTCCACTTGATCTGCGCAATAATGTGTTAACATAATTGCCCGAGTTGGGAATGAGAAATGGAGGGAAGCAGAGGAATATAGTATAGTAATACTTTTTCTTCTTTGAAATGAAATGTGTACGTGCCGGCTGCAGTGTACATGTGCATATGTTCTATAGTCTGTATTTCTGAAATTCGAATAGCAAATCCAATAAGTTTAGGGTTATGGTAATGCGTGAAGCATGTAGTCTATATACATGAAGGTTTTTGTGCATGTAACATTTAGCCTTAATCACTTAAAAACTCAATTTACATGATGACCATCAGCAGTATATATGTTTTCTGAATGTACTATTCAGAGCCTGTCCATGCTAAACCAGTGTGATACTGCCATTCATAGCGGGACTTTTATTCTGCATTCAGTGCTCTTCCATGCCATTACCCATACACGTCCTAATTGAAATGCCTTTCTCCAGTTAAATGTACCATCATGGATACACGTAGAATGGGATCGTATATCAAGCACTCTGGCTATTGTTAGTTGTACAATACGGCAAAAACAGCTCTTTATTGTGTACCAATGAAACCCCTATTCATTTGTATCAAGCGCTGAAGAGCTTGACTTGAATAATGCATCAGTGCAGTAGACACACTATATGTAAATGGGGGGCTCTGGAGGGGGGGCGGACAGGTTCCAATTTGGGAAATCATAATATATAGTGCTTAGGGTGGTCTGGTTTGAAGCCAGATTTGCTACTCGGCTTTCTTCTACTCACAGAGATATTTAAATAACAATAAAAACATTCTTCAGTGCAGCGTCTAAAATCTGTTTTCATGTATTTTTAATGGTGAAGTGCAAATTAGTTTTTTTTTCATTTGTTCTTTATTTGTTTCAAATCGAACATGTCCAGTAAAGGACATCTGTGGTAGGTCAATGTGGAAGGTTCTTGCGTGTCATATGATTTGGCCTTTCCGCTTACCTCCGTGTTCTACTCTGTGCCTTCTGTCATCTCTTATGACCGAATCAATTTATTGAAGAGAATAAGAGATCATTCTACAGATTTATGAATGAATTATGAATGATGAACAATATCAGACCTGATGAATATATTGATGTAATGTCTGAATAAATATCCCGGTGCCGTAATTCGCAATTCGTTTCCCAGGATCCGTTCTGCTTAAATCTTGTATTTACATGGTGTCTATTAATGGCAGCAGGAGCTGATATTCCTTTATCTCTTTTTTTTTTCTGCTCAGGTAACATAGAGTACAGCTGTCCGGCCACCAACGAGTGTGAGATTACGAAGCGAAGACGCAAGTCCTGTCAAGCCTGTCGCTTTATGAAGTGTCTGAAAGTCGGCATGCTAAAAGAAGGTAATGAGCTTCTTAGACATTTCTAACTGGAAATCATGTTTTAGTTTTTTTTTTTTTTCCTGTCCATCTGAAAGACATTTCCCCTGATTACTTCACGTGCAGGCTCCCTGAATTGAACGTTGCATTCCCATCGCAACTTTACATCAGGATGATCATAAGCGTCTGATGTGACTGCGGTCGGAACATACTTTTATAGCATTTTCAAATTCCAAATCGGAGTAATCCTTACACTAGGGATGCTATTTTTGTTGCCATTCTGACATTTAATGAAGCTTAACGTTGACAGCTCAACCAGCTCTCCGGTAGAAGTACCTTTGTGTTTTAATTTTCTCTTAATAATAAAGTATTCTGGTGTTTAAAACAGCTTTTGTTAGAGTTCAGTTGCCAGCAATGAACAAGACACAGGTCTGATATTTAAAAAAAATGTACTTGCTGATTTGCCAATGGGCTAATGCCAGGTCAGAATAGTGCTTAAGGTCAGTGTTGGCATGGCTCAGCTGTACACCCCCCCCAACCCCATGTCCCAGCCACAGAGCATTAAATAATGCCTGTTGGACAGAGAGACAGAAATATGCTGAATAGGTCGATCTCTGCATCTGACTAATAGAAGTGTAACAGTATTCCGACTGGAAGGTCTTCGGCACGGTCCCTGAACACACACTCCAGCCGCTCTCAGCTCTCTCCAGCATATTGATCTGCTAAATGTTTTCCGAACATCTCAGCTCCCTTCCTGTGGATGCTTTTTTAAAGTCAAGCCACTTGGGAATTCAGTGACAATTAAACATGCTGGTCATGGATTTTTTTTTCCCCTCTTCAATCTTGGACAGGTTTCTTTCTTCTTACCGTCCAGCTCTCTGGAGGGACCGTGTGTGTCTCTTCCTGACCAGCAACATGTATTATTATTATTATTATTATTGTTATTATTGTTGTTATTGTTGTTGTTATTGTTGTTGTTATTGTTGTTGTTGTACTCAAGTAAAATTCCTTTTGAATGGAAAACAGAAGTGGACATTAATACAAAGATCATATGCTGGTTCATCAAACTCTATTTTTAGTGAATAGAAAGCGGAATTTGCACTTTTCAAAAGACACATGTGTATATATATATATATATGTGTGTGTGTGTGTGTGTGTGTGTGTGTGTGTGTGTGTGTGTGTATGCGTGTGTCTTTTGAAAAGTGCAAATATATAACATTCCGCTTTCTTTTCACTAAACATAGTTTGATACCTAATAACCAGCATATGATATATATATATATATATATATATATATATATATATATATATATATATATATATATATATATATATATATATGGACAATGTTGCATTCATACATTGAGACCTGGTGAATAGAATATCCGTTTTGGTGGTGTAATACACCCAATCCATCCATTTAGTATCTGTAAATGGCTCTTCCTCAAAGCAGCAGAGAGCAATCTATATGGACCTAAGTGAGGTAACGAAATCTCTCAACTGCATGTTGAGATAGAGGGAGGGAGAGCGAGAGAGAGAGAGAGAGAGAGAGAGAGAGAGAGAGAGAGAGAATGAGGGAGTAATCGCATTACTAGCTGATGAAAAATTAATGGAAATATATTATCTAGAGGAATAAGAGACTAGAAAATAGGGAGAGATGGTCATAAATGAATCACCAGTGTCAGTGCAAAAAATGAAGCTTAGCTTAAACAAGAGCCAGTCGCCTGCATGTTCATGGTCCTGTACTGCACATGGCGGCCGGTATGGATGAAGCGACGAGTACGTTTCTCTAGTTAGTGGATAACGCACCGAGATTATATCATAACGAATTCAAATCATTCTGTTTGTAGAAGTGGTTTTGGAATCGCATTGCATTTAATCCCTTCTTCCTCTTATATTTAACATTTGCAGTTCCTTATTGCCTCCGAATGAAAGCGCTAACAAATGTATGTTATGTTATCTCTCTGTTGTTTTGACTATTTTTACCTGTGGGATATGTCCCACTGCATCCCCAAACAGTTCTCAGAATAGTTTATTGCTCACCGAACCTAGATGTCTAAATGTGTCTGCTAATTCCACATGAGCTAATAGAAGCTTTTTAGTTGGTTGATTTATTCAGGATGCATTCGGTGCCAGAGAACAGCGCCACGTGGAGTACATAGCACGCCTTTCTCTCATTTCTCCGCCGTTCCTCGTATCATTTAGAAAAAGGTCATATCTTCCGTCCTTACCCGTTTTGCTCGCAGATACCTACATCCTCCTTCACTGTGACTCCACGTCCGTCCTCAGCGTATCCTTTATTACTTATGAACAAGTCACTTGTAGCACTTAACACGGAGCTCTTAAGCTCCATCCGTGTCAGTGCCAAGTCAGCCCGCGTGTACCCACACTCTCACCTTCACCTATAATTTCCAAACACTATCAAAATAAGTAAATACATTTTGCAAATGAATATGAAGACGTGAAAGGCATCTCGCCATGCATTTGGTATCTCTCCTCAATGCAAGGTCGCGCGTCTGTCTTCCTGCCTGCGCTACGTGAGCGCGAAATCAATCAGGCATTTCAAGGAGACAAGAACAAAACAGAGACCCGTGTCCATCCCGCTGAACCTCTCCCTGTCGCATGGTAACTGCCGAGGAGAAGACTGTGGAAAATGCGTCACAGATACATAAACTTCCAATGGTAATTAATCGCTCGTGCACTTTCAGGAATCATCATAGGCTCCAACAAATTTCAGAAAGCGTCCATTCACTTTTATTTTACTGCATTCATTTGTTACACATTATAACAAAAACATTTCCATAAGGTCTGTAACCATATGATGTAACACAATGTGGTTATGTTTGATTGTGCGGTCAGACAGTGTGATGCGGTGGCTGTTCTTAGAGATATGCAACAGAAGTCGGTCTGAAGCTCCAGTGAAATTGCTTCATTTCCTCCCGTCTGTATAAAAGAGGAAGTGATCAATAGATCTACTCAAATGTCAGGGACTACGTTTTTTTTTTCTCCCCCCCCCCCCCCCCCTCTGATCAATAGAAGAGGATCAGAGCTGAGATGATAGGAAAAGATTCTATTGAGAGATTACACTGATGTAATCCAATGGCTACAGTGCCTTAACAGACTAGCAGATCCATGCATGTCCTCTTAGCCATACATGGAGGGTGTAAATTTAGAGTAGAAATACTTTAAAACATAAGCAAGTACGTGAATAAATAAGAAGAAGTAGAAGTAGAATTAATTTGGTAAAACATAAACCGACAAGTAAATCCTAATCAGAGCGCAAAAAAAAAAAATAACATCTGCAGCTAGATGACGAGGTTATAGAAACCAAGCCCAGGATGTGGACGCAGTCTTCCAAAGCCACATGGTGACCGACGGTTAAGAATCAGGGACGTCGATTTGATGATCTCAGAGAAACACTGACACCAGAGGAGCATCCCGAATGTCTGTGGCTAGTGCTTACTATGGCTCCCCAACACCGCAGATCTCCCAGGACACGGATACTAGACGCAATAGCTATTCCAAGGATGAAAATAGATGTATGCTGGAGAATCCTCAGTGTCCATTGTACTTAGAAGGTCAGCAAAGAGGGATTGCCTCATCAAGTGGGTCAGGAATGACACGCCTGAAATGAAAACTACAGTGTATCGCGGCATTCGTGTGTTTTTTTTTTTTTTAAACTGAGGATTAATTAGCACGCTCGCTTCATCGTCAATTCAGTCTTCGGTAAGATTAGCACCGGTGGATAAGTTGCAGTTTCCGCTGGTAATTGGACCTACAGATGGAAAACCGTTTGCAGATGTAACCACTTGTCCATCACAGGAGCATTGGTCCGACAAGGGCCAGTAAGCACCGTAAACATAAACACACTGGTGGACTTCTGTTTTAGAGATCTGCTTTTACCACAAATTGCTGGTTAAAATCTAGATGGTTCGTAAATGCGGTTGAATCAAACCGTTTTCTAGCGCTGTGGAATGCACTTCAGTACGTAAAACCTTATGTACCATTGAGACGGGGTACTGATGGAAGCTGCCATACTGAAGCCCATAACAAAGCCTAGGGGTCATTTTTTTTGTTTTGTTCAGAACTACACTACCTTCACCTTCAGTCCATTCATCACTACTCCCATGAGACTTGTGGAGCATGAACATTTTTCAGCCGATTCTTCAGTAGACAACACAGTCATTGTCCGCTATGTCGGATATGTTCGTCTGTCGCAGAGGAAATCGACGGTATTCTTTTAGAACATGAAAGTAAAAATGACTTTATGTGGTGTGATGCACAGGCTTTCTTTATAGTGCTCCTTATATTCAAATTGTACATATGTATGTATGTCATTCAAACAATGTAGATATTTTCAGTATTCCCTGATGAGATACATTTTCTAATTACCCAAATTGTGCAAGCATCTGAATTGATCTATATGCAAAAGCTTTCCAGTACCCTCAGCAGTTCACCCCCCCCCTCATATAAAGAGGTGTATAAGTCTGTCAACTCCCTGCCTGCCAGGTCCCGTGAAGTTGGCCGCTTCTCTGAGCCTAACAGGTGAGAGGATTACAGCAGGCGATAACACATGTTTTTCCACCAGAGAGGATCGGGAGGGAGTTGGGCAGGGCATCCCGATTCTTCATGAGGCCTTAAACGTTGTATATCATCGCTACTGGAAGACAGACATATGAATGGCTGCCCGACCACAACTGAAGCAGCCCAGCATGGTTGGCATACACTCATGCATGCCACAGAGAGGCAAAATGCAGGCACTCTTAAATCCAGCAGAGAATAATCATGCAACATAAGCAGAAATTCAGAGAGCAGCGAAAGCTGTGCTGTGTGATGAAAGCCATTCTCCTAAATGTTGCGATTGTGGTCTTGCGGTTCTTATTAGCGCATGCCTGCGAGGGTCAGTAAGCCACAAGGGTGTCGGTTTTCTTAGTTTGGGATTCAAATGAGTGCTCAAGAGTGTCTTCAATGGGTACTTCAGGCCACCGGCAGCATGTGACCTCATTCACCTAACTGCTAGCTGGTGCATCGTCTGCGTTTGTTGCTGTGATCTTTACAGTTTTTAAATACCAATGTAATTCCGATACAAATGTACAATTCATTGGGAGTGAGTAAATGCATTGGCCTAAGCATCTGAATAAAAAACGATTTTGTGACGCATTTCAGTTTCTCACTTTGGGGACCTGAATTTGTGATTCCGAGACTCCAGTCAGAATCATACCGTATGCCGATCATTAACCCTACCTGGTGACTAAGCGTGATTGCTCATCCTAGATAATGAAGTTCCTAAATAACTAAAATCACTCGCTTCCAGTTTAACCTGGTAAAGCACGGGGACACTGCTTCATGTGACATCGTTCCGGATTCCGTGGTTATTCTTTTAGCCTGTCAGTTTGTCTGTTACCTCTAGTTCCTTTTCATCATCACTCATGAGAATGAATGCCATGACATGCTTGCAAGGCATCAGGAGCTGCCAGTCAGGGGTCGTGTGAAATAGTGCTGACGAGGGGGTTAGCGGCGGCAACCATGAAAGGCAGGGTTTGTTTGGCCCTGGGACATGGCCCTGTGCTTTTCCCTGCTAAAAACAAGTCCGCCTAAGCTCCTCTTGGCACTACAAACCATCCCAGCCATGCTGACACTTTCCCCTCTCCTAAGGGACAGGCACCCAGAACAGGTGATAGACCCAAAAATAAGGTTCCCTACCAACCCTCTCTGGCCTTCTCGGACCGGCCCACACAAAGTGAGTGGGGACAGGCCCTTTTGTAGGGGCTGTGCTTGGAGAGGGATTATTATTGTTTTTGCAAGAAAGAGGAGCCTGGGGTCAGCTGGCCCTTGTCCGGCCCCGAGCACGGGGATAATCCCCATGCAAATGCCAAACGCTTTGGCCCTGAGCCCTTCTTCTCTCCACTGGCACCCCGCTCGCTTTGAAGAACTGACACCCAAGAGCCAAGCGCTATCTGCTCTCCACCAGCAGCAGCAGCAGCAGCGGTCAGAGCTGCACAACACACAAACTCGCCCACGTATACATGCACGTGTTTGTTGATTAAGCTTACAGCTGCTATGTCTATAGTATGAAGCAATGCTAAAAGAACAAGGAAAGAGTATGACATGCTCAGTACCTCATTTGCATTTCAGCATGTCATCAATGACCTGGCTGTCTTCACCGGTTTTAGGTGGTGATAACTAATGGGATTTGGCTAAAGTCGCGTTATGGCATTGCAATTGTTATTATTGGCGTGTTTACCTCATCACTGCCTTTACAACACTCTTGAATGTGAGCATCCTAAATTTGTTTTCTGACTCGGCACATTGGGTATAATTGATTATTGTGCATGCAATATTAACTTGCATTTATTAATCATATTCATTATAGCCCGCTATGATTCTATACGAGGCTTTTATGTTTTGATCTAGTGCATCTCATACTTTTGTTTTTATTTGGCCAAACTCAAAATGGTGTATTGAGAGTCAAGTGGTCAGCTGCTTTTACCTTCTACCGCTTCAAAGAAGTATCAGTGCGATTCCAACAGTCCTATGATAAGCCACAAACTTTCCATTAGAGAACTCTCTCTCTCTCTCTCTCTCTCTCTCTCTCTCTCTCTCTCTCTCTCTCTCTCTCTCTCTCTTTCCTTTGCCTTATACTCCCTCGCTCACCCTGACCCTCTCTGAGTGTAAGAGAGACTGGCTAGTGCCAAGCTTTAATTCCTGTCAGCATCTGTTAATTATGGCGGGCACTGTTCTAATTAAAACAGACACCCATGTACCTCGGAATCTTCACACCGGCTTTGCCATGGTTGACACTAACATGTGACATAAAGATGAACATGGGATGTTTCAGAGGGCCGGATTCACACTGGGCCACATGCTCAACAAGACCTTCCAGGGAATAGGAAGAAACAATAGCATGTTGGAAAAAAATAAAAAAGTTCATTTAATGCTCTCCAGGTCAGATTGAGATTTGACTTATGCAGTTTATGGATATTGTGTATAAATGCTTACAGTATGTATTTATTATAGCCATAGGTTGTTAGGTGTTGGCATCATTAATCATGCAATTATCTACTTTGTAAATTGTAATTCACCGTTTGCTCTTTGCTGCAATGCTGATCCTCACGATTATCATAGCAAAATGAAACTTGCAGTTAGAAGAAATGAGATTTTTTTTTACTGCGATTTAGCAACCGTCAAATGATTTCCCAGTGTTTGCTATGAAGGGAGGTACCATAGGGACCAGTGGGTAATTAGGTTAGTGGGTTGTCAGTGTCAGGAAATTGAAAGACAATCCTAATCAGATTTCTGTTTCTAGGGAATCAAATAATTTATATAAGTAGCAGAAATCAGCTCGTTCGTCTGGCAAAACAATAACGCAGTTTGTTTCAGCTGTCTTTTGTTGTGTATCTGATTATTTTAAGTGAAACCGGCGCTCAAAAAGAAATGAAATAAATGATGAATAACAGGCCACATTGGACAATGTGTAGGAACGTTTTTACACAGACTATAAATATTCTGGTGAGAACAAAGAGAGTTATTTGAGCTTTTTTTTTTCTACATTAAAAAAAAAAAACCCTCTCCAGAGGGTTGACTGTACATCACTCACCTTTACTATTCTGCTGTGGATTTCACTGGTAGTGTAAACATAGAGTCAAACATTTTATCTGCCCTTTCTGTCTCTCGCACTTTCCTCCAGCTCTGTTTTTTTTCCCCCAGCCGTCCTCATGTCACTCTCTCAAATGTTCGTGTTGATTTTTTTTTTTTTTTTTTTTTATACAAGGCATTGGCAGGATGACATTAGCATAATTTTCACTAGTAACATTCCAGTCTCATTTCCCCAAAGCTCTGCGATTCGAACATGATGAAATCATTTAGCAAGCGCTCCCCCATTCGACAGCTCGAGCAGCCGGGCACGCTTCAAAGCTAGAGAGTGTCAAAGTGCGCTCGAAACTCGTGAGAACATTACGGGCGTGTTTATTTTCGTCCGTAATTTCGACTTTCAGGTTAATAATTCATCTGTAATGAATCGAACTGATTCAGCAACAGCGTGCGTTTACGCGAATAGCAGAGATATGGATTTGCATGGTGTGGAATATAAAAATGTATTAACATTCTTATCAAATAATTGACTAATAAATAACAGATGTTGTGATGAGCATTGTGGCATTTACTGCACTACATTAGCTCTGAAGTGACTCCAGTCGGGGGAAGCAGGGCAAATGCACTGATAAGCTTCTATACTCATCCTGCTAGAGTTAGTTAAATAAAACCAGGCTGATTTATTGGGCCGTGTGTGTGTGTGTGTGTGTGTGTATGTGTGTGTGTGTATATATATATATATATATATATATATATATATATATATCTATATATATCTATATATATATATATATATATATATATATATATACCACAGCATATAGTAATGTGTGCTCTGGTGTATAGGTACTGGCCAAGCTGTGTGTGTTTGTGTGTGTATATGAAATGAGTAAGTGTCTCAACTCCGTGGTTAGCATGCTCAGTGGCTCTGCAGAAAAGCTAAATAATTAGAAGGCCGGTCTGTGAGATCATTGACCTTCGTTTAAATATTCATGTGTTTGTTGTGCAGTGGACAGTGGAGCAGAAGCAGCAGACTGCTCTCACATATGGAGCACTGCCACTCCTGTGACACACTCCAGCAAAACAAGCACCAGCCTGCCTCTGCACACTGCCTCTATTTTCCTCCCTCTCTCTCTCTCTCTCTCTCTCTCTCTCTCTCTCTCTCTCTCTCTATACCTGTCACACACATGGGTCAGGGTTTGTTTTGTGTGTGTTTGTTGTACTTCTGCTTTCTCTGTCTTTCTTTGGTTTTAAATGACCGTTAAGGAGATGAAATGATTTATTTACACTCTGATCCTGTTACCTAAGAGGATTTTAAGTTGCCGTGCATGTGTGTGTGTGTGTGTGTGTGTGTGTGTGTGTGTGTGTGTGTGTGTGTGTGTGGGTGGGTGGGTGGGATGTGTACTGGATTCACACAACTGCTGCATCACACAACTTGTTTCTAAATTCCCTTCAAACAGGACGGAAATGAAGTTTTTTAATTTGAAGTTGATATGTATTTTTCCTGAATATGCGCTTAGATGTGACATTTAATTGTGTATGTTAATATCCTGCACTTTATAGGATAACGATATATAAACGTATAAACCCTGCCGTTTGTTTGCTTATCCAGGTGTTCGCCTGGATCGTGTCCGAGGAGGCAGACAAAAGTATAAGAGGAGGATTGACACAGAGAACAGTGCTTACCTGGGCCTCACTCTACCACCGCCAGCCAAGAAACCATGTAAGATTTCCCTAACACATATTCTCTCTCTCTCTCTCTCTCTCTCTCTCATACACACACATATAGATAAATCAGTATCAGTACAAGAATAAAATCTGCATCAAATTGTTCAGTAGTTCTGTGTGGACTTGGTCATTATGAAGACATTAAACCCTGTCCATTTATTTTATTTTATTTTATTTTATTTTTTTCCCCAAAATGATAGATAAATGTACACACCAGATTTTCATCTGACTGAAGAATAAATGCAAATGTTTCATATACAAACACTGGGTAAAAACGGCATTGCATTGATCTGACAAATGGACTTTTTTTTACCCCCCACAACAACACAATATGGACATCGAAGTAGATATTTTTCTGTTTGACTGCCTCTTTTTTTTCATCACAGAAAGCTCACAGACCCAAACATTGTTCCATATTTACAAGTCTCCTGAATCAATACTCAGTTGTTTCTGCTGTTGTGTTTTTTTTTCCATTCTATTTTGTGCTGCCTGGATTGGATTTAAACTAATGACCTTTACTGCAGAGTAATATAGAAACACTAATATAATATCGCAGTGATAGTTCAATTTCATTCAATAGATACATTTTCATGTACAGACCTGGAGTTAATATTTAAAGCCTATGTGGCATAATTACCGACTAACACACATGATGGCAGTATAGTTCATAAAATGCCCAGATATGCGTCGAAGTGCTCTTTCCTAAGAGGTGATTATGCATCCTCACTTTTTGCTCGTTTAAGCATTGTTCTAAAGCAATCGATAATCAGAATATCCATCTGTGTCTACTCTTCTTCCTCAGTGACAAAGATTGTGTCTCACCTGCTGGTAGCAGAGCCGGAGAAGATCTATGCCATGCCAGATCCCACCATGCCCGAGAGTGACATCAAGGCACTGACCACGCTGTGTGACCTCGCAGACCGCGAGCTTGTCGTTATCATCGGCTGGGCCAAGCATATTCCGGGTGAGTTCGGATTAGACGGGTTTCTTGCAGCGAATTGATTTCGATCTATGAGAACGACGACTGCGGATAAAACCGTGTAAACTTCTGCTTCTGCATTTTCAATCGTATTTTGAAACGTGTCTTTAAGTCATGATACAGAATCCATGTGGATGGCGCAAAAACCCCACAAGTTACTGATTTGAAAAGTTTTTAAATAGCTATTAATGTATATTCTGCTGTTTCGATGCTCAATGTCACACGTTCTCTTACATATCTTCAGACCTCAAGTGTGCATGACATTATTAAAAAATATCCCACTTACATGGGATTGACTTTTATTTTAATACCATAATAACACACACTGTGTACACAAGTCCAAATCAAGCTAGTACACTCCTTCGACCTGTACTCCTTGGTTCTCAATGCATGTGCAAAGTATTTTTTGTCATTTTTTTGTACAATTATGCCATGGCATGTTAGTATATAACCCTGTATATTAAATAGACAGTTTAACATTTTTTATTTATTATACACAAGAACAAAAAAAGGTTTTTTTTTTTTTTTTTTTTTTAATTACAGTGGTCATAGCCTGCAATGTGCACAATTGACAACATAGTTCAACAATTGAGGAAGACAATGCGGTAGTATAATAGACAAATATACAGAGTGTACAAAAATGATACATTACAGTATTTCATTCATTCATTCATCTTCTACCGCTTTATCCGATCTTCCCTCGGGTCACGGGGAGCATTAAGGCAGGACACACTCTGGATAGAACACATTCACAGTCACAGACACACGGGACAAATTTCCAAGGTGCCAATCAACCTACCGTGCATGTTTTTGGACCGGGGGGGAAACTGGAGAACCTGGAGAAAAAAAAACCCTGAGGCACAGGGAGAACGTGCAAACTCCACAAACACATGGCCGAGACAGGAATCGAACCCGGACCCTGGCGGTGTGAGGCGAATTTATAAATAAATAATAGTATAATATAATTTATACAGTGGGTAATGCAGGGTGAATGTATGGTGAGAGTGTGGTGAAATTCCCACTATACGTTTTGTGTAACTGCCAAGAATGACAAAAAGAGCAATAGTTAAAATTCATATACACAGTTATATATGAATGTTGGGATGTGTCATGGAAAAAAAAAACATTTCAGCTTGAAAAATGTCTGCTGTTTTTAAAGCCATCTTTGATTAGGGACCCTCGGTTAGATCAAACATCAAACATTATGTGCTGTATGGTGACATAATCGGGTCATGTTAAGGTCATATTATTTTTTTTAAGTCACCGTCAACACCATGCGAACACATTTGTTGCAAAGATTATCAGCAATGAATGCTAAGGCATTAGTGTGTAGGCATGTAGCACCAGGCAGGGTGTTTGGTCTGGCAAAAGCCCACGTATTCCAGCTACAAATTATGATGTAATTTGGAATGAAGGGACTGTAAGGGAGTCAAGGTTCTAATGATCACATTATGGCAGTGGAAGGAATTACAGTAAATGTGTGTGAATGTTAATTAGAATGGTCCAGTATTTCATTTCACCTTTTATGTTTGAGCACCTGTCCACATTACCCAAAATAATGTTTAATATGGAGATTATATCTCTGCTGGAATCCGCGTTAAAAAAGGGTCTGCTACATTTATACGTTCGGGCTATTATATAGTTCATACCAATAACCATGATAATTATCTGTGCAAGGTTTTAACATTTCAGTTATTAAAAAAAGGGAAACTGACCAACAGAAAGTCTCAACGCTCAGCTCAGTTAAATTTTCGGGGAGATGGTAATCGGAAGCTCAGTGAAATGTTATCTAGTAAGAAGATTAAGAAGACTTTGATCCCCATTCAGTCATTCTTACACACACACACACACACACACACACACACACACACACACACTCACAGTGCAGTGCTGTGTCAGCGCAGAAAGAGTTTAGCAAGAAGCTTAGCCACAGATTACTACTGACCTATATATATATATATATATATATATATATATATATATATATATATATATATATATATATATATATATATATATATATATAATATTAGTTCTAATAGATAGATTCAATTCAGTAAATAGATATATAAATATATATTTAAAATGGACCCTTGTTCAGTTTTTTACTAACCCTAAAACATTGGTTATTTAGTTGTGCAATACAACATGGTATCGTTGTAGTATTTGTTTGCCAGAGTGAAAAGATGGCTAGATTTAAATTTACATAGTACTTTCAGTCGTCTCCCCAGTGACATTGTGTTGCACATGGAGGCTGATTGAGTTTGGGTATCGTTGTTGTACCGCTATGAGGCGAACCCCAACAGCGAGCAGGCAGGCGGTGGCTCCTCCCCACCGCGAGGCTACTGATTACATTCTGATAGATTTTCAGCCCTTTGGCAATGGAATTAAAAAAAGATTAACAGTTCATTATAAAGTGGCGAACATTGATTAGGACGGTGACAGATGGCCGATGACCAGCATCCAAAGGTAACAATTTATATGTCAAGAAAATTGGCACTTAACTTCTTCAATTGATTTTTCATTGTCCGTTTTGTGAGGATAACATTCGAACAGCTTATGAAAAAGTGGCACATTTCTTCAGTACTAATCTCCATGTGCTTGAAAGATGCACATGGACAACAGCAGTGTGTAATCATCTTATTTTATAGCGTCATTACTACTTTGTTATTAATATTCTACGGCTGTTTGGCATCCACCATATATAAATGAGTACATTGCATTTAATTGTACAGATCAGCACCAATATATCGCCCAGTCCTTGTTCTCGAATATCTTGCTACACCAGGTTCACTGGTATACAAACAATAGATTTTTTGTTATTTGTTTTTGCATAATTTCAGATAAGTGTGTCATTTAATTCTTGCTGAATTGTTTTTTTTTTGTGTAAGCAGAAGGGAAAATATGGATCAAACAGTTTCACCAAGAAAGCATTGACTTTTTTCCTGGCTGAGAGCGTGTGTGTGCTTTGAAGAAATTCTAAATAGAAAATCCGTGTTAGGTTTTAAAATGAAAATCAATAGCTTTTCCTGAAAATGACATTTTAAAATATTTCTTCCTGTCTTATTTGCCGGATTTTTATTATTATATGATATACAAAATTACGTGATGTAGGGTTTATGTACAGTGCTCTGTCTGTGACATTTATTATATTATTATTATTATTATTACTTTTTTAAAGGGTTAGTCACAACGTATTGTCAATTCTTAGCCAATCAGCCGTTGATAATTAATGCCTGAGTCTGAAGAGCTCAGCACTGGTTGATCTGGCAAAGTGAGAATGCCCTCTGTAAATAGTTTGAGTGACGTCTGACATGGCTGCGCTTATTAAGGTCGATGTGTGGGAAATGTTGACAGATGGCTTTTTTACTCCCTAGGTGCTAAAGACCTTTGACATACATACGGCCGTTGCTTGTTCTTCTCCATCTCAAATTTCACAGCGTCCGACTGACAGGAGCAGTACTGTAGTTACTTACCGCTTGACACACAATAAAATGCAACCTGGTTACCGAATTGGAGAAAGTCAACCCCTGTTTAAAATAAACACAAAAGGGCCTCTAAGGCATCTCATTGGTTGCTCTGCTTTGGTGAACATCGTAAGCACGGAAAATCGAAAGCAGTGGCAGTGCTGATATCGCAAGAACTTGTCACAGCGTCAGTAGTCGGATTTCTGTGACTGGAGCACCGTACTGAATGTTAATGTCATATGCCACGGTTTGGAATAAGGCTTTACACTCTGCATCTTGTGCAACCCAGTTGCTTCATCATATTAGACAGCTGTTAGTCACCTGCCTCCAAGCCCCAGATTCAGAGGGCAGGATTTTTCCACCAGGGAATTCTGGCCTGAGAGAGTCTGCAGAATTGTTTCCCACATGATCTTCCTGCAGCCGCATAGTAGCTATTCTTGTCCTGTGATGCATCTCGTTTTATGAGCGAATTTTGATCAGCTATTTGCTTTTAGCGCAATGCTTTCTTAATCGCTGAAAATGTGGCTAAAATGCATAAGACTATTTGAAGCTTTCTCCAAAAAACAAAAACAAAATAGAAATGTCATAGTTCTCCTAAGTAGAGAAAACCTTTTATATAAGAAAGAATAAAAAATGATCACCTCTCAAAGCTTACAGCTATCATATCTCAGCACACCTTATGGCACATGATTACTCCTATCTTACCCCCGCATTCTACCAGACCCCCCCCCAACCCGCTTCCACCAACCCGACCCACCCAAAGCTCGCTGTTTTCTCTTTGCCATTAAATTGTGAAATCTCCTTACTGTGTTGCAGAGGCTGATCCCTCTCAAGCTGTGTAATCTCCTTGTAATGGAGTGTGAATACTGCCGGCCGATAAATCAGCACCTCATCAGCGGCCTTTATTAAATATAGACACCAACAGACAGGCCTTAGTATATTCAATTTACCCACTGACGGAGGCTTTAGCAGCCCAGATCAAGATGGATGGAGCAATCAGGTGTAGGCCCAGGCCTCACGCCCCACGCTTGAGATGCAGCATGCAGGGATGGAGATTTGAAAAGGGGGGCTTCCGGGACCATGCAAGGGACATCTGCTGCTCTGGGCGGGGTTACACTCAGAGAAAGGGCAAGATCTATTTTTGTTGTGTTAGCGCTGTCAAAGCAGAGTTTGTTTATGTGCACAGGGAGAGCGGTGGGGGGCGGAATGTGTGGGTGTAAGTACACACGCCTGCTGTGAAAACCTTCACGAAATCAAATATTTCTCCCTCATCCGTCAGTCATTTACATTTACGTATCAGTCCAATGCTTCTCTGTAAACATGCGTACAAACCGAGACCTGATCAAATTGGCGCACATTTGAAGGGTTAAGATTCTGTATTCAAGTAGCAAGAAGTCTCAGCAACGGCTATGCAGGGATTTGAACTTAGGATCAGTCGCTTGGAAACCACAAATTCACACCTTAGGGCTATTTAGAGTCATCAGTCCACCTTTGATTGCTGACCTCACAGGAAACCCAGATGTATAAAGAATAAGCAAACTCCACTTTCTTTGACAGCCCAAGCTCAGGTCTGAACATTGCGCCCTGGGATTCTGTAAAATAAGGTACATTTAAATTCATTCTCAATTCAATTTATTTTTTAAAAAGTTTGTGAGATATTGCTCCGGGTCTTTTTTTTTCTTTCTGGCCAGACCCCTTTTATTCAGTAGTCAATAGGACATGGCTACTCATTAACCAGTGAATCTGCTCACCAGCAGAAATAAATGAAGTGTAATTACATGACTGATTAAGGATCGTCTCTCCCCTGTCACTGAGCTAAACAGATATATATATATATATATATATATATATATATATATATATATATATATATATATATATATATATATGTCTATATATATTCTAAGTGTCCATATATAATGTCCATGAGTGAAGACAGTGGAAGACAGTGGCTCTCTGGGGAGGACTAAGTAGCAGTGGAGTCGGGTCAGAAGGTCAGAAACAGCAGATTAAGACAAGGGGATTACTGTATTTAACATTACGAAACTTCATATCGTTCACACTCCACTGGCCAAATGACCCATCATCCTGGCATGTGCTCATGTCTAATGGGCTTCTTATCATTTAAAGCAGCGATATTGTAGATCTCAGCTTGAAGAGGCTTTCGCTTTTAATGTATTCTGGTCGAACGGATCTGTGTGTCGAAGCTAAGTAAATGTCTGAGCCTTGTTTTTGTCTTATTACTTTGCTGAGTGAAGAGGCCAAGAGTTTACAATATTATATTTAAGCATATTTCATTGGCGGTTTATGCATTTTAGACAATAACTGGAAATAAATTGAATGTGTTGCATTTAACAGGGTCAATTAAAGCAATCTTAAAAAAAAAAATAGTGTGTGACTAGATCGTCCACTGTCTGTCTGAAGAGACTCGCATCAGATTATATGTCTCAAGCATTATTCATGCAAAAAAAAATATGTATTTTTATTATTATTATTTATATCCTTTCTTTTTATTTTGTAATAATTCTTCTATGATTTTTTTTCCCTCCACTATTGTTTACACATTACTCTCACGCAGACGTTATATTATATACATTTATACAGGACGTGACCTCAGCTCGAGGTCAGTGCAAATGGCCGAGGCTCATTAAATTTAAAATGATTCATCGACACAGCAATGACATGTAGGTGAATCCGGAATCTCGAGCGTAGAGAAGAGCCCTCGGCAGGTTACGCCTGTGATAGCCGCTGGCTACAACCAACATATAAGGCTGTAAGGCTTGTCTCTCTGATTAGCAGCCACGATAGAGCAGTTCTCTATCTAAAGTGCTGGAAGAGAAACCTTTTCTCTTTTTTTTTTACGGTTCCTTTTTCCTGTCACTCTAACTCTGTAATTTATCTGTTTGCTTTTTTTTGTAGCAAAAAAAAAAAAACCTGTAATGCGTTTCCCCTTCTCTCTCTCTTTCTCTTTCCATCTGTCTCACGCGCACACTCACTCCGTCATCAGATTGAGGGTGAAATATGAGGGGGTGCAGCTGGAGGGGGCCACTATACCTCGTAATTACATCTCTTTTTATGAGCACTGCTAATGGCCCTCGGGGATAAGGAAACAATAATAAATTAATACGAATATGAAGTTCCGCTCAACACGAATGCGCCGCACTTAATTTCAGCCTCTCTCCTGGTGGACAAAAATGACAAAACGCATCCTGCTGATTGATCACAGGACGAAAGATGTGTTCAAATGCCACATCATCGGTTCTATATCTTCGGACGCTACCTTTACGTCCGATACAGACGGTTTGAATGATACGATACAGACTCACCCTAACCCTACTGCTACTTATTATTTGCATTTCTTCTGGTAATGCAGCGACTCTGATGTTCACGTTGTAGCAATCGTAGTTTAGCGAGTCTATCACCCTAAAAAGAAATAAACCCCGCCAGTACTGGATTCCATATCAATTCAGGAGTGCATGAGGTCAAGGAGGAAATACAATTTCATATATAAGCTTGTAAATGTGTTGGGATTAAAACCTGCTGTTTTGCCGTTATTTTATTTATAAAGGACTTCTGGGGCTATAAAAGTCCTTCTTTTTTCCGAGCTGAGGCTTTTACCCCGTTTCAGAAACGTTGACTTTGACTCAGTGGGCATGAAATATGTCACCGGGAGCCAGCCAAGCCTCTCTTTGTTATAGCGGGCTGTTTCGAGCGATGGGCTTTATTGAGCTGCATAAAAACAAGCTAAAAACTGATTACTTTTTATACTAGTGTTGAAGACGGACCACACCGAGGAATCTGTTCACATAGTTGATAAATTGAGTTTTCAAAAACATTTCAGCCTAGGATATGAAAACGTGGCGATAAATGTATGGGCATCTTCACTTGTCGAGATACACTGTTTGAAATTATGTTTTGAAGGCAACTTATTATTATTATTATTGTTGTTGTTGTTATTTTGTGATAATGAAAGAAAATCTAGCAGCCTGATATAATACTAATAATGAATGTTTCAATAAGCATAGTATGTAAAGCCAGGCACTCAAACTGCCATGAGATCATGGTGTATATTGTACTGGTTTCCTGCTCTTTGCAGCTGTATGTCAGTGTCACCGATCAATCTCTAGTCCTGTCTGCTGGAGGAGGGTCTTGCTTGCATTTGTTAAATTCTAATTTAACTGAACATCATCATTAAAAATATTACAGCTAAAAATAAACTATATATAATAATTTGTTGTTAAACTCTTTTCGTTGTTGTGTTTGCGTGAGATGAACCGTTTTCAGTGTGCGGATTTAAGTTGAAGTCTTGATTTATTAAACATTTATCTGTTAAAACACATTAAACCTCCAAAAATATGTCTCTAACTCTCTTATCTCTAAAATTAGTAATGCTAATTCCACATTAGCAATACTAATTTTAGTATCAGATTATATAATTGTGCTATCTTCACAACCCGAGGACAGTGTTTGTTACAGAAGGAAATTGCTTCTAAGCCCGGGATGATGAGTATTACATTAGTGTCTAGTCTATAAAGCTAATGTCCATCGACTCGAAGCACTCTGTTTGTGAATGTGCCAAAGGCACAGATGCAGCAGCTCGGCTCTCTAGATTGGTCAATATTGTGTCATGTTTTGTCAATGCACGCAGGGGCAGTTGGTCGGAAATTAAGATGTAAATATTGATATTTCATTAGCGCGGGAATCGCCAGCTTCTCGTGCACTTTAGCGAGGCTTCTGCGGAAACGCCCGGGCCCAGGCACCGTTTGACCTAGAGAGTCGGAAAGTCACTTCATTACTTGATTAAATTGAGTGGAAAAAGGCGAGAGGAAAAACACAAGATCCCATTTGGAGCGATAATTCAGTACTGTGGAAGGAACGAGAGCACGCGAAGCGAAAGAGAGAGACTGGGTGGGCAAGACGCACCGTTCCGCATTTCGCCGTCTCACAACAAACCGTAACAGACGATTAAACGCCTGGCTTTTCAGTGTGTGTAATTGCTGGCAGCCGAGCCTGATGGGTGTGTGTGTGTGTGTGTGTGTGTGTGCGTGTGTGTGTGGAGTTGGAGGATGTGCGGTGCTCGGGGGTTTGTTTTGTTGTGTTTTTGTGCATGTCGAACATCGCACACCCTCGCTTATCCTGTCAGGTCCAAGGAGAGCAGCATGGCTCATTGATAAGCCGTCTTAGTGATTGTCATGCAAAGTTCATGTGCTGATAATTCTGTATAGCGTATGCAATATAGCAGTACCACTATCTCTATTTGTTTAGTGCGTCAGATATTTGGATTTAAACCCAGAGTTGTTATGGCCTAAACTGCAAGGGTTTTTGTTTTTGTGTCTGTTATATATATATGTATGCATGTATATATATATATATATATATATATATATATATATATAGATATATATATATATATATATATATATATATATATATATATATATATATAATATACTATATATATATATATATATAACATATATTATAATTCTCCCAATTCTTTTCGACAGTCTTCTTATACATATCTATATTTCTATCATTATCCCTTCAGCCTTGAATAACACTAGGTACAGAACGTAAGCCTATACACCGCACATGTACGATTGTTTTATATCACAGCAGAGCGCCCGATAAAAGATGCTTAGCAGCCGTTTAGACGTATTAAGTGTTTAATCATTGCTCGTCGGATTTCTGCATCTAAGTTTGTTGTCAGGCTTCCACTCTGTCTTTTCTCTTTTGCCACCTCCACTCTGGCCCTATTGATTCCCTTTCACATTGTGAGGGTCCCTGCAGCGCTGATCGCAATCTGTTAATTAATGTATCCCCCAGCACGCGCAGCCAGTGTTCGCCCCTCTGATAAGGGAAATTAAACACTCAGGTACCCCCCTTTTTTTTCTTTTTTTTTTTTCTCCCTTTTGCCTCTTCTTCCCCTCTCCTCCATTGTGGCTCTCACACCCCCTGCCACCACTCCAAAGTGTCACACGAGGAGCAGATAAACATCACCCTCTTCAACTCTTTCTCAATCAAATCATTTCTATGAAAGCGGGAAAAACATTGGAGGCCGGTACGGCGTGCGACCCAGTCAACTCTGTAATCCATCACCTTCCTAATCACATGTGTGTGGGGGGGGGGGGGCAGGCAGGACTGCGACGGTAAACTTGTAAAAACAATCATTTTAATCATCAGATGCCGCAACCGCCTCTAATATACTGTCAGGACGGAGATGCCTGGCAGGCACTGAGTGAGCGGAAAGAAAAGAAGGGAGGGGGTTTTTAATGCTGGCAGAGGGCGGTGAAGAGTTTATCGACAGGTGAGGGCAGAGGAAAAAGGATGAGATGGTTATCAATGCATCCCCATGACACACTGTGTCTTTAGCCACTTTGAAATCAGTTAGCTTGCTGGGGCTCGGTGATGTGCCTCATTCAGGCATTGTTTTCATTTTTCACTGCACAAAATTGTAGTTCTCAAGATTTATCGGTTGTAAAAAAAATTATCTATTCAAAAGAATTGCCATTTTTAGCCCTTCTTTATCTCCTAGATCTATTTCATATGTGTTTTAGAGGGAATTCACCTTGCAAGTCTATTATACTGACTTGCACTTGAGTTATACATTCAGGATTGTTTTTTACACACCAGTTATTTATTTATAAAAAAAATATTCCATTTCAATTTAATGAGAATAGAATATCAATTTATGATTGTTCCGTCAAAGTTCTTTTTTTGTTTTGTTTTGTTTTATGGAAAAAACAATGAACTGATCAAAATCAGCATCAAATGACAAAATAAAAACGACTGGAAAATAAAATCATTAATTTTAAAACAGAATAGAAAAAAATATGACTCAAATGAAATTTAGTCATAAATTGGGAAATGACACGGAATGTAAAAAGACGCCTTTGCATATTCATAATTCAAATATCAGTTCATGTAAAAATATGTATTATTTCTGCTGTTAGCAGTGTGCTATCATTTGTATTATTTGTATTACAAAAAAAGATGTTCTTTTGTGTATCTGTGGAACAGGCATGACAAATGAAACACCTAGTCTCTTTTTTTTTTGGCCTCAGGTTTTTCCAGTTTGTCGCTGGGAGATCAGATGAGTCTGCTGCAGAGCGCTTGGATGGAGATTCTGATCCTGAGCATCGTCTTTCGCTCGCTCCCCTACGAAGACGAGCTGGTCTATGCCGAGGACTACGTGATGGACGAAGAGCACTCCCGGCTTACGGGACTGCTGGACCTGTTTGTCTCGATCCTGCAGCTCGTGCGCAAGTACAAGGAAGCTGAAGGTGGAAAAAGAGGAGTTTGTCACACTCAAGGCCATTGCTCTCGCCAACTCAGGTACAGCCGATGACCCGCAATTCTAATTTGTATTGTAAAAAGGAATCTTTAATGCAACGAAATTCAATGCATCCCTCCATTAAAGGACTGGAATTTGACTTTTCCGGGTTGATGCAGCAATACTGATCATTTGTTCTTTGTTATATTTTGTAGGTTCGTTTTTTTACCTTTTTCTGTGGAAAAAAATCTAATAAAATGCTAGAATTCTAAAACTACCCCGAGAGATACAATAATTTGAACCAAATAACCCAAGAATAAAAGCGCTCATCCTGAATGATCGCTAATCTGCTCCATCTCGATGTGGCCTTCTAAATTGATACAGCTGAGATAAACATGAAGGACACACAGAAAGAGAAACGAGGGGGGAGGGAGCATTTTAATTGAACGCCTTCCGTGTCGTGGCATTCCTCCATTCGCTCTTTCTCTATCTCCATAACTGTAGCCACGGGGCCCTGCAGCCACAGGAGATAAATTTAGCATTTCATTAGGAACACAGGGGCTGTCAATAAAATGTGTTAAGTCGAATGGAATGAGTATCAGGGAGTGATGGGCCTCGTTTGTTCCGGGGGAGAAGACGAGGCGCCCGTATTGACAGCATGCTTTTCAGAAGGCACGGTCTGTCCCTCTCTGATCAATGTCTGGACAGAGCCCGCAAGCAAGCATTCTCTATCCCTCTATCTCCCTCTTTACCCATCTCTCTCTCCCTCTCTCTCTGCCTCTCTTTTTGTTTGCCGGAAAAATGAAAAATGCTGAGGGTGGGCTTTGCTTTACTTTCGGATGACAGACCTTTTGCAGAGAGGTGGGGCCGGGAGGATCAGGATTGGGGGGGGGAGAGCAGAGTGTGCCGAGAGCTCAAACAAGGGCTCTGTGCAAAGGCTCTCATGGGAGTGCCTCTGTCTGACAGCTGTGAAAATTCATAGCGATTGATTTTGTAATTAGCAGTTTATCAATCGGATCGACGCGGCCTCTCTGATGGATTGCAAGGAAATTGTTTCTTCAAAGTTGTTTTTTTAATGCTCCCCATGCACGCTCTATCTCTTGGGCAGAAATATACGAATGTTGCATCCTTTATTTCTTTCTGTCCTGCTCTGGCGCGCACACACACACACACACACAGAGGGAAAAACCACGCGCTTTGCACAGGTGGAATTTATGTGAGAATAAACCCTCACACATTGTAAAGTATTTATATCAAGACAAATGGAACAATTTTTAGTATTAAACATGATGTGTTTAGATCTCACATATAAAGCCGTTAAATAACAGCGCATGTCACGCTCATATACCAAGCTCAGAACTTGGTAGCAGTATAAAATCATTTTCTCAGAACCGTTCCTTTTTATTGCTGTAATCCATAGACTTTCACTCACACACACACACACACACACACACACACAGTTGTTTCTCCCACCGACTGTCATCACCTCGTTCTCTTGTTTCAAAAAAGGAAGGGAAAACTTGTTCACCCAAGGGGAACTCAAAAAGGGGGGGAAAAGGCAGGGAGGGTTTCAAAAACTTGTTTCTTTCGTTCACCGCTAATGGTCAGACTGAGAAAAATATCTCAAGGTCTTGGGAATGCAGCTGTTCCACTCAATGAATTTTAGAATTCTGAAATCTGTTTTCTTTTTTATTGTCCCACATGGTGAAATATTCACCAAGGTGAAATCAGCCAGGCAGCCAGTCACATCCCTCATGTGAGGTGTCAGACACCCCTTAACAACTGCTGTCTCTGTGTCCCTCTGTGTACCCCTCACTCTTTCTCTCCAAGCGTGCGCTATTGTGTGTGTGTGTGTGTGTGTGTGTGTGTGTGTGTGTTAGAGGTGATACAGAGGGAGGTTTAGCCATATTAATCTCTCTAGCTGTATTTAGTTACGTTAAATCATTTTACAGAACAGTAGAGAATACTGGATCAAACATTATACTGTATATTATTCAGAGCCAAATGTGCTAGTAAATACTCTAAACTGTATCTTATTTGTGATATTTCCTGTGCCACAGCCTGAATAATATATATATATATATATATATATATATATATATATAGATATATATATATATATATATATATAGATATATATATAGTCCCAATAGAGAATATGGCAAAATAACAGGACAGAGTTAGAGAGTTAGAACTAATGATTCTGATGGAAATAAAGGATGTTTTTCCATAAACCTCAAGCCTTCATCAAAAAACAAAAACAAAAAAAAAACACAATTTTAGCTAACCATAGGCATTTGAGCTATCAATTTTTCACAATAACTTTACTCTGTTAGTAGAGGAGTTTTCAGCTGTGCAACACAATTGCAAAAGAGGTTTTTTTTTTTCATTAACAATTAGTCGTATAAAATGATTAACTTGAGTAGTAGCCATATCAGGAGATTGTTACAGACGACTGACAATGACTAATAATAGGCCACTGTGCAAAAATGTTTCATTCTTTATCATTTAACGAACCTTAATTGTCTGTGAAGTGGGTAAAATTGTTTGCGATCGCATGTAAATAATTTTCGTTTTCTTTGCAATGCGAAGAAAATTTGGTAAGTGACTATATTCATATATACACACACACACACACACACACACACACATTACACATACATTACACATACATATACACATACAGATATTATATTATATATATATATATATATATATATATGATATATATTATATATGCTAGCAGGATGTGTGATTAAGGAAATTATTGGAAGAGGGAATGTGAAGTTTTAATTTCAAATATTTTATTAATAGTATAATAATAATAATAATAATTATTATTATTATTACTGGATTTAAACCATTTTTGTATTGTTTTGTATTTTTATTTTTGTATTGTTTTTATTAATTCAATTTGTCATTTCATGTCTGC
The DNA here is from genome assembly GCA_030449085.1 of Kryptopterus vitreolus. Taxonomy (NCBI): domain Eukaryota; kingdom Metazoa; phylum Chordata; class Actinopteri; order Siluriformes; family Siluridae; genus Kryptopterus; species Kryptopterus vitreolus. The sequence goes on from JACRUU010000012.1 coordinate 20,526,400, forward strand.
AGTGTTAAAGGAATAAATTACCGTCACATTTGTGTTAATGACGGCACGTTGTGTGTGTGTTTTCCACCATCAGACTCCATGCATATAGAGGACGTGGAGGCCGTTCAGAAGTTGCAGGATGCTCTCCATGAAGCGCTTCAGGACTATGAGAACAGCCAGCACACAGAGGACCCGCGACGGGCAGGCAAGCTGCTCATGACCCTGCCTCTGCTGCGGCAGACCGCCACCAAGGCCGTGCAGCACTTCTACAGCATCAAGGTGCAGGGCAAAGTGCCCATGCACAAACTCTTCCTGGAAATGCTGGAGGCCAAGGTGTGAACAGGTCAGGCTACGATAGCCAGGACTTTAAGAGACGCAGTAACCGAGGAGAGACAAGAAGAGAGGCGCACTGTTGATTGACAAGCAGGTTACAGACTCACCTCTCTCCCTCTCTGTCTTTTCAAATCCCTGTCTCCCACTATCTCTCTCATGGACATGAGATGTTTTTAAAGAACAACTTCAAAAAAAGAGAAAAAAAAAACTCAGTATAAATATAAATGATGAAGAGTTTAAAAATATATAACAAATCCTATGTACATGTACAGTAATGATTTTTTTTGTTGTTTATGGTCCGTGATTATGTACGAAGACAGAAATCTCAATAAGTCAGAGTGTTCTCACTGAGGTGGTCAAGCGTTTTTTTTTTTTTTCTTTTTTATGTTGAGTTTTGGAAAATCTAACTCTATACATGTCACGATTAAATCAGAAGCGGTATGTAACGCGCGGAGCATCGCATGTCGAACACACGCGATCGTTCAGCCCCAAGGACTCGTCCAGGACTTGTAAATATTCATCACAGGGCGATAAAATAAGGACTGGCAAACATTGTGGAAAATGGCAGCCATGTTGTCTTGCTTTGCTCGAAGGGGACGAGAAGACGCTTAAATCATAAAATGTGAGCTTTTGTTTGTTTGTTTGTTTTTTTTTTTTTTCACCTTAAATGTTCTTGAATATACCTCTTCAGAACAGTGAACCTGCAGCAAGGATTTTATCATACCATGTACAGGAAGTAACACAACTGGTAAACAATGTCTAAACAAACTAGTTGAGCCAGGTAGTGAGTCATCTTACTGTGTAGTAACTCAGCAATAAAAGGGAGCTGATGATAGAGATCGAATCAAAACTGCTTCTCAATGCTGCTGCCATTACATTTCATACACGAGTTGTACGAGTGAGTGCGTTTCAGCAATAAACCGCACCGCTTGCCTGTTGCACTGTGCCCGTTCGCCGATGGTCGTTAGCATTGCTGATGTTTCCTCCAGCCCAAATATGGTCAGCGGTGTAAGCTGGTGCTAAATGTTAGCTGGCAGGCTGACAAAACGGACCTGATTTGGGCAGAGTGAAAGATGAGTGAGGGATTGGTAGGGGGGGTAGTGGTGGAGGATGGTGGGGGGGGGGGGGGGGTTTGGCTGTGGAGAGGGGAATGAGGTTCAGAGGAGGAGGTATTAAATGATTTATGCCAGGTGGCATAAGTCCAGGAGATTCCATGTTCGAACAATCAGAGGCCCATACGTCAAAGGAACTATTCTGGGTGTGTTAAGCCACGGGTAAAGCCGCCACGCACAGAGGAAGAAAGGTGCCCAGCATCTGCTCGGCCCGTTTTTAGAAGTGACCAGGACTTTTTATAGTCGCCGGCACTTTTATAGCGACGGATCCAAATGAAGGTGACCAGCAGGTGCGGCTTTTTCACACCCGCGATATTTTTAGTCTGGGCGAAGGTGGCAGAAGCCATGAAGAATAAGTGTGTGCGCGCGCACCGAGGGCTCCTGACCTCATGTTGACACAACAGCACTGATGCATTGATTACTAAAAAGGGCTTTGGAGCATAAACAGCTAATTATCCCCCGAAACCTCCCCCGTCGGAAGGTCTCCAAATTCTGCGCGTGGCCTTGAAGGATGGATAGGAAACCGCCCGCGTCACTCGTAACTCCTTTGTCTGAAAGCAACGTCGGAACAACTGTGTAAATTGCGCTGGCGAGGGAACCGCCATGTTGTTTTGTTTGACCTTTGTGGTGCATGATCGGAAATGTAGTTCAGTACTGTAGATTTCTGTCGACCCCTTTTTTCCTCCGTTGGAGCGCGTCGAGATGGAAAAGAATGGCTTATACTACTGATGTCATTTTATGTGATGTTGTAAATTGTGGCACTGTCACTATTTGATACTGTGATCAAAGGGACTGACATAGTGAAGGGTGACGGTGGCCAGCTCTCTCACTATATCATTTGCCAAGGAGCATTCTACTGTTCGCTCATTGGCTACTTAATGTGGAATAGGCACGCACCTGTTCAATAAAACTGTTGAAACTTGAAGTGGCCACGGTTCTGTGGACGGAAAAAAAAGGCTCAGCCAAGCAAATAAGGACAAAGTAATACGGGGCATTTTTTCATTTTATTGTGCAGACAATGTGGGTGACAACAAGGACCAATTCTGACTGTAACTGACAACTCATGCTGTATCGATTCCTGAATGGGATTTATTCCCCCCCCCCCTCCCCCCCTCCTGCTGCAGTTCATAAGTTGTGACTCGAGCATGCAGACTTTTCTCTGTGGTTCCCTTTTCCAATTTGGGCAAGACTGCCTTTTCTATAAACAATATTGTTGTCTATCTGTACTTACTTGAACTACATGTACCGTTCAGCTATCAGCACGAAAGCCCCGATGTAAGCGTTTCATCAGATATTGTATTACTTGGTTATTCCATTGCAAGCAACATTAGGTATTTGTAAATGAACAAATTAAATGTGAAGAAAAATAACAACAACAACAACTCTAAGCCCTTTTAAGCATGCGCCAGTCAGAATTGGTCCGCTGTGTTCAAAATGTCGAGAAGGAAAATTATTTTCTCCTGAAATATATTTATTGTGTGTATTATATCACTTTGGTCACACTGTACAATAATATCTCTGATTGTTCATTTAAAAAAATTCATGTGTCACCATTTCTTTTTTTTCATTTTTTTTTTGTTTGTTTTTGTTTTGATGTCAAAAAAAATGAGAAAAAAAAGGAACAAAGAAAAGATATACTCCCAAATACTGTTTCTGTTTCTCTCGTGTTGAACGCGCACCAAACACTGTACACAACGCAGCACAGGCTCGGTGATATGGAAAGGCCTGGGACTGTCCTCAAAGCATCAGCTGGTTCTCCGGGGAGGACCGAATATGTCAGCACAGTTAGCGGTGTCTAATATGGCTCGTAGACTGTAGATACCTGCTCTAGAGATTCTTATTTTTCCTCCTGAAAAACTTCACATTGCATAAGAAGCCTGTCTGGTGTAAAGGATCGTGATGACCTTTAGCTTGTCCATTCAGTTTAGAAGCAAATACTGTATATATGGAGGATGATCAAGAGTGAATTTCCACCGATCCGGAGTAAGCAGGCCTGCACTTTAGCCTTATGTTCAATAGCTGGGAAATTAAACAATATATACATCTGTATCTTCAGCTACCATTGCATTTTGGGAGTAAATAATTTTTCAGGGTTTCTTTTTACGAATTATAGCTTTATTTGGTATTATTTAAATCATTTTGCTATTACTGGTATGGTTTGTTGTATAGGACAACCTGTTATATAACGATAAGGCTCATGCACTTATTAATGAATTTACTTAATTAATTAAAGCCTTATGCAAAATGATTTTGTGCAAGTCAAGTAAAATGTAATGTAGTTGTAAAAATAAACATCGCCGTTCGTATTCAAAGTGTACTATGGGACTGTTAATTAATACAGTACTGAAAAACCCACCAAAATAAAAACACATTTGAGGGATCAAAATAAACAATATTTTATTAGTAATATACCCTGCGTGAGAGCCACAGCGTTAGGGCTTCCCTGTGTTCCACTCACAGATTAGCATTCATCAGGATGCAGTCTCCATCAGTATGTGTTCAAGGCCTTTATACTTCCTAACTGAGCTCCATTATTCTCAGTGTTGATGATGGCCAGAGAAAGAATTGCATGTCACTGTGAGTGATTGGGTCTGAACTGAGCTGCAGTATACACTTTGCATAAAGCAATGGCTCAAATTACACTTAGGATTGAAAACGGAGCGTGCGAACGTCCCCCGAGAGCTTGTGGCACAGAAATAAAATATAAGCCTCACTCCTTCATCAGACTCTTGCTTTTCCTCCTCCTCGGCTCCGCAACATTTCTATTCTCTTTTTGACGTGTGTATCCGTTCACCGCGGCGTTCCTTGGTTGTGAGGTACTTGTGTCTTTATAATGTGAGGAATAGCCTTTTTGTTCCAGATTGCTGCAAAGAATAAGAACTTGTACTACTTCACACACAGTGGCGTTTGCTTTTGCTCCATTGCAAGTGGACACTGTCGACATAATTCTGCACTAAAGAAAGCAAGCCTGTGTGTATTCACAGCAGGTAAGACATGCTTCAGAGTTCTTTTTGTCAAATGCGGCGGGATAGAGCTGTAACAGTGCTGAAGTCGGAGCCAAATTCGAATGAGTACAATAAGAGACAGCCCACATTAAATATGTCACTTTTTGAAGTAAATAAAAGTGCTAATATTTTCCCGGTTTCAATCCAGCGGAGCAGAAATATACCAGTGGACCAAGAAGAGGATGTCCTTATTTTTGCTAAAAGTGGCAGCAGGTCCTGGTTTGATCTCCTGGTTCTTCCCACCTCCTAAAATTATATACATATTTGGTCTCTAAATTGCTTCTAGGTGTGTATTTGTGCATGTTTTTTTTTCCCCACTCAAAATCCATTGTTCCTGGAAAGAATCTGGATCCAGGAGAAGCTGGTTACTGATAAAGGTGGTTAAAGGAGCTGCGTTATGTTAGAAAAAGGCAAACCAAATGTGTAGTATTAATAGTAGTATTACTACTACTACTACTACTCATAATAATAATAATAATGATAATGACAATGATAATAATAATAATAATAATGATAATGATGATGATGATGATGATGATGATAATAATAATAATAATAATAATAATAATAATGATGATGATGATGATAATGATAATTATAATAATAATAATGATGATAATAATAATAATAATAATAATAATAATAATAATAATAATAATAATAATAATGATGAAATTTACTAACATATATTTTTCCTAAAAGTAAAAAAATGAATAGCTCATACAAAACCATTCACACACAAAAAATACTAAAAGCATTATATACTAATACAAGTCCATGGATATTTTTTTTCCAATTTATGCAGTGTTTTTAAAAAAAAAAATGTTAGTGCATCATAGAGAGAACTGAAGGAGGTAAATTGGGAGGGGGAAAAAATGTTAGTACACGTTTGGTATATAACAATTAAAGTTGCCATGTATTCGACAAAATGTGATAAATCAATAAAAAAAAAAACATGTAACACGCTACACATGCATGCAGGTAAGTATTTTTTGTACACTTTTTTAACTAGTATTTACTTGTTTATATAATTGCATTATTTAGCATTTAATAGGAAAGTATTATTACTACTTATTACTGTATAGTGCATTACAATTATAAGTTTCCCTAAAAGTAAAAGCAAATAGGTGTTCTCTTCAATGTATTAAGCAGATACAACATGTGATGATATATAGAGAAGCAGAAACAGGGAGATACACAAACACACTGCTTGGTGCAGGAACGGAGAGAGAGAGAGAGAGAGAGAGAGAGAGAGAGAGAGAGAGAGAGAGAGAGAGAGAGAGAGAGAGAGTCAGAACTCAACGCTCGGGATGGACCTGACCTTTTCTGCATGTCAGCCAAAGGTTAGAAATCTCCACTGGCCGTAAAGGAAATCCACATGTTTGCTGTGATGCTGGAGATCCTCCTGACTGCAGCAAGCCGGATCCTAGAGATGATCCCATGAGAGGCGCCATGACATTCTTTTGAGCATATAAACCATTATTGTTTCTCTGTCTCTTTCTGATAACTTGATAATCTGGCGTTCTGTAATACGTATATGTAATACCTACATCCTGAAGTGCTTCGCTATCATCAACAACTAAATAATTGAAGTACTACCGTAGATATGACAAAAGCGCATGCAAGGTGGCAAATGAAAGCAAAACTATGTTACACACTCGCAGAAAAGCTACAGTCATTCCAGAAATCGCAAGAAATATCGGACAAAATATTTTCGTTTTAATCGTAGCGAGCAGCTGTCTAACATCTCGTTTCAAAACCTCTCAAAGGTGTTCCTCTGGGCTGCAATCTGTTGGCTGTGAAGGCCATGATTTGATTTACATCATTTTTATCCTCAACAAACTGTAATCTCATGTTCAGGTGATGGAACTGGGGTCATTCGGGTGGAGGCAGACGCGTTATTTTCCTCTATCCCATCATAAAATTTGTATTCGGAGTAACTCTGTTTGTATTCATGTACGTACCAGACCAATTACTAACAGACATCTCAGTGAATCTACTATTAGACTGTGCAATTTATATATACTCGATTTCCTTTAACCAATCCAAATGTGAAGATCGTGTCCCGTATCGTCATTGTAAATCTGACCTAATTTCTAAGGCGAAAAGCCGAAGGCACTAAGGGGCACTTTGCCTTTTACGGGACGGGATCAAAAATCGTAAATACTGACCTGCTTACTTGTCTTGAGCTCATGGACATACTTTATGCCGTATAATGCATACGGCCGGCCGTAATTCACACATTTATATTCATAAATGTGATTTTGTATTTAAAATACGACCTATAAAGCTTGATATATGGAAATTGACAGATCATATGTGATTCCTGGATTAAATGTCTTATAGATCACATGGTTTATGTCATCCGCCCCCCACACTCCACCCTTCCCCCCCCCCTCTCTCTCTCTCTCTCTCTCTATCGCTTGCCTTGCCTGAGAACGGAACCTTGACCATGCAGGTAATTTACAGTGTTATGGGATGAGTGCAAAACATGCTGTAAATAAATAAGAGTCAAATCCATTTTATTTTAGGACGTGGGGGGAGGTTACAAACCCCACCACCTCCAAAAACCACCCACCAGCCCACACACACACACACACACACACACACACACACACACACACACACACACACACACACCACCACCACTTCCTCACACTGATGCCCTGCAAATGGTGATGTTCCGTCACAGTTCATGTCAGCATATCATTGAGAAAGGGAAGGGCCCACAAATGGGCCAGAGAGCTGAAGTGTGCGGTCCATTTGCTAATTTCAATATGATCGCCGTCTGCACGGGAATGGCCTTGGGCGCACTGCTTCTGTCTCCTCGCTGTCCGCGACGACCTTGTTTCCGAGAGTGAGACTTTCATAAATAGGCTGCACTACGCTGGCCGCATATCCACTACACCCAAATCACATTCTCTGTCTATAAAGCATGGAGCAAAGCATTCTGGGTCAGTCTGAGAGGTCATTCGCAGAGACGGCATGGATGCAAGGCGAAGAGAGCGCATAAACCTACACCCATGAATGCATTATTTACAATTATGTATATACATTCTCCAGCAAGCATAGGTATGCCTGTCCATATACAGAGCCTTTTCCACTATTCCACTCCTGTAGCTCAGCCAAGATTCAGAAGGCAAGCAGGTCGTTCAACCCTCGGCTATGGTATCACAGTAAAACTTACCTTGACATCTGAAGGCTCTTTGTGCTTTATAAAGGGAGAATGCAGTCGAAAGTGTCTTTTACAATGTCAGTCTGCCACGGCACAATACAGAGATACAGAGAATACCTCTGTCTGTCCCTCACGCTGATCAATACCAGGCTCCTGCAGCTGCTGTGTCTGCCTAATGGCTTTGTGTAGTTAAAGCTCACATATCGGCAGGCATTTTGGGGCTCTTTTATGGGGAATTAGCATTGTCACTTCTCAGCTAATTGAGAACAGGTTGGAGCATGGATTATTCCAGAAAATATCAATTAGACAAACAAAGAAAATGCAAAGGTGATTTTTCTTTCTTTCTTTTTTTTCTCCCCGCCATAGTTAGTGCACTTTAATATCGGAGAGTCACTTTACAATCCATGTGTCTTTATGCAGTTTTAAAGAAAATGCATTCAAAAAGGCCACCTCTACCAAACTAAAGGAATTTTTCAAACCTAATTTTGCACTTTTTTTTAACCCACAAGCATTTCTTAGTTTGACTCAGTGTCTCTTAAGATACAGCAAAGATGGATTCTTTATCCTGTCATGAAAACTTCTTGTGGCTGTCCCAACAGCGAGTTATTAGGTGTGTTTCCATTACCCTTCCAAATGCGCAAATTTAAATAGCAAATTGAAAATACGCCTTGCATTTTTTACGCTTGCATGAGGTGGTTTTTCCAGGGCACATGATATACGTGCGATTGGCTGCGATATAAGTAAGCCGGCCTATTTTTTTGTCATATCGCGACAGGAACGAGTTTTAGTCGCATGATATGGTTAATGGAAACACTAACACAATTTTCCAACAGTTTTTTTATCGACATTTCGGAAATATCGCAAAAGTTTTACGTATTTGTAAAGTATTTGTAATGGAAACGTATAAGACATGACCTAACACACAATCACTACACAAACACTAACATTTTTTAGTTTGTTTTTTTAATCTTAATGGTATTATTTTTTCTTGCCACTACAAATCACCTCTATCAAATATTTCGGATGTGGAAGTTTGCTAAATGTTGCTAATGTGCCCGGTGCCAAATCTAATATTAACAAGGCAGTTTTGAAAAATACACACCACAACATCGTATTGATCACGAGAGCATGTTTCGCACAACGGAGAGCCCATATTGTCCCATCTGTTTCTGTGAACTTTACAAGCTTGTGAATTCTGATTAAAACCCCTCCAATTAAAGCCTTTACTGTCACTGCTGCCTTTGGGTGTGGATTAACTCCCATTCCTAAACCTCAGTGTGAAGTAGACATCTGTATATATATTTATTTTTTTTCGAGAAAAGAAATGGAATGTGAGAGAGCACTGAACAGTCCAGTCCACATTGTGTATTCTTTTTTTTTTTTAATAATTTGATTTCCCTGGATAACTAAATTAAGTCATCCTGCTGCAGGGGATCATATGCAATTGTAGTTGTCTTACTTGTGACAGTCTGGTGTGTTAAGTAAAGAATAAGAGGACAATTGTTGGGAGTGCACTGGGTGCATGCGGCTTGGATTTCTCTCGCGTCTGCTTAAGGACAGGTAAGCCGAACCATGAAGCTCTACTGAACGCGTGCAGGACAGAAGGGATGTCATGTATTCTAATGAGAAGAGCTCCATCTATGGACCACCTGTTGAACTGCACACCCATTGCAGAAAACAAATGAACAACGTGTTTAAATGAATAGCATTTACATTCTTTGCGTGTGTACGAGAATGTATCCTGTTACCATAAAGTGCTGAATTTGAAGTTTTGGGTTTTTTTTTTCCAGGGCGTGTGACACTCCATTCCTTTTATTTGTAATCGTATTTGTAAGTTTCAGCCATAACGTGAATATGTTTTGGAGGAATTGCGTGTCACGAGGGAAGATAAAGGGAGATTCAGCACTTTTGATGATATGTGGTTACATTACGGCTTTCAAGGCTAAGGCACGGAGTTAAAATGTCCCAGTAACATTTCCTTTTATTTATATCTGTAGACCTTGGTTGGGGTAAATGAGTTGAGACACAAAAAAAGAGTGAACGAGAGTCTGGGGTATAAATAGTTTTTTTTTTTTTTTTTTTATGTGGAGGGGGAGCACAATTCCACTTCTTCACCTAACACACAATCACTACACACCGTACTCTCCGTAAAATTGTGCTTCTCAACTCAGGTGTTGAAATGTATCGTGTCGTTATCCGAAATCTTGACTAGTGCACTACGGAGGAGTGAGGAACCAACGTGTGCGTCAGTGGTTGGTGTGTGTGTGTGTGTGTGTGTGTGTGTGTGTGTGTGTGTGTGTGTGTGTGTGCAGAACGTCGTTCCCTGTGAACATTAGTAGCTTTAGCAGGCCGAGTCGTTTCCTGTGTCGCTTCCATCCGCCTGCTTTAAATTTACTGCCTCCTTTAATATTCTGTCATACTCAAAGTTTTATTGCTCCATTTTAACGACCGTATCCTTATGTCCCAATGAACTTTTCTATGCAAATCGCTCACTCTCATCCTTTTCCCGCCTACACAAAAGTTGTCTCGGCGGCGTTTGTCTCCTGTTTCCGTGTCGTTTATGAGGAATATGAAGAGACGCCATTTTCAATCAGGGGGAGTTTTGTGTGTGGCTGCTTTGAGGGAAACCGACAAGCACGTGTGTGTGTGTGTGTGTGTGTGTGTGTGTGTGTGTGTGTGTGTGTTGGGGGGTGGGGGTAAATAACATTACCTCAAACAGTAAATTAATTGGTTTACCTTGATACTCATGTCTGAAGCTTGTCCTGCAGTTCAGTCTGATGCTGGCAGACAGCAGGTTTATTCTTACTTTTTCATCCAAATTTACACATTTAAATCTATTTTGGCACGCCAGATTATTCATATTAATTCAACATGGTAGCTCATTTTTTCAAATATAGAGCTGCCAGTTGTCTAGTAGAAATAATGGGAACAATTTATTTCACACCATCCAATGTAGCGCAAGTAATAGATGCAAAGTATTTTAACATGTTGGTATATGTATGGAGTAAATATGATAGCCCAAATGAGTATGTTTGTTAGCGTGTAACTTAACATCTTAGTTTCAATGGTAATAAAATGCTTTACTACAAAGGGTGGCAACGTCCTTTCCTCCTGCCTATTCCTGTGCTGGCAAAGGCCAGGAAAATATTTAGTTCTAACTATTATTGATCACTTCATTTTACTCACTTCAATCTTTTTTTTTCGTGGTTATAGTGAATTCTTGCTATTTTATTTGCATAAAATGAAACGATATTAATAAAAGGTGCCCTTTTTTTCCTCTGCTGGATGTCAGATGGTAGAAAGTCTTTTTAATTCCTTTAATCCCTTTATCTGCAAAGTGTTTTTCAGTTTACGAATTTAGGTTTACAAAATATATTATCTGGTTGAAATATGTAACATGATAGTCGACAGGGTGTCTCAAATGTACAAAGAGAAAATATTATTACTATTATTAGTAGTATTTATATCTTTATTTTACCCAATTTATTTATTTATTCATAAGCTGAGCTGGAATGGTGTTGTGCGTTAGTGTAACTTTAACTGGAAACCTGTTGAAACACAGCTCATACTGTTGCCAAATTGTAAGCCAATGTGTGTTTTTCGAAAATATATCAATTGTGTAAAAATTATAATTAATAATAAATAAAATGAGACTTTTTGGACACCCTGTAGTTACCCCTAAAGTGAAACACACATTTAAGACATGTGTAACATTGTGACATCTATATATCGATCTAATTTGCTATCATCTTATAATAAAAATATTAAAAAATCAATTCAAATTCTTATTTTTGTAAGAAAGTACATGAAATCTATTTCGACAAAGGAATCACATTACATTTAAAATTGAGCATACCATCAGGCACCCTGCGTCCATGAAATCAGGTTCTCATAATTACAGTGGCCCTAGTATTTTATTTATTTTCCCTCCTTGTTTTTTTTTTATTTTATTTTTGCAGTGTTTGACTGTCTCAACCCTCGGTGTGGAGAGTGCCCTGGCACATTAAGTTCTGAGAAAGCTAATTGCAGCCAGCAGGCTCGCACTACTTTTCTCCACCTCATTTGTCAAACTAAGTCTCTGTTTTAACTTTGTCGATTTCTTCCTAACCCCTTCCAATTAAAGCCCACTAAAGCTCGCCATGGGAGATAGAGAGGAGAGGACAGCTGTCCCGTGTTACAAATGACGGTGGCTTACTGTCTACCTCAGTCACCAGGAATCCATGACATCAGCACTACAGTGCCCTCATTGTGTGTTCAGTGGAGGTTCGGGTCTGTGGCTTAGACCGCACGAAAACAATACAAGAGAGGATTTCTGAAATATCTGGCAGCTCCGATTTCATGCATAAAAGTACTACAGTCATGATTGTGGACAGCAGTCATCACAAACAGTTTGTCCAAATCATTTATTTTTGTAAAATTGTTTGTGGGATAAGCAGGACAGATGGTAATGTGATGACTGTGTTTCTTTGTGCAGCATGAGTTGTTGTTGTTTTTTTTTCCTCCCCTCTTCCTCCTCTGCTCCATCCCAACGCTCACAAGGGGGACTGCTTGTTCTTGGCTCAACACTTGTAATCACCTCACCTCTGCATGTTGTCTCTCTATGTCTCTGTCTCTCCCTGTCCTCGTCTTGTGTTTACTTTTCTAGTCTCGATGTTTTGTTTTGTTTTTTTTCCACACGAAGAGCTCAGCTGGTTTGACAAGCTTGTGGCAAAAGCCCGGGGGTGGGGGTGCGGTGAGGGAGAGATTTATGAGTGTGGATGTACCTCTGCGGAATTGAGTTTAGGTATATGTTTCATTTTTTACTTCACTGTCTGCCTAGCATTATTGTCTGAGAGGGCAGAATGGGCAGAGTGTATTATCTGTGGCTCAAGCAGACTGAGCAAAGCTATTTGAGCTGTCATATGGTTTTATGCACGTGCTTACAGCCTTATAAGCTACCTCTAGCTGAAGTACGACAGGACTTATTTTTTTTCTATTTTTCCATGTGTCGCTGATTTAAGTAGTTGGTGAAAGTGTCCGGCCCTCTTTCGAACACTGCTAAATCATTGTGTTTTGACGATGATTATACATTTTCAGGAATGAAGTGCTGCGTTTGTGCTTTGTCAGCGATGGAAAAGAATGGGATTGAAAATAAAGCGTAAACATTTCATTAAAAAAAGCATTGGAAAACCAAAAACCACGATAGGCATATTTTGCATAATCATATTCCAGACTAGAATCTGTGCAATTTGAAGATATTCCTGTCACAAAATACCAATTAGGAAATGTGATCCAGAAATAACTGACAGTGGTGTAAAAGCTGTAGTCGTAGGCACTCGAGGTCGATCGAAATACATTTTTGATGTGAACCTGGTGTAGTTAGGTAAATGGCGTGCTGCAGCATTTCATACGGTTTTTTTTCCCTATTAGGTATGCATGTGTGTTTGTGAGCTCTTTGCTTTAGCTTTTGCCTTCCTTATCATCTTACCCTTACTCAACCCACTCTATATTTGCATCTGCACTTTATGCTACACCTGACGCCAGCACAGTTCAGGTTTGACACCGTGTACTTGTCATTAAGTAGCTGAAGGTGGAACGGGGACAATCCTGGCTAGGGCAGGATGCCGTCCTGATATGCAGGGTGCCTCTAAGTGTCTGCAAATGGTCCTAACGAGGGTGGCAAATGGAGACATAAAGAGAAAATGGGTACACTTTTCATTTGAGCTTGACATACTGTTGCTGCCCCCCTGAGCCCTTGAGAAGGGCCGAGGACGGTGGGCGGCCATGCTTAAAATTCCCTCCTCCTCCTTGGGCTAATTGTTGAAGATATTGACCTTGGGTAGGGGAGAGTAGGCGATGTAGTGGGGGGAGAACAGAGCGCTGGTTGGTTGTAGCACTCTGATGAAAAGGCTTGGGTTGACCTAGAGATAACACAGCCCAAAAAAAAAAAAACAGCACACACAACATAAGATGCATCATGGAAACTTGATCTGAAGCATGTATTGACTTTAGACAGATGTACACATCAGCACTGACGCAGGGACACGTCAGGAAATGTTCACCATTACACATTACCCTGCCCAAATGCAGTCCAAACTCTGCAGTGCACAAAAATGTACAATGTATGGCCACCCAAAGGCATTGATTAGTGATGACTATGCACCAACATATAGGATCTTCCCTGTCACCAGTACACACAGAGACACATTATTCCCCTCAAGCCCTGACCCCAATCCTTGTACAAGTTCACCATTGCGTTCTCACACAGACCAGTCAATGAGTGTCAATATGGTGGATTGGATGGGTGAGAGGAGAGTCGATTAGGCGCTGATAAGAGAGTGAATGCTTTGTTTTAGTAATGACGGCTTTAACTAATATCTCTGCTCACCAAGACAGCACTTCAAACATGATTTTTATATCGGAGATGTGGAAACAAAGCCAGCTGTCTCCATGTGCAGCTGTCACCAAGAGTACATATACAGGGATACAGGCTCTAATTCATGCATTCTATATGCTTATTGATGATGAATTTCTTCCTGTATGATTTCCTTCATGTAAATTACATGACATAAAATGTTTATTTATAACACATAGAAAATGGGGGGTTATAGCAGGCTGCTCATGTTTTTTTTATTTGTTTGTTTAAATAATATGAAGAGTTATAATCCCATAAGTGAAGTTTTCTTTATTTCTTTATATATATATATATATATATATATATATATATATATGGTTGTATGAGAATTTGGAATATTGTTCTCTTTTGTATTCTACTCTATTTATTTAGCTAATGTTCAGAAAACAGCATTTGCTATTCTAGCATACACTAATACATATGGACACGTTTTTCTGTCCATCTATTTTAAGTATGTGAGTGACAGAGTCAGTGGAACAGCAATAACGTTACAAACCCACTGGGAAGAAGTCATAAAAGCTAAGACCATAAAAAGTCACCATAATATTCAGCTAGAGGATGACAACTTGGAAAACCCTCTAGTTTATTAAATTACAACCACTGATACGTTGTTTTCAGTATCCTTTCCACGTCTTTGTCTGAAGTTTATATTTAGATAATCTAAACAGTTCAATTAAAGCAATATAGTCACACAATGGGAAATGCAGGTATGTGCTTTTTGGAGATATTAGATGAGTCTTTATGCAGAGATTTGTTCTGATTCAGCCACAAATGTGTTTTCATTTCAGGCACGGATGTAGTTCATTCCCCAATGTCTTCATGGAAGTGGTTTAGAGTGAAAAATATCATGCTATATATTTTGGGATGGGGTATGGGGGTACATATGACTAGAAAAGTTAGGTATCCCAACCCTTTGTTCCATTTAGCGTAGCTTTCTCGATTTTATCTATCCCAGCATTGCAATATAATTATTCCACAGTCAACCCTGTGTATTCTAGAACTGAAGATATTTCCATGAACGACGTTTCATTATTTTCAGATGATTTATTGCTTCTTTAATAGTATTTTGCAATATAATTTGAACATTTTAATGTGTTGGTCTTGCATGTAATAATTCAAAGTTCATTAGATATGAATCATATCGCACTGCGCACAATGCAACCATTACATTTGTTCTAATTATCCCCAATCTCCATCACTCCGATTTTTTATATCAGAAATAGCTAAATTATGCACATATGTCACACACGGCATGCAAGTATCCCTTTCAACATCGCGGTAAAGATGGAGGAGACGGAAGGCATGCATTAGGAATACAATCCGCCAATACAAGAAATGGAAAGAAAGTGTTGTGAAAAACAAATGAATCATCTCAATTATGTTTAGAAGGAAAATTCTGTATTGTTAGAAAAAATATACATATGTGCTAAATGAACTGCAGACAGGAAGTGAACCAGCTGTGTTATTTAGTAGTAGATTACATTATTTTTATTTATTTATTTATTACCTAGAACATTTCCCCACCAAACAACAGGCTCGCACGTGCCAATGCTGCCCGTCTTCAATAATCCTGCTCTTTATGGAGTGACAGTTGCACTATACCTCCACAATTACTTTTCAATTAGTGCGATGAACATTTTCAACACTGCAGCGCAATCATTTTATAGCCCAGTGTCTTAGCCAATTAATGGCGCTAGCAACAGCGGCGAAGTGATAAACCATCTGGCCTGGCTCCTGAAGAGATAGAGCACACTTAATGGAGTGAAAAAGTAAAAGCAATTAATGTCACATTAATATAACGATAATAATACCTTCCCTTGCAGTGTTGGCGAGCTGAAGCAGGAGCTGGGTCTGAACTGGGAGCACTGGATCCTCTTCCCCCCGGGGAGGAAAATACCTGACAAAGCACATTCTGGAGAGAACATGGCGCTTTCCTACATGAAGTGAAGAAAGAAATGAGGTGAGAGAGCTGATACAAAGATCTATCATATTTTAAATTGTATGTATACAAGAATACCAAACATCTTTATAACTACGAAATGGTAGAAAAAAGTGGGGGTAGAGAAATGTGCGTGTGTTTGTGTGTGTGTGTGTGTGTGTGTGTGAGAGAGAGAGAGTGAGAAAGAGAGATCCTGTCTCCAGCGACACTCCCCTGTCCCTTTCTATCTCCTGACCCTTCTATGTTCCTGCCTCCCCTCTCTGTTTGTGTTAATTCCTCTACATCCGCAGGGTGGCTTATATTAGAATATCTTAACCAGCCGCCCACATTAGCATAGCGTGATGGATGCTGCTGCATCTCTGTGCCAGATAATGTCCACATTTTGCATTTTAAACTAAGCTGCGCCTCGGACGTGCGATCCATTCTCGCGGGACACAATTAGGCTTCTTCATCGGCGAGGCAAGAATTTCTCTCTCTAAATGGCATGGACCGGCCTGCGAAGACCGCGCAAAAGGATTAGGAAAGGTTCAAGTGGTAGTTGCGGGCGGTACAAGATCATCACCGAGAGACATGACATCATCATCATCATCATCATCATCATCATCTTCCTCCTAAAATGTTGAAACCTTTTTTTTTGCACTGCATATTGAATCCAAAGCGAGAGAACACGCAGTGACGATGACATTCAGCATCTGGGGCTCCATTCAAAACTCTGTTTGTATCTGTTAAAGAGGCATCTGTACGTCGCCAGTGTAAAGGGTGTTGATGCTGTCTACAAAGCTGTCAGACCCTCCGGCAGCTAATCAATGGCCATAAATCACGGCTGCTCTTTATGTGGCTAGAGAGAGTTGTACATTTATAAGCTCCTTTATGAGATAACATCTTGACACTTGAGCTCACGTCATACACACTTGCACCCGCTTGCTCAGCCGCGATCCGGCATGCCTAAACACGCAAGATCATACGCGGGATATTTTATCGATGATGCAGTCACGTTTAATAGCAACGGATTAGACTTTGGTGATTTGTTGCCTAATGGCTCCTTCCCATCGTTTGATTAAACGCGCGATCGTGTTTAAGATTATTAGATGAATCCGGCGATTATTAGGTGCGCGAAAAATAAACGCCGCATGTTAATGCGGTGCGCTTAATCTAAAATGGAAACGAAGGTCGATGCTATCTCGTGGGTTATTGAAGGTTACACGAGGGACGATGAGTGGAGGATGATGTAAGTTATCGGAGAAAATGTGTGTTTTTGGATGTGTTTTTGTGATTAATCTTTTTTTTAACGATTTATAGACACACCGATGGAGAGGGATTAAACGACAGAAAATTTTTCAGAGCGCCAGTAGGTTTAAGAGACAAGCTTTACTCGTCTGGCATCCTGTATTATTACATGGCCTGTAAAAAAAATCGAGCCAGAGGAACGGTGTTTGGACAGAATGTGGCGAACATAGGGACTAATTTTACCATGTAGGTGTAGATGAGATTTTAGAATCAAAGGTAGGTGTGTGTGTGTGAGAGAGAGAGAGAGCGAGAGCGTGAGTATGCAGGTGTGTGTGTGTGTGTGCAGAGATGGGGGTATGCAGCAATGCGTCCCGACTATCCATGGATGATGGATAGCAACAGTAGGGGGAACAAAACCAAGCATTTCTCATGCTGTCACCGCAATGAAATAGGGACAGAGCAAGATTTGGTCACAATGTGAACGCGAGGACTTCGGAGAGATGCCAGGCCATCATGCCACTTCTATTGGAAGTCAAAGACTCCATCCATCACTATGTTAGGTCCCTTTAGCATTTGACTGAGAGCGGTGTGTTCGGCTCTGCCTTGCTGTCTCGTGAAGGGACTTTCTAGAGTCAATTAAAAGTGCTAGCTTTGATAAATTTATTTTTTGCCACCATTGTTTCTTATTCCACCGAGGTACAGAAACAGGTGTGAGGGTCTACGGGGACATGTTTTTATATCTTAATGTGGACCATATGTCCCCATAAGGATAGGACAATCCCACCATTTTGTGTGCCTCGAACAGTAAGTTAATTAAGTTTTTGTCTCATATATATACTTGATTAGCCGCATTAATTACTATGTAGGTGGGAGGACCCCACAAGTAATACCCATTATACATCATCACCCCTGTACACATTAAGTCCCCATAATGACAAGAATAAATGTCAGGAATTTTTTTTCCTAGTTCACCCCGGGTAAAAAGTTAAGGCTAGGGGTATGCTGCAGTAACACACAAGCCACACCACAAAGATAGATTTGTGTGTGTGCGTCTGTGTGTGTGTGCATGTGTTGCAAAGATCAGCTGCCATAAATATCTAATAATAACCTTTTGGATAGCTTTTGTGGTGATGTTTAGCAGCACCTGTAAACCCCACTATCACATTTCCATGCCAGCAAACATGCACATAAATTAAATGATATATTTGCTCGAGCAGGTTAAAGACCCCATATGCATCTGTGATACTGTACTCGTGCTAAGCTTATAAGACCGATGATTATTAATAGGCAGACGGCCTTCATAACAGGTCATGATGTAAACACGGACTCGGTTATGTCCGTCCCCCGTTCATGCTTGGACTATTTCACGCCGGGAAAATCGCCTTTAAAAGAGTGACTTTCACACCCATTCGTTCGAATTCAAAAACACGATTTAGTAAAGAAAGGCTTCGCCATAATTCCGGTGCCATTGTCCTATCTGAATACAAGCTTAAGATTCCCTGTGTAGCTCCGCTTTAAGCAACCAGACTCTACTGCCTGCTACTGTAGAAGGAAAATGACCCCTCAGTCCCCAATGGCAAGAGATCAAGTCTATCTCTACCACATGCTGAATGGCCCTCAAAGCACAAAGCCACCCTGGAATACTGCTGAGAGAAATCTAGTAAACACTCTTGTGCCACAATCAAGAGCAGAATTACTGCTGGTTGATGGTGATCAAAATTGCTTTATGCTCCTATGTGAATTGTGTGTTTGCAGCTGGGGGGGGTGGGGTGATGGGGGGGGGGGGGGTTGGCAAATGAAAAGGTTTGTATTAGGGGCGGTGGCCGTGGGGCACTCGGGGCATTCTTAAAATTAAAAGTTGTAGCCTATTAGTCTGTGTTTGGTAGCTGAGCACGCACCCATGCCTAGCATAGGAGCTAATGGGAAAAGATGTGTGGAAGTGTATGATTTATGGTTGCACGCAAGCAGGGGTGGAATAATTTGGTGCAGAACGGGTACTTACTGAACGGCAACAACTCGCCTACTTATCCGTACTTTCTGGTGATAAATTAGCTCTTGTTTAAAGCAGCCCAGGACCCATTTTTCATTTTGATTACTACACTTGATATCTCTTTCTTTCTTACTCTTTCTTTGTCAGCAATGGTCCTTTGCATTTTTGTGTACCAAGTCTGTGTGTCTGAGTATTCCCTTGCTCCCGCCTCTCTGTCCCTCTCAGTCCAACCTCCCCCCAACACACACACACACACACACACACACACACACACATACACACAGAGACGACTTTTCCAGGGTGTTTCTCACTATATTGCCATTAAGTATATATAGATTTTTTTTTCTGTGTGTGTGTATATATATGTATCTTTACTAGACCTTTGTTGTGAGGTACCATGGTCTTTCTCATTGTCTCTCCGGTATCTGATGAGTCCAGCTTGAACTTTCATCCTGCCAACATGACATTCCCATTGATCCTCCCCACACTGGAGTGACAGGACTCAGGGAAATGGGCAGATAAAATATTAAGTCATACCGACAGGTTCTAATCAATAAACAACCCCCAGGACTGCCGTGGACACTGAGGTTACATCCCTCTGTAGTGGACCCTGGTAAATGTGTTTGACGTGGATCCGAACCAAAGTTATACGAGTTCAACCCTGCCCTGATCAGCCCACATCATAGCTTTTGCCCTGCAGCCAATTTCTTAGCTGGCATCCGCTGCTCTTGTCCTCCATTCCCTGGCACTGCCGCCAGTGTCTGTGCCTGGGGTAGTGTTGGCAGAACTGGACACACTACAGAGCGCATAAATAAAACATATGACCACCGTAATGAGGAAATATGGAGAGGGCCAGCAGCGAGCACTGGTCATTCCGGCGAAGGACAGGCTTGGGCCTGCTAGTGGGCAGTCACCTGAAGCTCTGCCTTCATCCTGGAGCAGTGGGATACAGGATTTGACATTGAACAGGGTACATAGCATGAACTCTAAAGTAATTAAATAAAAAAAATGTTGCACCTGCCCTGAACACATGGTCAAAGGTTTTTGTCATGCTTGAAGTTACAGGGTTGTAACAGGACTGAGCGACAAATTCCTGTCCCGGAATGCATCGTACTGAATTGTATTCCTCATGCTTTCTATACGTATTCAAAAATCCCTGCTTGTTTATTTCTGCTTCCTTCCACTAGTCCACTGGGTCCATCCTGTGAATAGTTGCAGTTGTGCGTTGCAGAAAAGCATGCAGCTAGACTCATTAGTCATTTCCTCGGCTTGTGAGACAGGGGTCAGGACAACAATGGCCAGGCGGGCCCCGGGTGTCACTGACATTTCTGCCCCTATTTAGACCCACTAGATCAGCAAGCCAGTTTGTTCAGTGCACTGCCCCATCAGGTCTACCCCCACCATTTTATCACCTCGCACTTTTGAAACATGCACCGGCTGACTGACAGCTATCTCCCGCACCCCGTCCCGACCATCCCCCCCACCTGCCACGCTGCTGATAAAATGTTAATGTAATTAACAGATAATGACTGTTGTTTTTAGCTGTCGATACACAGACTGCAAGAGGGATAAAGGATTCGAGGCCCACAAAGTCACTTTCAGATATCTGCCAGCCATTGTAGGATTCAATTATTTGCCAAACACTCCCCCTCCACCTGTCTTGATCTGCCATCCCTCCCACTAGCTCATACCTGCCTATCTTCGTCCTCCCTGGGCTGACAGACATGCTGTGAGGCTGAAAGAGCTGGAATCTGGGACCAAACCTAGTCATGGTACACTCCATTCTCAAAGGCATGGTGGAGTCTTATTAACCCTTTCAGTCCTAATGTTTTTTTTTTTTTTCTTTTTCTTTTTTTTTTTGGTTGTTGAAGAATAAGTGTGTTCATAAATCATAAACCTGACCCAGGCAGCTAGACACCCTTCTCACCGCAGACATGGATGAGTCTACCTGGCACCAGCAAGACAAATGTATTTATTTTGAACAGGAAACGCCACTTAGGCCTATCAGGACATGGAGAAGAGCAGCCAGTGCCATGAATTCTTTCCTAACCCTACATTTTTAATAAGCATCATGCCCAAACAAGATTAGGTGCTTCCAGTTTACAAAATGTCAAAGAAGGCAGCACTATCACTCATAATAAATGGGCTTATGCAAACAGTAGTGTTTGTGCCATGCATAAAGCTTGTGTTCAGGGTGCGAAGCAGTGATGTTGTGTGCTGATATGCAATTATTCTAAAGAGTATCAAAGTTGAGGCACAGACTGTGTTTTTTGTCTTCCCAGGCTTTGGCTTACACTAGGAAAATAACTTATGAATAAAAAAGAGAGAGAGAGAAATACCAACAGCTACAATCTTGCACCATACAAGCACATAGGTTCAAAATGTCTTGTTTGTAATTGTCATACAGTATATACGAACCCAATTACCGTCTCGTGCCGGGTTTGTAATCTTACAGCGGGGAATTAGAAATTGTCAGTTTCTTGGCCAGAATCGATCACATATTCGTATACATATTCTCCATGTCAGATTCTGTGATGTAACGACAGAGCAGTGATTAAAGTAAATGACCACTTCCTGCTTACGCCATTAATCAGCATGAATGTGCAGGATATGGGCCCACATAAACAGAAACATTCTTCAAAGTCACCATGTGGTGATAAGGATTTCCTTTCTGTGGATTAACACGTTTTGTTAATGCCTTGCCAAGGCCTTTTACAGTACTTGTAGGTGTTGTGCGTGTGTCGTGTGATCCTATGGGCTTCTCTATCCATAAGATCACTGTGGCACTGTGATTGTAATCATATTCTGAATTTGTATTGAATATTCTATTTGTATGGCACAGAAATATTAAGTTAGCTACTGAATAACAACTTGTGAGACATGGTTTATTGGGTTGGAGATTAATAGGAAAACTTGAATGTTTGATTTGGGGGAGAAAAATGCAATAATTGTGTGTTGTTCTTACAAAGCAATTCAAATAAATCATTAATTCATATTGAATTTCCTATTGATAATTTTGAATGTTTATTATTATGATTATTATAATAGTCATTATTCTTTAAGGGCACAATTGTCATTTTTTTCTTCCCATTTCCATCCATTCAGACATATTCATCTACAGCTCTGTGATTATATTCTCTATTTTTCTCAGTTTCATCAGCTAAATCTGCATGATTCATGCAAAGTGCATTTGGTAAAAACAAGGTAAACCTGTACATCTAGCACTATAGGTGACGTTTTGCTTTACTCATCATCATCATCATCATCATGACTGCAATCATGAACTTTATCTAAAGTGTTTGTGTTGCTTCAATTAACCCAGTTTGTGCATGTGTGTTAATGGCACCTAATTATCACTTCTGTAATAACATTAGCCTGCGCATCATAATGAGAAACTACAGAACGTTTGCCCTCTTCCGCTGGGTTCCTCCTTTTATTAGCCGAGTTTTGTATGCAATTACAGCTAATTGAGGTGTTAATTAAATCAGGTGTAGCATGTTTGTAAACAGAAAAAGGAGGCCGTATAATGTGCAGGTTTGTCTGTGTGTGCTTTAAGAAGCACATTGATTTATGGAGATGTCTGATAATCTAGCTTCCAATTCCCTCATGATAGCACGTGAGGAAAAAGATACATGTACCAGAGTCGACGCTGGCATTTTCTTCTGCAGCTAAAAATCAAGCCTGGTCCTCTCTTGGGTCTCGCCTAATTGCCATGCAGTAGAGGAAAGAGGGGCAGCTACACTTGACCTTGTCTGACAACACGGCGTTGTATATTTGCATTGCGAAGTAATAAGGGTATCAAATAATCAGCTATTTCAATGGCCACTGCCAAACAGAATTTTCAGATGAGAGCGGCGATGTGCAATTCAAAATAGCAATTAACCATGAAAAAAAAAAAGAAGAAGAAGCCGCATTATTTTGACGGGCTTTCTCTGGCGTCACTAAAGCGCTTAGTCAGCCAAATGAGGATGACTGTTCGTTTCAAATGACTTGAACTGCTCTTGATATCTAAATCTTGGGGGAGAATGCTTCACAAAGGTGCAGGCACATGTATGTGTGCCTAAATCCATACGTATTACCTCATAAACAATACACTGTCCCTGAATATAGTATTTACATGAATTGCACTAGGAGTGTACTCAGACATGTCATTAAGTATCATTTGGTCAGTAATCAGTGCATCAATGGGATTTTTTTTTTATAGGTTTTGCTTTACGGTATGGGCCATCTGTCATTTTTTATATTCTACATGAGACAAATGAGGCAAAAAAAGGAGTAGCACTGTTACTTTCGCTGTATTTGTGCTGGAATGGTTTCTGTTCTTCTCAGAAGAACATCTTATTTAAGCTATTTTAACGTTTACATTAATTCCATATTGAATATTAATATCCTGATGGATATGGTCTCAGGATGACCAACATCCAGGATTCAGGGAATGGTTGAATGAGAATGAAAATGATGTCATTTCTATGGTTTTCACAACTCCTATTAAGAAGTGTGACCCTCAAAAAAAACGTGTGAGGAAATCTCTTTTTTTTTTTAAAGAACAGTGATGATCCACATAATACAGTTGCAGAGATTTATAAAACCTATGCCAAGATGGAATTAAGTTGTCCTGATGGCCTAACATTATAATTTATGGTAATTATTTCCTATTAATCTGTCACAGTACGTACATGTGTAAAACGTTCAGCACAGTCGATCTGGTATGGAAAGAAAAGCATGGAGGGAGGGGTGTGTGTAGGCTAGCTGTGGTGAATCACTTGATCCGATCATTATCTTTCCTAACAGTTGACATGCGCATATAGGATCAGGCCTATTATGTGTGATCTGTGCAGAACAGTAGTAAGTTCAGAACTTATTCCCCCCACTGTATTTTCTAGAGTTAATAGCACACTCAAGGGAATCGCAGGCTTGACCTTTCCTCTTCTTCTTTTGGCTGATTTCACCTCTAAATGTTTCCTTTTTTTCTCCCTGTGGCCTTTTCAGCTCAGCAGGTGGCCTTTTGTGTGCTGGGCCTACAAACGACTGACTGCACTAAACTTCGAATGACATAGCGTAAGATACAATCTTAAAACACGAATATAAAAGTAGATATACACTTAGGCGTAAGATTTGCGTCCTTTGTGTATGCGTGTTTGTAAATGGGGCGAAAAAGTTACAGACAAAAAGAGTGATCCCACACATCCTTATATAAAGAAGGAATTTGATTGGTATCCAAGTGATGTTTATACAGATCTGTCCAGAGGACTCGAGGTGAATGTTACAGGTAAGTAAAATGTACAAACCTTCTGTGGCCTTCTGTGCTTGTAGCCCCATGAGCGTCAAGATTTTTGGTTATTTAAACTGATTCCTTTTAACCCAAACCAGTCAGCATAAACTAGGATCCTTTATAAGACTATATTACAGTTTATTCTGTAATGTTTACATGATTGACTGACTACCTGATTGAGCAATTCCTTGCATGACCAAATGTTCAGATGCTCACATTAAAGCGGTTGGTTGGGATACATATATAAGAACAAAGGCAAAAATAAACACATCTAGTACTTTAAATATACCACATAATAGATTTTTCCTTTCATTGTGCCTACTTTTTAACATGAATTCTTATTACAGTATGTTAATAAATACTGTAATTATTACAGTATTATAATACTATTTGATACTGTATGTCTCAAAGTGCATTTATTTCTTTAAAAAAGTCATAAAACAATAGACAGGGGATAAATACTAATTTCTTAAATATAAACAGATCTGCAGTACTAAAGGTTTTGTGACACTACCCATAATTTCTCACTATAAATTTCCCCGTAGTCCCCGTAGTTTTTATTTTTTTCTTGTTTCTTTTTTTTTTTTTTTTTGATGACAGGTCGACTCGAGACCCAGTTCTCATTTCCTGGGCATCTGCTCTGGTTTGGTGCTGTCACCTGGCTTGGCCCGGCTGCTCCTCTCTGCCCTGGTCCAGCCTCGTGTCTGTCACGCTCAGGCTCCTACTGAGCTAATTGAGAATGGGGGAGCTGTGGAATCTTTTCCATTAGCCACCTCTCTAATGACAGGCAGGGAGACAGCTACACATGTTCAGCCTCTCCCACTAGAGGCTTGTGGAGATAGTGGCCTGTCAAGCACAGCAGCTTGTCACCACATCGTAGCACCGAGGAGCCCCAGTGGCCCTGAGAAGCAGCTTGCTGAACACTGTACTGTAGCACTGCCAAAAGTAATGGAGATTATTATTTACACCTCTCAAATGACAGGAACTCGCCACAACGATGTTTACTTATCCCTTGGCTCTGATACAGGACTGATGTCGCCTTTGCGCCAGCGAAATCTTAAATGCACATTTCTCTTATTCTCTTTTCAGGATTCAATGGGATATATATATATATATATATATATATATATATATATATATATATATATATATATATATATATATATATATATATATATATATATATATATATATATATATTTTGTCCGTGTCCATTAGTTTTGTGCACAGAGCTTTCATAGTGATGAATACAACGTTTCATTCCCTTAAACCATTTTATGGCTGTGTGTTCCATCTGAAGACGCGCCGCAAAAACGCATAGGTTTGTGACGAAATTTCACGCCGGGGTACGAATACAGACGTGTTGAACACATGTGCTCATATCTTCTCATAGAAACCCCAATGAGCCATTACAGCCATCCTCTCTGCATATCATTTCCCCCATCTGCCACAGGTTCAGCATCAGCTCATGCTCAGCTTCCTTCTACAGGACAGATGGAGCAGGAGAGCTTTGATTGCATCCGCTAAGCAGAAAGCAAATGGAGGAGAAAAGGAGGCCGCTGCGGGACATGAGGGGACAGATGAAGAGAATGTCTTCACGCCCTAACCTGAGCGGTATGATTCTGGAAGCCGGGCAAAAATGTGAAATGAACCCGTATGATGATTGCAGGGCTTTGTTATGACTGTTCATAGGAGCAACACAGTCGTTCAAACACAAATGCGGCCAATAAACCCAGCTCTCTCTGATGAAGCAGAGAGCAATAGATGGAAAGAGCCTCTGGAAAGAAAATGTAGCTGTGTGTGTGTATGTGTGTTGTGTGTGTGTCGATATATATATCTATATATATATATCTATATATATATATATATATATATATATATATATATATATATATATATATATATATATTGCAGTAAGAGACAGCTTTAAAGAAGAAGCACTGTAGAAAAGGGAGAAGAAGTACAGGCTCACTGCTGCTACTGCCTCAGGAGGAGGAAGACATATAACATTAATGGTATCCTTTAACATCTCCTTAACCCCGTTCCCCCCCGGTGTGTGTGCTCCCCCTCTCCTCCCTTGGGTCCTGTTTGTTTCGCCTGCCAGGGGGGCTGCAGGCGGCGAGCCACTGATGAGCTGCTCAGGCCACCGTGAAATGCACCATAACCTGCCAGCCAAAGGGGCCCTAGTGAGATTGCCATATTTACTTTTTAATCTGGCCGCCTTAATACACGTGATAAAAACTTTGTCATATTAGATGGTGACAGATGGGCCCTGAGATCTTATTGCTGGTCCGGGGAGCCGAGGAGGGAGCGCCGAGTATGAACGGAGGAAGGGGAGGGGGGGGGGAGAAAACTGACAGAGGGAGGGAGGAGAGGGTATGCTACCCCAATCACGATAATTTTTCATCACCCCAATTACATTGTTGAGCGCATCGCCTAGATCACACACACACACACACACACACACACAGAGAGAGGGAGAGAAAACGCCTGCACCCTTGGTTCTGCTGGTGGGGACATAAATAAAGATAATATGAGGTGCCCTGGGTATTCCATCCACACACACTATTTCTCAGGCATCATGGCACACCATGCTGATGCAGCCATGGGTTTAAACAAGAGCTAAATCTTATTTAGATAAAGAAATACAACAGCACCAGTGTCTACCTCTAGAGGGTTACCACAAGGAGGCAGGAGTCTAAGATGCCTGATAATTTGTTTATTATTATTATGCAACTAAGTGTTTCATAATAATAAGATATTTAACGCTTAAAATGGTAGTAATTAGTGATCTAATATTTAATATTGCATGCATTGCCAGATTTTGAAAATTCTATATTATTCTGTATATTCATTTATCCTAAACCTCTGTTACAATCTAGATCTTCTTAGAAAAGATAAACCCTTCACAGAAATGTCACATAATCTTCCTAAATGTGGTATTTTTTTCACAAAAAATTTGTTTGTTTGAAGTCATATATAATATTAAATGTATTAAAATGTCAAACGCAACAACTACATTATTTTGCACACATAATGTGTTTGTAAAAAAAAAAGTATATATATATATTATATATATATATATATAATATATATATATATATATATTTTTTTTTTTTTTTTTTTTTTTTTTTTTTTTTTTTTTTTTTGATTATTGGATTACTAACAATGTATTAATTTTTATTTTATTATAGACTGAAACCCAATACTTATAATTTTAAGGGAAGTATTTGCTTGTACTACTTAAATATTATAAATATACTTCTTGTGGCCATTCTATATAAATTAAACTAAAATCCCACAAAAAAACAATTAAACTATCCTTCTTCTGAAATAAATATAAATAACCAACCTTTTTTCCCCTCACATGGATATACAGCTGGCATCATAATTATAGAATGTTTATGTTTTGTCTTTTTTTTTCTTCTTCCATCTCAATCCACTCCACCTCTTTCTGATGCTCATTTTCATGCTCACACACATACTCTCTCTCTATCTCCCTCTCCTCTTTCCCCACCATGCCTTGAGCGCCTCAAGTTTACCAACTTTGTTTTCCTCTCCTTAATTGTTGTCTAAATGTAATGAGTGGGTTTGTTTGTGACATGAATGTGGGTGGTAATCAGGAGAGCTGTTAACAGCTGTTGAGGCTGTGGCACAGTGAAGCATTAGGAGGCTGCCGCTCTCTCCTGAGTGCCGCGCTGTCGAACGCTGCTAATGAAAAGAATGTAGTCACAGATCTCATTTTTCAGGCAATTCTTGTGTAAACTGGAGATTTTCCAGTCTCTGCACTGTGGAAGCGAGGGGGGGGGGAGTCCCATTAATCAGGCGGGCCAACTGCTTAGGCTGTGATGGAGCATCGGTGCAGCATCTCCAAGTAATCACACACATACAAACACACACACACACACACACACACTCGAATGTCTCTCAGGTACATGCAAAGACAAACCCAGGCTAATACCGTAACCACAGGTCACACAACTAAATCGTTTAACACGATTATAAGCATTTTATGTCTGAGTAACAAATAAGACCTTTAGTAAACTCTGGTTATAATTCACGATAAAGGAAACTTAAAATTGGGCCCAAGTATAAAAAATAAATTATGATTCAGTAAGGCAGTGAAGAAAATGAAGAATATAACATAGCTTACCCCTATATCCCACCTCATTCTTCATCATCGTCTCCTCTTCCAGATTTCCCTCCCCTTTTCAACACACACACACACTACACCCCCAGGCAAGCCAGTCAGCCACTGAAGCTGTGCGAGCCACTGAAATGGGTCATTTTTTAATTAAATACAATATTAATTACTGCGAGCATCATTAACGATATGTGAGATTTGACTAATTAGTGTAATAGTTTTGGAGTCACGCTCATTAAATATGAAAATTACGATGGTCGGAAGAATCAGTTCCATGATCAATCTTGTATGGACAGAGGGGAAATGATTTAGAGAATAGCTTTTATTGTACAATTATCTCCATTACAAACCTGCCAGACATGAAGAAAGAGAGAGAGAGAGAGAGAGAGAGAGGGAGGGGATTTAGGGAGGTGTTCATGAGCTGCTGAAGGAAAACAGCTCTGGAACTGCGGCCTCGCTCTGGTGTCTTCTGCCTTTCAGTCACAATCGTGTGCATTTAACCAGACGAGACAGTCGCCACAGCAGCTGAGCCTCCGCGGAGTGGAGCGTGTGCGAGTTCGCTGGGCGATGGAGGCAGTCCAGACAGTTGTTCGACTGCAGACTTGTTGATTGGTTGAAATGACATAGTGGGCAGCGTACGCGGCTCCATCGGGCCCTTTCGGGTTCCGTGTGTAATACGACAGCACGCTCTTCTGATCGGCCGAGAAACAGGTGGCTTTGAAAGCGAGAGAAGAGGCCGCCGGATACTTGACCTGGTTCCTCATGGCGAGAATAGTTCCGCAATTACACATTACGTGATATATTTATCTAGCGAGTTTTCAAATGTCACAGACACGACAGACGTGTCTGTAGCATACATTGCTAGCTGGCTGAATTCTTCATTCTGATTGGTCAGGTCGTGTTTGTTCATCGCTGGCTGCAAAGTGCATCTAAGTCGCAGATTTGCATCGACGTGGACTATGGTCTATAGTGACAACTTGCTCGAGGATTACTGCGGCTATATTTCCCATAAAATGGATTTACAATCCATCCATGTGTAATTTGTAATGTGCTCTCAGTGTGATGTTTAATTAGCACCTTTTGAAAGAAGTCTCTAATGTCAGAGATTTGTAACAAATAATCCTCTTACTTAAGCTTTCAGCCATGAGGACTTCTTCAGGCTTTGTAGTTAAAAGACAGGGTGATGAAGAAATGACTGTTATTCATTCATTCATCTTCTACCGCTATATCCGATCTTCCCTCTGGTCACGGGGAGCCTGTGCCTATCTCAGGCGTCTATGGGCATTAAGGCAGGATACACCCTGGATGGAATGCCAACCCATCGCAGGGGACACACACACACTCACATTCATACACTAGGGACAATTTTCCAAGGTGTCAATCAACTTACTGTGCATGTTTTTGGACCGGGGGAAACCAGAGAACCCGGAGAAAAACCCACTGAGGCATGGGGAGAACATGCAAACTCCACACACATGGCCAAGACGGGAATCGAACTCGGACCCTGGAGGTGTGAGGCGAACGTGCTAACCACTAAGCCACCGTGCCCCTACTGTTATATTGTGATCATTTTATTTTTTATTAATTCGTAGAAGTACGAGTGTCCCAGTGTGTGTCCTTAGCAAATTGCTTTGGACTTACATTTTAGGACGTGCTTTTATCGGAAAAGAGTCTGCTGTTGAGTAAAATCCGATAACAGTCCTGGTTTATTCCATACATAATGGGCAACTTATTTTTCATGAGGTTTTGGCATCAATGCAAACTAAAAAAAACTAAAACAAAAAATGTGTGGCTTTCGGTCTGTGTTGTACCTCAAAGCAATAAGAACACTCACTCGTGCTGCTGTAAACAGACAGGTCCTGCCAGCGACCAGCTTTATGTTGTTGTATTTGTGGGATGTTTAGACTGCATAAAGTTGGAGTGGAGGTGGGGGATTTAACTCCCGTGTGTGTCCAAGCTGAGAAAATACCAAATGTTTACTGTGCATGCCATACTCCAGGTGTGCAATCATATTTGGACTAGAAACCATTATCCGTACGGAGAGTGGCTTAATATTAATGCGGTATTTTTTGTGTTAATCTCACAACTGCGTCTTGATGGTAACTTGTATATAATTTCTATAACAATTCAATGTATTTGTATTGCACTTTTAAGAAAACATGTTTTCTTTTGTATTTTGTTTGCGCTAGTCAGAGTTGCATGAGGGGGAAAATGATGAGAGAAACTTGAGGATCTTATATAATTCTCTTATCTTATTTATATTACTGAGTAAGAGACAGGGTTGCTTACTGGTTAGCACGTTCGCCTCACACCGCCACGGTCCGGGTTCAATTCCCGTCTCGGCCAAGTGTGTGTGGAGTTTGCATGTTCTCCCCGTGCCTCAGGGGGTTTTTCTCCGGGTTCTCCGGTTTCCCCCGGTCCAAAAACATGCACGGTAGGTTGATTGGCACCTTGGAAAATTGTCCCTAGTGTATGAATGTGTGTGTGAATGTGAGTGTGTGTGTGTCCTGCGATGGGTTGGCATTCCATCCAGGGTGTATCCTGCCTTAAGAGACGCCTGAGATAGACGCCTGAGATAGGCACAGGCTCCCCGTGACCCGAGGGAAGATCGGATATAGCGGTAGAAGATGAATGAATGAATGAATATTACCGAGTAATTAAGGGCCACTCATTGGTGCTGGGGTTTAAAGTTAAAAACACCACATAATATGCTTCACATAATATGCGTCTGCTTCTGACCGATGCTGGTAAGGCCAATGAGATTCAAACTTATCATTTTATAGCAGAATGATATGAATTCAAACAGTAGACAATGGATTTGGTTAACACGGTAAACAATTACTGACCCTTATTTATTTGCTTCTGCAATATGTGAAATGTTTCCTCACTAAAAGTTTCAGCATAGAACAAACTATCCTCAACTTCTATGTGTTTATTGCTTTTCTGGTAACATCAGCTGGACAGGCACTCTGCATTTGTGTGTGTGTGTGTGTGTGTGTGTGTGTGTGTGTGTGTGTGTGTGTGTGTGTGTGTGTGTGTGTGTGTGTGTGTGTGACCTCCTTGTATCCTTCGGCCACATTTTGTTTACCTGCACTTTTCCCCCACATAAACATCGCTGCACTTTAAATATATGCAATAATGCTATCTCTCCACTCTTGAATGCTAGCTCTCCGTATTATTGTAATGCCTTGCCCGCTGGACCGTGCGCCAGATAGCCACCACTTTATCACATTTTACTTTTTTATTTTATAGACCCTCTGTCTTTTTTAAAATGATTGCACCTGTTTTTTGATCTGATTAATTTGGTGTGAGCGCAAACAATTACTTTTCATCTTTATCAGTTAAAGGGATCACCCTCCTTTTATGGGTATCATTTATAACAAGTGGACAGCTACCTGTTTATTAGAATTTCAAGCAGCATATCGGCGCGCCGATCTCTCACGGTCCATATTTACATTTCAACTTCGGCTAAACAAGCATGACAAACACACATAGCGCAGGGCCGGCAGGGCGCCAGGGCCTCATTTTCATACTGCCCCACCTTCCACAAACAAACTCAGGCGTACACACACACACACACACCATCTCGTGTAGACAGCAGGGTCTTTATGCCAGCATTGGGATCTGACAGAGGGATGAGGATGGGAGGCATGCTGGGGTGGAGCCTGGGGTACTTTCTGCTCAGAATACGTCAGTGTTTTAGATTGCAAGAGCATGTCTATCATTTTGTGTGTGTGTGTGTGTGTGTGTGTGTGTGTGTGTGTGTGTGTGTGTGTGTGTGTGTGTGTGTGTGTGTGTGTGTGTTTGTGTTTAGTGAGAGCAATAGAGAGAGAAAAAAAAGAGACAGGGATCATGGCCTATAAAATCCAGCCATGGCACGAAGGTCCAGTGTAAGAATACAAGCACATTTGCATGTGCCATGGCCAGGGCCACTTTTGACAACTCAACAGCTGTTAATTATGAATTGGCCTGTGGAGAAGTAGACAGTGTTGTGAATATGCAAAACAGAAAAGTGCGGCCAGGGCCCATCCAACACGAGTGTCAAACTCCCACCCTCCCTGTGCACAGTGCCCATTGCGACACGGGCTGCCGGAAGTGTCAATCATCCGACCGTGGCTTAGCACCTGAGTAAGATTGCATGAAGTTGGGGTCGTCTTTGTCCATATAAAGGTATTAGTCGATACATTCACTTTAAAAACAAAACAAAACAAATGCCATGAATCATTTTGTCTTTTTTGGAAATACTATATTTTTTTCTCTTAACAAAATGCATCTTGCCTTGTTCTTTTTCCTCATGTATAACACAGTGTGAACTACTCTTTTTCCATCGTGTGTGTGCTTCGATCGTGTAGTCAGGGCTCACCGTGTCCGAGAGATCTTCCCTAGAATCTGGAAAACAAAAATAAAATCTACCTCCCGTGATTGGTGACCATTTCAGCCAATCACACTCCCCTGTCATTAATCTATGAAGCTTGTAAAGCCGATCTTAGAAAGCACTTAGAGGCCTATATTTTCTCTTTACAGCTTGGGTATGCTATGCCAAACTCTCAGACCAGGGGGTTGAGGAGGCAGGCTCTGTGCCTTTAATGTGAAGAGTATCTTCAGGAATTTTAATTAATTTCCCTCTTACACCAGCTGAATCTGCTTTAATTTTCCCCCCAAGGACTTTTATAAATTTCATCATTAATAAAATCAGACATTCAATTAGTCCAAAAATCTAGATTGCCAACTGTTTCATAACAGTCTTGCTATGGTTTCCCTCCCTTTTGTGCTATAAGGTAAGAAAAGAGAAGTGATGGGGTGGGTGGCGGGGGGGGGTGAGAAAGTTAAAACTAATTTCATTAATCTAATTGTCATCACTTCAAACCATCTCTTAATTAGTACAAATTAATATGATTAATCACAATAATGACAAAAACTCATTCAATTACAGCTTTTGAATGGAGAAGGGATGTGTTGGGCTGATATGGGGGGCATAAAAAATGGGGGGTGGTGGGTAAACTGAGCTGAGCCAGCCCGGATTTGTCCTGATTATTCCAATAACTGACAGGATATCAATCACCCTCTGGTTTTAATAAAAAAAAAAAAAAAGAGTAAAAAAGTCGAATGGGAGGCAGAGCTTCTATGTCATTTGGCTTTTTTTTGTTGTCTTTCTCTCATAGACACACAATGAGTACATGCATGGCATTAAAAGTTTCTGGCATATGTGGGGACCAAAGTGTATTTGTAATATACAGAATTTCAAATATACAAGGTTAACTGGATTGTTATATGAACCATTAGGTTAGAGGACGAGATAAGCAAACATGACTAAGGACTACGGTCCAAAAGCAGTGTCTAATATCTCCCTCACCTCACCTGTCTGTCTTTCTCCGTTTCCGTTGTGTTATGATTACCATCATGACCCAAAATATAACAAGCCGCAGAGCAGAAGGATGTCACCATTTGTCACATGTCATCCAGACACAATGCAAACAGCAGGTCTAGCTCCTGAGGCAGCTCGTGGATCTGGTAGGAGGCTGGCACCCGACTCTCGAGTCAGGACACGCCGTCTCTTCTAAGTGCCGGATACGGGGATGGAGATGAAGAGAGTGTCTCTACACCCAGAGGGTGGAAGAATCCCAGAAGATACATTTAAGAGCAACCATATTCCTTTGAGTAAAATGTTGGTTAAGGAAAGCAATCTCAAATATGCATTATGTGTCAAACATTTTGCATATTACACTTAAAAAAATACATCTTTAAATGCTTTTTTTTCCTCCTGCTATTTAAAATGGATTCAAACTTTGGTGAACTGTGCTTTGGTAAAATATACGACGGGCTTCCTTTGATTGAACAACAAATATGGGGATTTTTGAAAGCAAATATGCATGCGCGATGAATGATAAGATTAAGGATCAATTGGAATAAACTGAGCATCTCGGATCAAAAATCCACCGCAGTGGCCTGAATTTAAATTTACGACTTTTTGTTCCGCGCTCATCAAATCAGATCGTATTGTATTGTATCAGATTGTCCTTTCCATTATGATTAAAGCCGAGTGGAGGCTTATTTCAGACAACCACAGGACAAACAGGACATTTCTCAAGGTCTAAACACTGCAACATTGAAAGCTTTGCCCTGCACATACCCATATACCCGGCTTTAAACCCAACCCCCCCCCCCCCCCACACACACACACACACACACAAGCCAACACACACCTGTGAAATCTCAGCATGCAGCATATGCAAAAAGATGGAGTAAAGCCAGTCATTGTCCCTGTGCTGCCTACGTGAACCCAATTTCCACGCTTTCCAGTTTAAGTGCAGCAGCCTCCAGTAACGGCACACTAATCTCACTTTGACTCCATCCTTTTTTTTTTCTTTTTTTTTTCCCTCCACATTATTGTTGAAATAAATAACCTTTCACCACAATCAGTTTGGGGGATCTTCTCTTAAATTATTACGCCACAGATAGCTCACTCACGATCTGCCTCTATAGCCATTAACGATGGAGGAAAGTGATTTATTGGTGAGGTGCAAGGAGAGGAGGGGGGAAAAACAGACAGGAGAGGTTAGAGAGTTTCAGTAAGGCAATTGTGCCCTCTACTGGCGTTCTGCTTTATCCACAGGTCATCAAGGCAAACGCTGAATGGTACAAATCATGTTTAACGAATGAAGTCACCAACCGGTTTCTGATTAGCACTTTTGTACACCTTAATCAGGAGCTTCAGCTATTTGGTGATGCTCACATCGAATTTCATTATGGAGAAAGACCCAAAAGTCTATACGAGTTTACACTAAAAGGCTTGGAAAACAAACATAAAACATTCAATTATGATCCTTATTGATAGAAGGCAGAGCAAAAATGGGCCCAATGGTTCCAGCTAACTGTGTAACTCAAATAAATACACTTTACAACAGTGTCGTACAGAAAAGCATTTTAGAACGCACAGTATTTCGACCCTTCAGGTAGACAAGCTATAATTGGCGGCTCTGGGTTCGATTTTATTTCAGCCAAGAACTAAAATCTGAGGCTACAGTTGACAAAATTTGTGACACAGGATTAGACAATACGATTTAAAAGCATGATTTAGATATATCGGATGAATGGAATAAATTATCATGTATTATTAAAAAAAAACATTGGATGCCTTGTTCTGTTATGCCTATAAAGCACGGAATTCTGATCTCGTGAAACAGAAGACCCGGTCTTTTTTTATTCCCCTGAAATCATTAAAAAAAAAAAACAGAACCATAGTTATATATAAATTTAATTTCAATCTCTATAAAAAGTTAAACTATTTGAAGCATCCATTTGACATGTTAATAACTATAGAGCAGGCCATATTCCTGACTCCAGACTAAATCCTGTACTTGATACCCGGTGGGGTATCAAAAGGGGGGGGGAATCATCTGAGACATCTGATACAATGCACCTATCAAAGATCAAGGGTGATTGAACCCTTTCTGCCATAGTGCATAAGGCCATAGACTATGTCTCATCAAAGTCTCTCCTCTCCTCTCCTCTCTTCTCCCCCTTGCACTCCAGTGAGGTGTCGTTACACGCTCGGCTAACTCCTCTTCCATGACAGACTGTTACCTCTTGAAGCGGAAACACATTTGATTGTTAACATCTGGGCTATTACAATTGCAAACTAGGGCTCTGTACATCAATCAGAAAGTGATTTCAAAACAAAGAGACCATCTTCCAATCAATCTATTGGGAAGCAGGGGCATTACATGCTCCTGTAATCCCGGCTAATTAGCAGGATAATAGGAACGAGATTTATGAATCCAGCAGAGAGGAATGGAGGCGCGAGAGGGATAGGCGCAAATTAGCAGGGAGGCATGCCAGATTCTCAATAAAGCCGATGAGCTCTTCTTCCACTGTGTTGTTTTTAATCAACTTCTGTCCCTTATTCCATCACCGCTTATTCTCTCCCTCTCCTCGCCTCTCTCTCTCTCTCTCCCTCCCTCTCTTCTCATTCCCCCTCGAACATGAAGGATGTCAGTGACTTGTTCGGATTAAGCCAGCTTTAAGACTGATTAAGGAACCTTGAAGCCCAGCGATTACAGACGCGTCTTTCCTTTTTAATTCGGCCTGTACTGTTGTTGCTTAATTGGTCACTATTTACGTGTTTTGATCAGAAGGTTTGATTACCTCCTCACCCTGCTGATCTTTCAGCTGCGAGGCAGTCATCAGGAAGAATGGCTTTGAAGGCGATTAGCAGTGAACTGGATATGTGGTTCTACTGTGGATGATTAGGGGTGAAGTGAACAACCATATGGAGCGTTCTCAGCTGAGTGAGCAGATGCAGAGAGAGAGAGAGAGAGGTTTCTCCTCTTTGGTTCTGGGGCTTGTTGGGTTTACCCTTCATTACTAACTGGATACTGGATAGGGGACGTGAAAGCGTGGTTATATTACAGCACATTGGATTCAGAAATTATTCCTGCTATGGCTCATTCATGTATAAGCGCATTTCAATCATTTAATCATGGATTAGACGGACAGATTCTGGCCTGTATTGGTTTCTTCTTGAAAGGCCTGTTTATAATGGCAATTATTCCGAGCATTCAAAAATGCAGTATAGTATTAAGGGAAAAAATGTTGATTTAGATTCCCCACAAGGGGACAAGGACATTCTTGTATAGGTTCCTATTATTAATTCTGTGATGTGCATAATTTCTGAAAACAAAATGGGTTTTCATTTGTATACTAATCAGGCACCAATTGTACACATCAGGTTTTTTTTGAGAGAGGGTTGTCCTCTGTCCATCCCTTTCCGGTCCTCGTCTGAGATGAATTTGGTAACCATGTCAGTATTGTTTTTTGCAAATGGCTTCAGCTGTTAACAGCTGCTGAAAAACTAGTGTCATTCAATCTGCTTTGGCTACCTGTACCGTCTACAAATCATATATATACTTGGATAGAACATCCCAGTAACATCCCAGTTACCCAGTAACGGTACACAAAATTCATTTATTGGTACTTGTTAATTGGTGTGCATGGTTTTGTCACAGTCTGGTAAAATTTCAGCTTGTATTTTTTTCCCTGTAAAAATGCAAAGTTGTATATATATGTTAGTGTGTGTTGTGTGTATGTGCATGGTTTTGTCACAGTGTATGTGTGTACCATACTTTTTTTGTGTGTGTGTGTGTGTGTGTGTGTGTGTGTGTGTGTGTGTACACTTTTTTAACTTTTACTAATTAAATAGTTGTCTTTGTTCACATTTGAGTAATACAGATGTGTGTGTGTGTGTGTGTGTGTGTGTGTGTGTGTGTGTGTGTGTGTGGTGTGTGTATGTGTGTGTGTGCGTGTGCTATACATTTAATACTTTATTGTAGAACTATTATTTCAGACCATTTGAACAAATTCCTTCGTTCCTTCCATCCTTCATTTATTTACTCCCTTGATATGTGTGTGAGAGAGAGAGAGAGAGAGAGAGAGAGAGAGAGATAGATAGATAGATAGATAGATAGATAGATAGATAGATAGATAGATAGATAGATAGATAGATAGATAGATAGATAGATAGAGTTGATCCCAGACATTGTGCTGAAATTAAAATTAAGGCTGCAACTAAGAAATTACAAAAATGTCATGTAATAGTCATCCAAGCCATATCTTAACTAGACCAAACACCACTGACACCCACTTTGGAATGCTGGAGTAATGTTGGCATTAAAAAAGATGATAGAATATCGTTTCATATAAGGTTGTTTATGCCATTATCTGCTGCAGTTCCACAGATTTGTGCAGTGAAGCTTCTCTGGCAGCTCAACGTTTTATTAAACACATTGTTTTTTTTTTTTTTAATTTGCCACTAGTTTGAAGCACATCAGCGTTTTCAACCCTCTGTGGAAAAAAATGTAAACTAGGATAATTATGCCATCCTTTAGTTTTCCAAGCTATAATATTGCAGGCCCATGAGCATATGCAGATATGTAATATGGCACAAAAGTAAAACTCGTAATCTAGGTCATGCAAATCATAATGTTCTACTTAAGCTGATTTATGACTACTTCCCATAAAATCACACTTCCTCCCCAGTCTCCTTGGTCCTAGTATGTTTGACAGGGCCTGTCAGAAGTTCAACACTGCATTTGGCACATATTCCTTATATAGTGTACCTGGGTTCTGACACAATGCAGATCAGCTGCATGGCTCCCTGCAGTGCCCGGTCAGCTGTGGAACTCGCAGCCAGACACACAGCGCTAAAAGGTTACCCAGGTCTCCCTCTGTCCTGCTCGTCCAGAACTCAGCAGTGCTATGATGCATTACAAAACCCTTTTTCTATAGCACTAGAGCCACGATTAAGCATGCAAGGCCTTTCACATTTGCGGCATTTGTATACTGTCTCTTGGTTAAGAAGCTTGTAACATATCAAGAGCCTTTTTTGGATTTTAAAGCAAGAAAAGTTTTCATGCATTTCTCTTTTTTTTTGGCCTTCAAAAGTAACCCGTTTTCACGCGCCGGCCTGAAATCCGAAAGGGAAAGCCAGGAAGATCCACCGTGACAGCGGAGTTTAAAAGCCGCAGTGTGTGACTCTGTGGAAAGGGTTGTTAGGAGCAGTCTCAGGAGCACACAGCCCACTGCCACCCAAGCAGCCTGGTCCTCTTCCCTCGTGGCCCTGGCAGTCCCTGACCTTGCCTCGTGGTGGGAGGACATCTCCCATTAAACCGTTGCATTCTGATAAGGCCATTTCTTTTCTTTCAGCATCCCTTTAATGTCAGGCCTGAAATATGAAGTCATTAGGCGATATTAAAACAGTGCTGACAAACTAATTAACAGAAGACATTATACGGGATGGGCTCAATTAATCCGCTTTAATTGCTCTTTTAAATGGGGGGCTCAAATTAAAATTAATAAAGATTTACCGGTGATCACACAAAACTACGCCAAGGAGTGGCTGTCTGAAGGGCAGGCAAAAGTCAGCCTCCACTGTGCTGAAGTTCCAAGCGGCCTGCTCCGTGTGCCCGCCTCGCCCCAGCTCCCAATCAAATGTTTATGCGCCCACAACC
Organism: Kryptopterus vitreolus; assembly: GCA_030449085.1. NCBI lineage: Eukaryota > Metazoa > Chordata > Actinopteri > Siluriformes > Siluridae > Kryptopterus > Kryptopterus vitreolus. Next base: position 20,565,976 of record JACRUU010000012.1, read on the forward strand.
TTAAAGCGTGAAAAAGCCAAACCCTCGAACCACTCAAATCAAAAGTTTTAATGTTTAGACATTAACCAAACACTTACACTAAAGAAATAAAGCAGACCTTTATTCAAAAAAACTTGAACTTATCCCTTTTACATAGTATTTTTTCCACACTGGATAAATTTGATCTATTACATAAGGATTGTTTCCTACTGTATATGTAGCTATTTTAACAATTACTTTCTTTATATCTTCTCACATATTCTCACAACCGAACTTTTCTTTCACAATTAAATGCTTGGGGCAAATCATCTTCTAGCTAATCCGATTTTCTCGGGTCACGGGGAGCCTGTGCCTTCTCAGGCGTCTATGGGCATTAAGGCAGGATACACCCTGGATGGAATGCCAACCCATCGCAGGGCACGTGACTTTATGATGCAGAAAGTCACGTTTTTTTGTATGACATTGCTTTCCTTTTTTAATTAATATGATCAATGTATACAAGACTTCGAAAAAGCCAAACAAATAACATCAGCAAACAGTAAATTGATCATATTACTACACTACATTAAATGTTATTCCATTTGTGTGTTAACTAGTACTACTGTTAACTAGTATTAGGAACAATAGGAATAGGTAAGAGAACAAATAGAGGACACGGTGGCTTATTGGTTAGCACGTTCGTTTCACACCGCCAGGGTCCGGGTTCGGTTCCCGTCTCGGCCATGTGTGTGTGGAGTTTGCATGTTCTCCCCGTGCCTCAGGAGGTTTTTCTCCGGGTTCTCCGGTTTTCTCCCAGTCCAAAAATGTACGGTAGGTTGATTGGCACCTTGGAAAATTGTCCCTAGTGTGTGAATGTGTGTGTGTGTATGTCCTGCAATGGGTTGGCATTCCATCCCGGGCGTATCCTGCCTTAATGCCCATAGACGCCTGAGTTAGGCACAGACTCCCCGTGACCCGAGGGAAGATCGGATATAGAGGTAGAAGATAATTGAATAGCACAAATACAAATCAAGTTGACTTTATTGTCATTTTAGCCATATACAGTAATGAGTGAAAAAAACTCCAAGATTCTACATGAAACCTGAAAATGAACATAAGATGATGCAAAGCTCAAAAGGACACATAAAGCTTCATAAAGTGTGGCAACAAAATAAAAACCTCATAATATAAATGACACAAGTGCTATCAATGCATATGAAATAATTGTTGTATGGGGGAAACAAAAAACGCCTTCCAATGAAATGCATTGACTCTCCTATTGCATTTATGATTAATGGATTTTAGGAATTACAATGTAAGATGTAATAAAAACGAACGGTATATTCATTACCATGTGCTGTTTGATTATTATTAACAACAGATCCGATTTGCAAAATAAATAAACTTAAATATAATTGTTGTTGTTGTAACGGGGCACGGTGGCGTAGTGGTTAGCACGTTCGCCTCACACCGCCAGGATCCGGGTTCGATTCCCGTCTCGGCCATGTGTGTCTCACCCCGTGCCTCAGGGGGTTTTTCTCCGGGTTCTCCGGTTTCCTCCCGGTCCAAAAACATGCACGGTAGGTTGATTGGCACCTTGGAAAATTGTCCCTAGTGTATGAATGTGTGTGTGATTGTGTGTGTGTGTGCCCTGCGATGGGTTGGCATTCCATCCAGGGTGTATCCTGCCTTAATGCCCATAGACGCCTGAGATAGGCACAGGCTCCCCGTGACCCGAGAAAATCGGATATAGCGGTAGAAGATGAATGAATGAATGAATAATTGTTGTAATGTCAAGTGCAAGTAAATTATTCAAAGCTGCTAATATAAGTAAAAGTTAATAGTGCAGAACAAGTTGAATAAATAGGTCTTTGAGTTCGGGGAGTGTTTTAGCTCTGTTTTACTCTGCAGTGAAGAATTGAATACAATACTATAAGCCTAATTATAAAAGTAATGCTGCTCTTGATTAGTAAGTGTGAACTGTTTAAAAGGTTGTGGTGAGGAATACATGACTTTTCATATGCACTGTAGCTCGCCTTTAACACGGGATAGCGTTTCCCTCTTCTGGTCAAAGTTTTAAATGACAGAACGGATGCAAATGTTTCTCCCTGTCTTCTGAAGTATCTCATTTGAAAGAGATATCAATAAAAAATTACAATAAGAGCTCAAAAGTTACACGACGAAGCCCTTTGGATGGCATAATAAACTGTACACCCCGTATATTAGCGAATAAATGAACATTAACTTCCGATATAAAGTCTTTATTATAAATGTTTTATTATCGTTATACCGAAATGCAATGGCTCTATAATGTAAATGACGCATGGCAATGGCAATCTTTGCTATTTGGACAAGGAGAATTAATAGGCGATAAAATACATGACAGGAATTTTGCAGTTCTGCGTGAGGCCACTAGGTGGCATTGTTTCCCCTTTCATCGGAATAAAAGTGCTTTCTGGACCAATATGAAGAAAACTATGTGGAAGGCCTTAGTGTAAGGTTGGTATGTGCGTTCCCTGTGTGCCGTGGTTATAACCTTTACTCTTCTGAGAAGATATTCCACTAGTAAATGCAGGTATTGATGTAGAGTGAGGAGACCTGCGGTGCAGTCAATGTTCGTACCAAAGATGTTAAAATGTCTAAAGGTATCGAGTTAAGGTCAGAGGCTCTATGACAAGCCAATCATAAGCTTCCACAAAAGCTCTATACCATGTTTAAAAGATTTTTATGGAAGCATTGTCATGCTGGAACAGATTTGGGTCTAAAGAAAAACAAATGTCATGCAATCTAAAGACATCCAATACAAGTGTGTGGTAAAAATGTGGGAAATAATCACATATAGCTGGAAAAAGCTTTTTTTTTCATACACTTTGAAGTTCTGTGTTGTGATTTGACCTTTATTTTTATGCCGTGCTGTTTGTTTCATTTAAGTCTCTGAAAATGATTGTTTACATTTTATCGCGAATCGAAGTTCAAATTAAAACCGCCTCTTTACCTGACGTTGGAGACGAAAGAAAAGCACTTACGGCCTCGTTCTCATCAAGACAGCGATCAATATGACATCTTACCATGAGCAGAACACTTCATTACAATTACGCGTGCTTTAATTGAAAAGCTAAGCCAATTTATTTTGGAGGAGATGGATCAAATTAAAAGCAGATTTCTCCGAATTAATTGCCACACTGTGTTATTATAATAATAATTATTTATTTTTCCTCTCTCTCTCTCTCTCTCTCTCTCTTTTCTCCTCGGCAATTCAAATTAAACACGTGTTTTCATTTCTCCAGTATTGTCGGTTTCAGTTGTAATTGTTGCTCGGGTGCCTTGCAGGGTTTCCCGCTGAATGTGTTTTCACCGTGGCCTAAAGCGCGCTCTGATTAAAACATTAACGCAAACAAGCTACTGCAGATCAATTAAAGCAGTCTTCAGTTGTTGCCCGTTATCTCTGTGGGTTTTTTTCGCTTGCTTTTGTGTGGCTGAACGAGGATTAATATTCTGCCGGCGCTTGCGGTGGACATTTTAAAGCGAAACAAACATCACCTATTTGCTGTGTGCATTTTTTTATTTCTCTTTTAGACGTGTTAACAGGGGTGATTTTGTAGACCCCTCACGCTCACCACAAGATTTGATGCGTTGGCTTTTTAACGTTCTCTCTGTTAATGCAAAGAGTGGCTGCCAGCCGTCTGGCCATTTCCTTTTGACTTCTTTTGACACCATTCAGTATAGAGAATTTAGCATGAAAATGCATGTTGTGATGTTTGAACATTAACTGAAGCTCTTTTATTGCCATGTTTGTTTGTTTTTTTATTGTATAACGTGTTTAACAATGGATATTGTCCCAAAGCAGCGCCGTAGGAATTTCACGTGTATGTACAGGTGCCTGTAATAACGCTGTAATAAGTGTGTAGTCTAATTCCCTTATCAACTATCGTCAGGGAATCCTTTCTTGCAATTTACTTATTAGAAATATAAATCGTCATCCTGATTTCTACAAAGATGCTTTGAGACTGTTTCAATCTCTAGACCCATGTAAACAATGCCGGTTCCTTTTTGGAAAGGGGAAAAAAAAAGGCAGGCCCTTCACAGCGCGGCACGGCAGCGGCGAGGAACGATGAGTCGGCGATACGCCGGTGCTTGGAGGAAACAAGCGGACGTCCGAGCGGAATTCTGCCGGGGTGGCAGATCTCTGTCGCGTGCTGGTGCGCATTAGTCATGAGCCGAGAATGCATTGTTGTTGTTTTTAAGACATGGCAGTTGCAAACGCTCATGCCTGCCGTGACACAATGAATGAAGGCCTTACAAAATGTCACTTGAATCAGCTGCAGAGAACAAAACAACTCGGCACTCTCACGAGCCGCCTTTATACCGCGGATTACAAGCACCTTAGTGGGGGGAAAAGGACTTTCAATAGCGTTTCAGGCTCGTCACGTGTACAAGCAGACCAGATGTTTCCAGAGCTTAAATTGCATTCCGACAGCAGAATAATTGTAATTTGACCACAATGAACTGGATTCTCCAACTAGCCAATCAAAAAATTATACTTTGGAACGAATAGGCAATATTTTAGACATATCATTTTATTTCCTTTTTCAAGAAGTATAAGTCAAACCTTGGGATATTTTTTTTTTCATAATCTACTAAACTACACTACAGGCAGGACGTCGCATGTCACTGAATGAGCTCATATAGATTTAATATTACAGCCTTTTTTTTTTTTTCCTCCATGAGATGAAATCTTATACCAGAAACTATAATACAAGATCAAGCCAAGCAAAATAAATTCCAATTTGCAGGAATGAACTGAAATTTCATTTCTTTTCTGACAAAAAAATAAAATAAAAATACATTTATCCAAATAAAACTGAATAACTTGACATACATACAGGGCAGTATAAAATGAAAGAACAATTCACACAAATGAATATTCACATTTGATTCCCTGTATAAAGAGTGAAAACAAAAAAAAATGGCCTCTCCTACAGAACTATTCACAGCAGATATCAGACGTCGACCGTACACGTCGAAATGGCGATAAAAATCAGAACACTTCCTCGATTACTTCCACCTGGAAGTATTTGCAGCTCGTAAATGTATCTACAAATATGAAGGAGACTTGAACTCATCGGGAACTTCGCTGTCCAGTTTACAGATAATTTTGTAAATGGCTTTTTTCCAAGACGGGTCGGAATCTTTGCTGAGGGAGATGGCGGTGTAAAATTCATGCAGGGTGATTTCAGCCACCTCCAAGAAGCGATCAGGCACCTGTCAATCAAAGAAGGTTGACACAAGGTCTCAGTGAGAAAGAAGGAACATTAAGTGAACAAATTCTTTAGGGAAAATCGCTCGGAGCGGAGACGAGCTGAATTATTCTTGTCGAGAACGAATGCTCTCTGTCTTTGATGTAACACTCGCGGCATGAAGCGAATGGCAACAGTTCGTTACGCAGATCATTAGCGATTTTTAACGTGGCTGATTCGCGAAACACCGCGAAGCGTTCTTTACTAGATGCCTTTACTCTCGGCGTGTTTCAAACGAACGTGGCGTCAGACCCATTAGCAGACCGACATTGACTGGCGCTTTGATTTTGACTTTAAATAAACTAAGACTCAGAGCGCGCGCCCTTCCCCGGAGTTTACGGTTTTTGTGGCGCGAATTATTCATCGTGATCAGACTGGGTGTGTGAGGGTTTAATCGAAAGGAGCAGGATATATCTGGTGTCGTTTTTTCCCATAGACTGGCTAAGTAAGCTACTAATGTTCCACATGGGCTATTCTCTATCTCCAAGTACAAAAGCAAAACCCTGGGAAAGGAATGTCTTATGTCCAAGGTAAAGACAACTGTCTCCGGTGGTTCCCATCGGCCACCCCTTCATCCTCAGAATCTGCAGCGTCTTTTCTCAGCATTCCGCATCAGTAGCAATCCTGGCCTCACTCAGGCATGGCCTGTTCCTAATCCTGAGTTGTTTTAGTCGGATTCTGTGGCTTCCTCTTCCCACAGTAGGCTAAAGCGGAGCGAGGTTCTCTCCGATAATGTCTGCCAAAGGTGCTATAAACGCAATCACCTTCTGGCACGGCATTTATGTGATATACAGTATACTCAAGGGAAGACACGGTAAGCTTCCTAGGTCAGAAAATAAAATAATGGAGTTGTTTGATGCATCCTGATTCAAAGCAGATATACAGTTGCTACCATATTCTCCCCAATTTTACTGACACTATAGCAGCTATGATCAATCATTCCCATTATTTTTAACATCGGGAAGAAATATTAATATGCTTTGCCCATGTTGTGACTGCCAATCTAGGTGATTAAATCACGTATGAAAAGGAAACATACCTGGAAATCGTTGGCTTTGTTGTAGTGCATGTTAAGTGCGCGGAAGACTTCAGAGTCTCTGGTAACTGACATGTCCTTCACGTCACTCACTCCATCCACGATGGCCTGGCGTGCAAACTTCTCCATCTGAATGTAGTAGAACTCCCGGAAGTTACTGAACCACTTGATTAACTGGGAGGTGATGCAGCGGTTAAACTGCGAATGGATGAGCAAAAAGAACCGTCTAAATACATTGTTTCTTTGATGTTAAATAGACAAGGCATTGCAATTAACGTTAAGTAATGTTACGACGTTATGAAGTAATAAATATTTCACATGCTTGAAAACATAAAGGATGTCTAGGGTCTGCCGAAACTAAAACATTACATATTTACTTATATATATATATATATATATATACATTAATTTTTTTTTTGTTGTTTCTTATATATATATATATAGATATATATAATTACATGTTTATTGCTTGATACCCTCAAAATGACACCACATTAATTTTTTTTTGAAAAGATCATGTTTAATATCAAAATGTGATTTCAACTCCTTGTTGTTTCTTATTATTTTGAACCCTTGCTTGTGGTCAACCACATTAATTTTTTTTTTGAGAAAAGATCATTATTTTGAAAATGATGGAATGATGGAATGCTATATAAAAGAAAGAAACCAGTAATGTATTTAAAATCAGACCACAAAACAACAGTAGTTGGTATCACCAAAATCCCTATGAATAGCTGAGAACACTTTCGAGATTTTTGTATTTTGTTGTTTCCCTTTGCAACATACATCTGATGGCTTGTTTTCCTTAGGGATAAAATCGTACTGATAGAAATTTACAATGAATTTCTATACATTCCTAGGATGAAAGCATCACACTACGCTGTCCAAAGATGAATTAGAGAGCATAAATATAGAGGCCATATCACGAGGTGTAAGTCTCTCATCAACATTAAATATCAGGAGGTTGGATTGAAATTGGCAAAGATGAGACATACAGCGGGGAAAATAAGTATTTGACACGTCTGCATTTTTATCAGTAAGGGGATTTCTAATTTCCACCAGATGTAGCCATTAAGCCAAATATTGAATTCATACAAATAAATCAGAACATTTAAGTATACAAGTTGAGTCATAATAAATAAAGTGAAATGACACAGGGAATACGTATTGAACACATGAAGATAACAAGGTGCAAAATGGCATAGAAAGCCAGGAGATCACCTGAAATCTGTCAGTATTGAGAGAAACCCTGCCCCCTATCAGTACTAATTGATATCAGCTGCTTTAATCCTAATTGGTGGCCAATAAAGGCTTCCAAATTCCCAGGAGACTTCATGATGGGTAAAAGCAAAGAACTCGCTCAACATCATCGTAATCTTATCATCTTATCCAGAATGCTGAATGTTCCTGTGATCACTGTGGGGGCCATTATCTGGGAAATGGAAAGAGCATCAGTTCACTCCATGTCTGAGGAGTCCAAAGAATTATCAGGACAGTTCACCAAGAGCCAAGGAGCACTCAGGCAGAACTTCATGAAGACTTTGCATCAGAAAACTATAAGGAATCCAGTGAACCGCCATGGCATCCATGCACGCTTCACCACTCAAGACTCCATTGCTGACCAAAAAGCATGTTGAGGCTCGGTTAAAGTTTGCGAAAGAGCATTTGGAGAAGACTATAGTATGGTCAGATAAAAGCACAATGTAACTTTTTTGGAGTCATTCTACACACCATGTTTGGAGAAGAAATGGCATTGCCCATCACCCCAAGAACACCATACCAACATTTAGGTTTGGGGCTGCTTTTCAGCAAGGGGTACTGGCAGACTTCATATTATTGAAGGCAGGATGAATGGAAAAATGTACGGAGACATTCTGTATAAAAATTTGCTGCCAGAAAGCAAGACAATGATCCCAAACATGAAATAACCCAGTCAATCACCTGACCTAAATCCCATAGAAAACCTATGGAGAGAACTGAAGGTCAAAGACCATTTGTGTGGAAGAAGGGGCCAGAATCACTCCTGAGCAATGGAGACGACTGGTCTCTCAATACAGTGTCTAGAAACTATAATCACCAACAAAGGCTTTTCTACAAAATATGTTCAATACGTATCCCCTGTGTCATTTCACTTTATTTATTATGACTCAACTTGTATTTTTAAATGTTCTGATTTCTTTGTATGAATTCAATAGTTGGATTGATGGCTACATCTGGTGTCAATAGCCCACTTAGAAATCCCCTTACTGATAAAAATGCTGATGTGTCAAATATTTATTTTCCCCGCTACAGAGGAGACATTTACATTTACATTTGCATTTACATTTGCTGTATTTAGCAGACGCCCTTATCCAGGGCGACGTACAGGAAGTGCTTTAGGTCTCACTCTAAGGATAAGATTTAGTCAAGAAAGGTAAATACAAACTTAAGTACACGAGGATAGACAGATAAAAAAGTTGCCTTTTTTTTTTTTCATGTGGTGTAACTCCCCCCACCCCCCAAATCACACAGCAACTGAAAGAAGCTGTGGTACAAACCTGCAAAAGCATTACAAAAAGTGACTGCAACAGGACGGTGAAGGCCGTGGTTTATGTGTTCTGCAGTTATTGCAAGCAAAGAATATGCAACTATCTAGTAAATGTAAATCACTTTAAAATCATCTGTTCCAGTACATTTGCATACCTAAAATGGCATAATCTGCTACCAAAGATAGCATGTTCATGTTGGTTGACATGGTTGGTTACGTGTGTTTGGGAAATTATTGTATATAATTATATAATTATATAATGCCTTCTGTGTATAATAGCAAAAAAACAACAAAAAAAAACCTTGCCTATGTTGTTCCAATATTTTCGAAGCAGGTTTGAATGTTGTGTTTTCCAAGAGTATAGATTAAATACATTAAAAATAATTCATTTATTTCCTTTCAGGATCGATAAAGTTCATTCTAATGTGTGAAACTAATGCAGGGTTGTTTTTTTTGGGGGGGGGGATTTACAGTTATTTTCTCATAAATAATTCACAGATCTTTTTACTCAATTCCTTTTTCCCCACCAACTTCTTGGGAATAAACAACCAGCCAGAAAAACACTTGCGCTGAACTAACAATTCTATTTTTGACATTAGCCTTGTTATTTTATCGGCTAAACCAAAAACAGAAGAAAAATGCCCAAGGGCTGAGCTGCCATCAAAGACGTTTCTTCCCTCCCTGTGCACCGTATGAGAACGTGACCGTGGAAGAGTCCAAGAGGAAGCCTCGCTTTCACTGAGTTTCGATGACGGGTATAGAATCAGACACTGGGATTAACCTTGTCTTTGTTCACTATGACTTCTCACAGAAGGGTCAGCCCTAGAATAGGAGGAGACTCTGCCCAGGTTCTCCTCACTAACCCTTGGAGAGCAGAGGGACATTCCCATCAGCCCCAGTCTCCAGGAAGTGTTGAAAGGGGCAAAAAAACCTAAAGCGGACAGTGAGCACCAACCCGCTTTTTAAAGACTGGTAATAATCAGGCGAATTTGGATTGTGAACCGTTCTCAGATTAAACCAGAGCTATTTTTTTTAACAATTATATTTTTTATGAAAAATTTTCATCATCTGCATTTAATGCTATCAGCAAGCTCCTGTTTACACATACATTCAAGCATGCAATTGATTCATGCCACAAACACCTCTTTTTGTCTTTTCTTAAGTTCTTAAGAAAACTTCATCAGCTTATTTTAATGCTCCATCAAACCAGAACATGTCTAGTCCCCTCCAACAGCAGAAAAATTTATTTGTTACACTTTTATGTGTTTATTAATTTATTTTTGATTACGGTGAATATATATATATATATATATATATATATATATATATATATATATATATATATATATATATATATATATATATATATATATATATATATATATATATATATATATATATATATATATATATATATATATATATATATATATATATATATATATATATAGCCTTTTCCCTTTGCAACATTCATCTAATGGCGTTTTTCATTAGGGATAAATTCATAGTGAAAGAAATTTACAATGTATTTCTATACATTCCTATGTATTTCTGTAAAGCTAATTTGACATAATGATTCATTGTTAATGGAGCTATACAAATACAATGAAACTGATTTGACATCATGTATACACAGTACTACGTGTGTGCGCTAGATGTGCTGTAATTAATAAATATTTGCTAAAAAAAACTTTCAGCGTCAAGATTTTATAGATTTTTACCATGTTTAACAAAGTTAGACAAAAGACTTTTTTAAATTAAATTTTTTCAGAAATGTTCAAATTGATATCAAGCGATTTTATTAATTTGATAATGAGACATGGCAAATGTTTCCTGAACAGGTTGGGCTTTTTTGTCTATTCGGATGAGTTTTGAGCCTCAGGACATGTCGCACACTCACAGGATGTGCAGTCAGTATACACAGATTGTTGTTGTTGTAGGGCCTAAACTCCTCGTCTCTGACCGGAGCTCAGCAGTGCTCTTTTGTTGCCTATTGACAGCTCAGTGACTACACAGCATTTCGGGGTTAACTCTGAATAGAGGAGGCTGCATATTCGCCTCCTTTCTCCTTTTGTCTCCTTTTGCTGACTTGAGGAACCTTTCTAAAGCACTGTGTTAAAGATAAACCATTAGTCCCTGTCGCCTAAAGTCCTCGAATCTCATTGACAAATTATGGCAACTGTTTATACCTTTGTAAGAAAGCAAGAAATATGCAAAATAAGAGTTACATTCCAGGGATTGAACTATATAAGTCATTGCTAAATGATACCAATATAAACCAATGCATTTAAATAAAAGAAATAGACAAAAGTGAAAAACAAAAGCTGTTTTGAAATGTATGTGTATATTTGATTTATAAAGTACCTTGACATCAGGGAAAAATGTCTTCAAGATGTTTGAACTTGGGTACCGTGTGTAGAAGAACATCAGTTTGGCTTTTTTCAAATGGTTAGGCGTTAGTCCCTCTTGAATGTAGTAAAGTTAAGGACAATATGTTTGTTAGAAACAAAAGATTACAACGTGGTTATATAAGAGATGCAAACCAATGCAATTCTGTGGCAAAAAAAAAAAATACTATACACTTTCATCTAATTCTATTGTGTTTCTGTAACACATTTAAAGCTATTCTATACAGAGGCCTCTTTAACTCGTAGGATTTATCTTGACTAGTCGTTTCACAGTGTGGCCCAAAATGAAATCTATTTACACAGCTCAACACTTACCACAGACTCAATTAACACTTAACAGCATGTGCTAATTGGAAAAATAGCCAAACAAACCAGATTAGGGATTTCAATTAGAGACTTCCACAGAAGCCTCTTAGTTTCATGTCCGTCAATAGTAATCGATTTGTTGGGAAAACACTAGCAAAGCAAACGCGATTCGGACACCGCGATCCCACAGCCTGCAACCCGAAAATCACCTTCAGATTCCTCTCGACTAATATGACGACTCATGCATTAAGTAACAGTTTCACATCCACTGTAAGGTCAGTTCACGGTAATCATTTATTAGTAAGCAGTGCCTTTGAAATGGGAGAGACTGAAATAAAAGATGAATAAAAAGGCAAGGACGCTGTAGCATAGTTCAGAAGAAAACTAAAACATGTGCACACTGGATAATGCCAAGTCTTACTTATTATCCTGAATAAACAACCAAAAAAACCCTAAAAAAAAAAAGAAAGAAAGAAAGAAAGAAAGAATTTCACTATCACAAATAGTCTTGCATGGAAATGAATGACTTGGAAGGCCAAATGTTGCATGTATGTGTAAATACACATATGCATATATAAATACAGAGGTTGAACTTAATGATAAGAGAACGCTATATAAGAAAAAAGGGAAGGGGGGGGGGAGAAAAGCAAACAAAAATGACCACTCTAAGCCATTCCAATCACATGGAGAGTACAGAAACATATTCTGCACCTTTTCAAGTCAAGGATGGGGGGAAATCAAGAGAATTTCCTGAGCAGAAACTGCTGCTTTTTCTGCCTTTGAAAATTGGCTTTTGTTCCTGACAATTCTTATCAAAGCCTTGTATTCCTTTTTATTTGTCTTTTTCTGGACTTACAGTCATTACTGGGCCCAGATTAAAGAAGATGCTACAATTTTCTTTGGGGTTACCGAGATCAAAGGAAATATTCTCCTTGAAGTCTGGGTTAGTGGACCTGCTCAGTGCAGCACTCAATTCAACGAGTCATTGTTCAGCAAGGTAGGGCTAGCAGAGCAGGTAGTTTGTTCTGCTGCCTCTCTCTGTTCTATATACAACACTACATTGCAAATATAATAGGGAATTACAGGGAAAGACAACGGTTCAGGAAACGGTTCGGTAAATTGCACAAATATTCTCATGAATATTCAGCCGGGGGTATGCGCCACGGCAAAACAAACACTGCGGGCACAACTGATTTGTTTGATGAGAGAGATCTGAGATCAGATTAGATTGGATTGAATCGGTGCAATCTGGCCCACAGTGTGTGTGTGTGTGTGTGTGTGTGTGTGTGTGTTTTTTTTTATGCTAATATGTTGCTACTGTAATATCCAAAATAGCCTTGACCCTATTTGTATCCGAATGTATATACTCTTCATGGTCATTTTAATTGCTCTCTAGATCCAGCGGTTTTATTACTGAGATGCAAAAGATAATAATAAAATAGTGATTTCTCCTAGTGAGCATATCTCAATAGAATCCCCAATAACACTACAAATAAGAAAATAAATAAAAAAAAACAGAGGTATAAAATAGGAGCACTGTCATGGACGAAATGTTTTTTATGCAAAAAAAAAAGAAACGTTTCGAAAACATTTTGTACACATTCTCATTGCCCCCCCCCCTTGTAATCAGTGTGGCAATTACACATAAACCATGTCGTGCCCTGAACTTTTAAAAGGATATATTGAGTGACAGGAAGGTGCTTCTCTCCGCCATACTCTGCAGTTCTCCACACTCCATCTTGACATGTGGGAGGCAAAGGCCGTCTACAGATACTTGGCCCAAAGCCCCAGGGCGATGATGCTGCCCGAGGTGACCAGAGCTTACCTTCGACCTCATAGCAATGCTTTCCCAAGGAAGCACCATCGGATCTGTGGATCTGTCCAAAGCTGGAGGCAGGCAAGAGATCCCGCTGAAATTAGCATGCGGTCCATATTTGAGTAGGTGCTCCAAGATTTGACTGTCATGCAGAGGAGCACCGTGACTGAACTGGAATGGAGATTGGTGTAGCGGATAGGGCCTTTTTACCGAATGGCTCACAGAAGCCAAAGGGTTTAATGGAGGTTTTTGGACCACTAGAGACAAAGCTTCCGTCTGGTGCTCTGGACTGTTAGATGGTGTGCTTTCATAGCAGCCTACAGGCCTTGGTTTTGTGGTATTGTCCAAGTTTGGAGACTCTATAGTGCATGCTTGTTGGTCTCGTTTCTCTATGTTTGTGCACTCAGGACTCTGACACATGTGGAGCTGTGGAGATTGGTTCTCGAGGATCAAGGAGAGTTTCGTGAACACCATTTCAACGCTTTCATTTATAGCCCTGGAGAGCTCACATTTGAGCATTTCCTTTAAGTTCTTTTGATCCTTATGGGAGCTCAAACTCAAATCTTCGACCGGTTTCGTTCCATCGTTGTGTTCCTGCGTGCCGGTGTGGTCAGAATTTGTGCTCACGACAAGCTTGTGTTCATCTTGCTGTTCCCCTTTCTCTTTACTCTTTGAGCTACTGTGGTCATACATCTGTAGGAACTTCTCCTGGAGCTGATGTAGGAGCCGCTGCATGCTCTGGAGCTGTTTCCTTAGCTTGTGACACTCTTCGTCTCTGCTTACATTGGCATCGTGGTTCAAGGCTGGAATTCCAGCATGGTTGTGCTCCTGGTGCTGAGGAAGCTTCCGTTTGCGCTTGTTCTCTTTGTACACTTCTCGGTCGTACCTGCCGACTTCGTTCTCAGCATTCTCTCTTTCTGCGTGTGACTTGCCATTCGGTGAGCTCGCCATGCCGCGTATGATGTTCTCCACCCTGGCTCGTTTTGCCTGGACGTGCTCACTCAGTGGACATTCAGCTTCAGCACTCAGTTCACTGGAAGCATGACCAGGAGATACTAATTCCAGCTGGCTGTCCTTAGTAGACACGTTACACCAGTCCTCTTGAGCAGTCTCGGTCACTGAAGGTCTTGTTTCCGCCATACTGGAGCTAGCAGTGGAGGTCGCTGGCATGTAGAGTGGGTTGTTGTTGAGAATGGAGCGCTTATTGTGGATGGTTTTTCGTAAGAGTTGAGAGATAAGCGGCGCGTTGTGGTAGGAGGAGAGAGGCTCCTCGTACATGTCTCGGCGAAAACACGGGAGCATTATATCTGCCTTGCTGTCCTCCACGCAGATCTCATTAGGCTTATGAATGCTTTTGGTCTGGTGGCGTCAGATTCATTTTTAATACAATCAGCAGTGTTATTTTCACTTGCTCTTGGGCTTGATCAGGCTGCTACAATGAACTTAAATATGAATATAATGCACCTAAAACATAAAAATAGAGAAAAACTATTAGAAACAGAGGTGAGATTATTATTTGACTATTTCATTATTATTTGGTCAGTACAAAAAAAATCTAAAGACAATTAGAGCATTAAAAATTTTCTTGATTCTTTTTTTATGTAAAATAATTATAATTAGATCATTATTTAATGTGACAATATAAGGTTATGGAAAAGGATATATATATGTGTGGAATTACATTTATTGTGTCTAATGGATAATTCTGTAACAATGCCATATTGGTTTTATATAATTGAATTTTATATAATGCTATAATATTTCATAATAAACACTAAGGATTACTTTGTATTTTACCAGAAGGAAAAAATTATAATTTAAGACGCATCATGTATGTGATGGAAGTGTTCAAGGGATAAAACAATGGGTAATGAAGACAAGGTAAAGAAGAAATATCTGCTTGAATAAAGCAATTTTTTTTTAAAAGGAACCTTTTTTGCTAATTTAATTTAAATGAACTGACATTTATTTTTAGGTTGATATATGATTAGTGATACACAATGAAACGCTGAAAATGATCAGAATCGGAAGCATACATGCAGAATGCACACAACGGTACAAAAACAGCATTCGCAACTAGTTCAGTTCTGAAAAAGAGATTAACTATACATATATTTATACATTTTATAAAGCATTAATTTTCGATAGAAGCCATTTTATCTATTTCTATTATGAAGGAAACGCCTTCGTCTCCTTAAGAATCTGCACATTTAAAAATGAACACTATACGCATTAATCATATGGCAAATGTAGGTTCTTATTAATATTAATACTTATCATTATCACAATTATAATCAGCTTGTTCTATTCAATAATAACTGTATAAGGACAACATTTATTTCGAAGATAAATATTTATTTCCACCAAAACACTGTATCGTAGGTCACTTAGATATCTAAATATATGAATTCAAAAGCTTGAAAACTACTATTCATGAAATATGTTTCATTTTTTATGACAAATTAAAAAAATGTTTATGACAAATTGAAAATTACATTTCAAATAATTCTGAAATCCCATTAAAAGAATAAAAATAGAAGTAACACAAAGGATTTTGATTGTTAAAACTAGATTGTCACTGTAGTCTTCATGGGACGGTAGGTTAAAACACACACACACACACACACACACACGCACACACACACACACACACACACACACACACACACACACACACACACACACACAAGCACGCACGCACACGCTCGAGCGCACACGCACACACACCACTTTATCAACTTAGGAATGTACATAACTTACAAGCACATTTTAGGTGTAAATATAACTTATATTCTGGTCGTTAGGGTAAGTTTGGTGTGAACAGGTCGAAAGAAAGTTTTTAGTACATAAGTCTGCACTTTCACTTTTAGCACTATTTCCTCTACTAATGATGACGCATGTTTTTAATTAAACAACCCTCGTGTTAGTAAAAAAGTTTATATGACTACACTTATTGTAGAAGCAGCGGAGAGTAAGGAAAAGATGGTGCTCTTACCTGTTGCTCGGTCTGGTTGAAACTGACAGCGCGGCTCTCCTCGGTGCCTCCCCGAAGCTGGAGATGCTGGAGGGGCGTGGCCTTCAAGCATCCGGTCCTATGCTGGCGAACGTGAAACATTGCGCATGCGCCAAGGCACTCACGTTAACTTCATTACTCAGCAGGTGCACAGTTATAAGGCAAATAACAACTCGGTGATATAAGAACACGTTGTATTATCTGGTGATATAATTCATTAAATTACGCATTAACATATATGCAGTCCATGCGCACGGATTTCTATAGAGTCCAAATGGTATTACACTATACAGTATTACACAGGTAGCAGTTATTCACCACCATTAACAGCCTGTTTATAGTAGCACATATTCTGCATATTCTTCATATTCATTTTGTATTATCAGTAGCAGAAAGTTAACCTGAAAGTCTAAAACCTTTCAAAGGAACTGAATATAAATAACACTAGGTGTGATGGGCGGCAAGCAGAAAGCTGAACCCCAAAATGTTAATGCAATGACATATTGACACTAGCTGAAGTCATTTGGCACGTTATATTTTAAGAATAATTGATTTGTCCTGAATCCACATATATTCTGTAAATTATGCCAATGCATAATGTGCAGTGAACCACTACATTTACATTTACATTTGCAGCATTTGGCAGACGCTCTTATCCAGAGCGACTTACAATTGAGCAATTCAGGGTTAAGGGCCTTGCTCAAGGACCCACTAGTGACAGCTTAGTGGTGGTGGGGTTTGAACCCATGATCTTTCCGTCCAGAGTCCAACACCTTAACCACTGGGCTATCACCTCCCAATTATAAGCCATTTATTTACAACCCCCCACTATAAGCATGAAGTTAGCTTGAAACATGTCCAGATGGATATTATTTATTAATCATATTCCGATTTAAAATATACTAACCAGAGAGTAACATTTAGAGGCTTATTACGGATAAGGAAAATTAATGGTGAGTGTCATGTTACTAACACTGCAAGAGCTATCATTTAATTTTTTCACACTCTAACACAATAAGGCAGAAGTTTTTTTATTATTATTATTATTATTATTGTTTAAAAAATAGTTCATAAAGATGAAGTATCACTCAAGCTTTTTACTCAAGTAAAAGCGTAAAAGTACTGGTTTTAAAACTACATAAAATGTAAAGTAATGTAAGGAAAAGGCCAAATCGCAATCGCTAATTTATCCGAACGTCTCTCTACCCCACTCTACCCCGAGGACAAAGAGAAAGCATCTGTTTGATAAATGCCAGTAGTGGAGAAATAGTAACTTTTAATAAATTCTTTTTTTGAGTAACATCCCTAACACTGGTGTAGTGTGACGTGATTTGTGTCGTGTGCAGGTTCGATGGATCATGCACAGACCAATAGGGTGTTGGAATGGTATATGATTATATCTCATCCAACCACAATCACATTCACTCTTTCCACATGGAGCCATTTATCTGGATAGGTTTTTTTTTAATAATGACAAGCCGGAATGAACTAGTATAGACAAGTATAGATAACGAGAATTTGTATGATAATTTGTTACACCTCTGAAAAATCCAGTTAATTCTGGGCCTGTGGTCTTCTTGAACTGGTGTATAGGCTACATTTTACGAAGAAGATCTGGTCCGACCTACAAAAATATAAAAGTATACTCATGATAGGGCAATGCTTATAGAACAGATCACTGAAATGCCTAAACGCGGCATAAGTGCTGGATACGCATGCGCAGATCATCTTGGCTAGGCACGCAGGCGTGGATGCTTGTGCGCATGTGCGGTGTGCAGCTGCCGGGAGACTCTGCTCGGGTAGAGAGCGAGGAGTTACTTCATCGTGTGGGGATTTTTTTTAGCGCTGTGATATACGGGGGTGATCCGGCCGTGTCACCGCAGCCGATATGTTGTCCCGTTCCCGGTGTTTCACACGCTCTGTCGGTCGCTCTATTATTGCCCTCCGACAGGTACGTAGAGCCCATGCACCGTCCACGGTGAAAGCTGCAGTCGGATTTCAGTCCCGAGTCATGCTAAGCTAACTTCCAGGGATGTATCCTAAATTAGGTTCTACTAAGTGTAGCTCACTAGATCTGCTCCAGAAGCACGTGTTAATGCAGTGCACCTATATAGGAAGCAGCGGTTGATTTGGGCTTAAGCGTTTACTACTATAGGGTTAGTTAGGCCTCGGTGCGAGACCAAGGACAGCATGTTACCTTGCTTCAATACACCGGGCTAATACTTTATTCTTATATCATTTTAGCAACAAGTATACGCCGTGAAATGACCTCAAGAAATGTATTGTTTTAGAAAATAGGTGTTATGTAGAATTCTTAGCTTTATCGAACCCAGAGAAGGGGCATGTCTGAGGGGACTTTGGTACGAGGTCATTTCGTTGCTAGCTACTTTTTAGCCTGTTAGCAACATGAAATGTCACGGCAGAGCGACTGTAATCAGGTACCTATATTACATACCAGTTACGTTTGTATAGGTTTTCTTTTAGCACTGAACATTGTTCCAAGCCATCTTTACGGATTATACATGATAACGCTTATTTTAGTGCATGTAAATCTATAAATAATAAGCGGTGACCCTAGCAAACTCCCTGTGTGAGGAAGAAACCTTTAGAGGAACCAGACTCATGTGGTTGACACCAAATGTCCATTCATTATAGGTTGTACTCTGCACTAGAGGACACTTAAACACTGATACGTTCATTCAAATTGTAACCATTGTTGAAACCTGTTCATATTAAATAGACTCCAGATCCATCCTTGAGTTGCTCAGTAACGTTATGCGTTTTATTGCCGTCTAAAAGCAATAACACTGAGAGAGGCAGAAGCAACAGGCCTGCTCCTTTTAGATCCCTGCACCGCTGCTCCGCAAAGGGCTCAACAGTGCAAGTTCAGTATTTCAGACTGAACATGTCATCAAACCCCAGCTTGGAAAGATTCATTGCCCCTTGAGCAAGACTCTTGTCTCTTAGTTGCTGGAATTTCCTTTGATAATGCAAGGTATAGGGGGCACACCGCCAGGGTCCGGGTTCGATTCCCGTCTTGGCCATGTGTGTGTGGAGTTTGCATGTTCTCCCCGTGCCTCGGGGTTTTTCTCCGGGTTCTCCGGTTTCTCCCCCGGGTCCAAAAACATGCACGGTAGGTTGATTGGCACCTTGGAAAATTGTCCCTAGTGTGTGAATGTGTGTGTGAATGTGTGTGTGTGTGTCCTGCGATGGGTTGGCATTCCATCCAGGGTGTATCCTGCCTTAATGCCCATAGACGCCTGAGATAGGCACAGGCTCCCCGTGACCCGAGAAGATCGGATAAAGCGGTAGAAGATGAATGAATGAATGAAATGAATAATACAATGAAATAATGAAATAATACAAGGTAATAATAATAATAATAATGAATAAATAGGTGCAAATGTGTATTTCAACCTTATTTTAACATGTGACTGATTTAGTGCTATTGAGACTAAATACCTGGTGGTGTCAGGGTTTCCCTTTTCTAATTATTTTTATGTTTAAAACAAAGCTTGTCATGATTCTAATCAATAATGCGGCCTGTAGAAGATTACACAACCACTTTGAATACAGGAATAGGCAGACAAAAACATGCTCGTCACCTCAGCCTCACTGTGAAAAACATCCATATCTCATTGATGATGGTATAATCATTTTTCAAGTGTAGCTGTCCCATTACAGATTTTTGCATTGAACAGACTTGCACATTATACAGTTACCTGAAGATTTTTTTACAACATAGGATATAATTGTCTTCTGCAGGTGACCGTAGTCCCACCTTTTTAAAAATGACCAGGTTGGATTCAGATTGCATGGATGAGAGATGAGTGAGGTGTTCTGGTTGCACAGTGGGTTTTTAGTAATTGTCTAAGAAAAGATAAACCTATATTCATCACACATAGGGGAATGATACAGCGTCCCCTGGAGCACAGAGGGTTTAGGGCCTTGCACAAGACTCCAAGAATGGCGATACCAGGGCTCGAACCCTGGACCTTCCGATCAGTAGTCCAGCAACTTAGCCAGTCAGCTATTCTCTCACCAATGTTACAGCAGCCAGCATAGAATATAAAAAAATTAGAAATAAATATTCAGTGTATAAATATAAAAAAGGCACTATCAAACAAGTCAATTGCACATGAGTAATAATAAAATGGGAGACCCGGGAGTTAATACATTTTTTTTGGCATCTGTGACCATAATCTCTGAACATGCTATTAGAGTGCCTTCCATTTGCACGAGTCAGAGTTTGTAAGGGTCCTACAGTGTTTGAGTGTGTATATGTGAAAATCAAGTTTTTTCACTAGTAATGGCAGTGGTTGCATTTCAGCTGAGCAGGTTAAAAATAGTCTTGTGGCTTGAAGTGTTTGTTTCCCAATAATCAAAAGCGGTAAATGGTTCTAGCTGTGTATGGCTTTCGGTATCTGTCTTTAATTTAATTAACGAATATTACTTCATTACACACAGGGTATATTTGTTCATGATTAGTTTTACCCAGAATAGTGTTACCCAGTGTTTTATTAGACATGAATTTATGGTTTTGTTTTTATAGAGCAACAATGTTCTAGCAAGACGAGCTGCTTCAGGTAAGGTTGCATTTAGTATTAATCTGAGTGAATATAATACTGTAAAAGTTAATCATAATTTAATCTCCAGTAGTCGATTGGTATTTTTTAAAAGATATTTTGAATGAAATTGCAGAGCTCTTTGTTTACAACAGTGTAAGTAATTGAATGTTCTTGATTCGTTAGGCATATCGGCTTCTGAGTGTCTCACGATCAGGAACAATCTGTAAGTACTGCTTTAGGCTATAGGTAACGCTTAAAACGCTAAAATATTTTTGGCTTGTGTCCTCGATAATGGCAAATTTGTGTTCCTGTCATTGAATTCCAGGAAATATGAGACGAGGGCCAATATCTTTCAAATTCGATATTTCAAGACCACTTCATCTTACAGTATGTATTTTCATACACATTACACTTTTGTTTTTGTATACTTTGTATCTGTAAATGTGGATTGTTTAAGTTATTTAAAAGCATGTAATTTTACTTACAGTTATTTAGAAAATACAGAACCAATAATCTCTTTAAACACCACATGGTTGGTTTGGGGGAAGGGGTGGGGTTTGTAGGCTAGTTATTCAGAGTGTAAATGTTTAAAACAAGAAGCAGTATCTGTAATATTGCTGCTCTTTCTAGGCCAAAAGATTTTAGCGTCTTAATTTATCTATATACCTTACTTCTTGGTTTGTTTAAAGAGCTGTTTATATGGATCTTTAGCACGTTTGAATTGAACACATTAAGTGAATCCAGATTATGACCTTTTATCCTGGTTTTGTTAATCGGTTTATAAATTCTGGTGTGAACTGGCAATGACTAACAATAAGGAAAAGGGGTGGGTGTGATGGAGCAATCTGCGGTGAAAGCAGATATGATGAAATGTCCAACATTGCAAAAGAGGAAATGGATGGCCAATGTGTCGAATAAAAATCCACATTCTGATGTATTTTCTGCTATAATGGTCAATTTGCAAACTTAATTTGAATAATTAGTTAAATGATACAGGAAATAAATTGAAGACTAAAGATTTGTGAGAACAGACGGAGTTGTTTTGGGCATTGGGGGGGGGGGTTCAGCTGAGAGAAAGAGGATATGAAAGCTGTTCTAAATGCAAAATGAAGGTATGCAGGTTATTGGAGAATATTTGTTCTTACCATCCACAGTGATAACAAAAAATACCAGTCATATGACAACACCATTCAGCTACAGTTCAGGAGATACACTTAATGTTCATATCAAACATCAGAATGGAGTTAAACAAAGTGATCTCAGTAACACTAGGACAAGGGCGTTAGTCCCGGATTGGCTGATTTTTTAGAGTTTACACTGAATTGTGCAGAAACCAAAGTGAGCAGACTGCATGCTGAAACACCTAGAGAGATTAGAGAGAATGACCAGACCTGGTTTAAACCTGATAGAAATTGTATAGTACTTTAGATGAGCACTAACAATGGTTCTAATCAGAATGCACATTAAGTCAAACCTTGAGGTAAATGGTAGAACAGCCAGCGAACACAGAAGGTGTTATTTATGCCAAAATGTTTCTTTACATGCGTACCAAATGCATCCTTTTTATGTGTGGAACATTTTGCATTTTAAGTACAGCTTCAAGAATTTCTACAATTCCGTATATATTGAGGTAGTAAATGCACTGCGAATGGAATCAGGGCATTTGTTAAAGTATAATGAAATAAGTAGAACATTGTCTCTAGAAAAGTAAATATTAATTGCAACACACACTTGTACACATCTGTGTAACTATTTAATTTGTCCAGTTATTTGATTGAATCAATGTTATACATGCTAGTTTAATCAGTGTATTACATTAATTTGATTTATTATATTTTTTCTATTCAAACCATCAGGAATTTTATGTAAACATACATTTTTTTTGCCTGACCAGTGTAGAACCATAATTTAACCTTCTACCTAAAACACCTGCCCACCTCAAGTTTTAATGTTTTTGTGAATCCTGAGATACTTTTCTTCTCACCATGGTTGTAATGAGTGATTGTATCTTGCTTATCTTATCTTTTCTGGCAACTAGTCCCAGTCTGGCCATTTTCCAGACTAAACACACTAAAGAAATATTCTTTCATAGGGAATGAAGTTATTACTATCAACACCCCAGCATTTGCTGAGTCGGTCACAGAGGGGGATGTGAGGTGGGAGAAAGGTATGTGTATGTTTTCTCTGTTGACCTCAAATTATTGCAGTATTTGCATTGTCGACATGTCCATTAGACATTAACAAACGCGTTTTGTCTCGTCCCATAGCTGTAGGAGACACCGTCACAGAAGATGAGGTGGTTTGTGAAATTGAGACTGATAAGGTAAAAGTATTTGAGTAGTTGAGTTTTTTTTTTTTTATATACTAAAATTCCACACTGTGGTTTTAAGTGTTTTGCTGTGTGTTTATTTAGACGTCAGTGCAGGTGCCATCTCCTGCTGCAGGAGTGATTGAGGAGCTCCTAATTCCTGATGGAGGCAGAGTGGAGGGAGGCACTCCTCTGTTTAAACTAAGGAAAGGAGGTCTGTGCCCGGCAGTATGTTACATTTGAAGGGCTTTCCTGGAACAAAATTATTAAATATCATGCAACTATTCATATTTGTGCTGATATTGAGAATTACAGTGTGAATTAAAGCCTATTTTTTATGCTTTTGTACAACAGTTTTATAAACTAGACTGTTTATAAACAGACTGAGCAATTTGTTTTACTTTTTACAATTAAGAGTGCAAAGTAGTACTTTAATTCAGTCTTAAGTGTGGTAAATAAGCTGCGCCTAGCTCCTTGTAACAATTGATACATTTAAAGACAAATAAAATTATCCAGTGTATCTGGTACTGAAAATAATGTATCCTTTTCCTGGTAAAGGTTGAGCTTTGTTTTGTGGTTTCATGCTGTCCTCAGCCGGCGCTCCCAAGGCAGCTGCTGCACCCTCTCCAGCTGTCGAGGCCCCTGCGGCTGCAGTACCTCCTCCTCCACCCCCTCCTGCTGCTACAGTGGGTCCCATCCCAACCGCCATGCCGCCGGTGCCACCTGTGCCTGCACAGCCCGCCGCTTCCAAACCAGGTGAGTGGCGCTGCATTCATAGTTTAGTTTTGCCCACAGTCAAATGTTAAATGTTAACATGTTATAAATGATTGTGACTTTTCTAAAGTTTCAGCCATCAAACCTACTGCTGCCCCCGCTGCCCCTGCTACAGATGCTGGAGCAAAAGGAGCACGCACAGAGCACAGGGTAAGAAACCACCGAGTTTTAGCATTAATTAACCAGCATGAGGATCATGCTGTTAAAAAGATGTAAACCCATCGAGGGATTGTGTAGGATCAAAACGAATCTAGACATGCCCTTTAAAAATGCCTTCCATATAAGAGGAACGGGTCTTAAACAGTGTGTAATTCTGATATTTTGCATTCTTTGCATCCTCCAGGTGAAGATGAATCGTATGAGGCTGAGGATTGCTCAGAGGCTTAAAGAAGCTCAGAACACCTGTGCCATGTTGACAACATTTAACGAAGTGGATATGAGGTCAGATTAGTCACCACTGCCTTTGTCTGATTGTTTAAAGGGACAGATCCCTGTCGTTTTCAGAAGTGGTTCAGAAGTCATGCACTGAGTTCCGGTCAATAATATGGAGAAAACAAAGTCTTGTAATAATGGGGCGAAAGTCCTGTTTGTTGCCAAAACCTGATTAGAACCTCAGCAATGCTAACACAAATGGTTATAGATTGGAATCTGCCCCTACAGGAAGAGCTTTTTGCAACCTGATGCCCATTTAAAGCCTGGAATGTAAATATTTGGTACTAATGTCGGTAAAAACAAAGATAAGATTTGGGTAAAATGTGCTTTATTAATTTAGAAGGAAACGTTAATGTCCTCAGACCCCCACCCTCACTTCAGAAGATGACACTTTGAGGATTTCTCCCCGGAGCAAATGGTGGTGTCGGCTTTCGGCTGCGCCGAGGTTTCGTACTCACACAAATCTAGTTGGTATCGACGGAATGGAGCAAGACTCCGCAGGCCAGCGTTAGAGCGGAGACGAAGAAGCACGGCCGGTCAGGGGCCGAGAGCATCTGCCCAGCTCTCCCCCGAGAGCAGCCCTCAGAGAGCAGACTGCCTGCAATGTTATGGGCTTTTATGACAAGGCAATAAGATTTGAAAGGTTTAGAAAGTGAAGATTTTTATCTCGTCTTCTCTCCTTTCTCGGAGAGTGTGTCTTGGGACGGTGCTAATTCCGTTAGCGGAGAAACCCTAGAGCTTAAGCGGAGTTGGAGACAGGAAAACGGACAATTAAAAAGCGCTGGGCAAGTGCACCATTTTTATCATACACGCAAAGCTTTGTCAATAAAATCCCTGATGTAGCACTTGAAGGTTGTTGTTTTGTGGAAGACATTTTGTTTAGCACTCTACAGCAACTCTTCCATCCGCCTCTTAAAAGAACATTTCCCCGGGAACATTTCTGTAAATTTTATAGTCAAATGTAAATCGCCTTCAAGTAAAGGTCTTATTTTTCCCTTTGTTGTCCCTGACCGCAGCAACATCTCGCAGATGAGGAACGCCTACAAAGACGCTTTCCTCAAGAAGCACAGCATCAAACTAGGCTTCATGTCTGCGTTCGTGAAAGCAGCTGCCTACGCTTTGGAAGACCAGCCAGCAGTCAACGCAGGTACGCCGCTCCATCACCAGCTAGTCATACTCTCAACGTCAACACCTCACAAATGACTACTAGCAGGCGTGTGTGGTTATTGAGGTTGTGTGTTCTGCGTCTAAGATCACGATTTATAGTCTATTTTCCCCCTCGGCTTCCTTCAGAACCACAGAAACCTGACCTACAAAAACACATATACTTTATATTTAAGTTTTGAGCCACAGCCCAACGTTTTGAAAAAGGCACTCGAGCGGCAGCTGACTAATTTTCCGTTTTCTTAAATATAGTACATAAAGTAGTAAAAAATGTATATTACAAATATATTCAAATACCGTCACTGTTAAATAATGAATTCAGTTTGTCAGAGCTAATAAATCCTACTCCTGGCCCAGAGTGATGTTATTCATGTATTTATTTATGGTGTGTCTAAGAACTTTTCCTAAATGATATTTCCCCCCAGTAATTGATGACACAACCAAAGAGATTGTATACCGAGATTATGTGGACATCAGCGTGGCTGTATCAACACCAAAGGTGATTTTTGGAGGTTTTTTTTTTTTTATTTATTTTTGGTAACAGAGATAGCATTAGCATGCTCTGCCGTCTCTAATGTTGTAAAGTGTCATGCGAATAAGTACATCTAGTCAAAATGGGTAATGTTACTCTTGTAAATGAGCGTGAACATGATGCATTTCTGCAGTAATGTATTATAACCACTTTAGCATCAATGAGTCCCAGTGTGGTCTGAGACCTGCAGCGAGTGACACACTGGAAGATGAAAAATTGCTCTCATGTGTAAACCAAAACTGAGCCTAGCAGTTTTTAGTTTAGCGCTCAATCCCGTGCCAGGATGTAAACCGTGAATATAGAAATGTACTTGGGTACTAAAGTGAATTCTGATTACTCCATGTTCTCATTTCATCTTCACAGGGATTAGTAGTGCCAGTAATTAGAGGTGTGGAAGGAATGAACTTTGCAGACATTGAAAAGACTATAAGTGAGCTGGGAGAAAAGGTAAGAGCCTTTTTCCCCTCTCTGAAACATTATTAATCGTCTTATTAATTTTGATTTGTGTAATTAGACTAGCTATGTACAGTGCGCTCTTCCAGACCCTGCTATGCTTTAAATGGAACAAATAACCCAAACTCCGTATTTAGTGTTAGTATTAAGTTTGTGAAATGACCTGATTAATCGGAGGGTTAAGCAGATGTTTACCTCAGACCCATAGTATCTGAAAAACAAGCGGTTTATCCTTTGGTGGCTTTAGCTTTGCCCTTTAAAGTCCTAGAATATTTATATATTTTGGGTCACAGGCACGCAAGAACGAGCTCGCAGTGGAGGATATGGATGGTGGCACATTCACTATAAGTAACGGTGGAGTGTTCGGCTCCCTCTTCGGCACACCCATCATCAACCCACCGCAGTCTGCCATTTTGGGCATGCACGGTATCTTTGACAGGCCAGTGGCTATCGGTGGCAAGGTTAGTTAAACATTTTTTTTTTGCGTTTCACTCGCCAGTAAACCCATGTGCTTTTTTTTGCCTCACAATGTTTCGCTCGATTCTCAGGTTGAGGTCAGGCCCATGATGTACGTGGCTTTGACATACGACCACCGTTTGATTGATGGCAGAGAGGCAGTCACCTTCCTGCGTAAGATCAAGTCTGTGGTTGAGGACCCCAGGGTGCTCCTGTTGGATATGTGAGATGTCATGATGCACAGATTAATGGCTGACTTCCTCAGACTCATGCACAGTGATTATTTTTCTCCCCCTTCCTCCCCCAGAAAACAAATTCCCTACTGCATATGATTTACTGTGTGGTCATTAAAGGAAAGAAGCTTTTTGAAATGTTCATTTACTCTAGAAGGTTTAAATATTGAAATTGCATGGACTAGACAGGAGAAAGGCTGATTCTTGTACAGGTGTCTCAGCTGGCATTTCTTTTTTTTTTTTTTAAGCAAGAATGCTCTCATGTCATTCATAAGTGCTTTTTTGGCCATTGTTTAACTTATGTATGCAGTTATTATAATAATTGTCTGACCGGCACAACAAGCACAGTATCTCATGTTAGACACTGTCTATATTTTGAAGATGTAGTAATCCATCATTCGACCAGCAACACTGTTGTACTGTATTGTTGTACGTTAGCAAACCTTTTAATTTTTACACACACACACACTTTGGTACATACTTGTTCACAGTATGGCCCTTAAACAAGATCGGTCAAACTCATTGGGAACAGACTTCTGTCTATGCCATGTAAAGAAAGAACTATTTAAAGAGGAAAAAGCTTTTAATCAATAAATTGAACAATTGTGGGCTTTTATTGTCCTGGTGCTTATTCTCATAATTGAAACTTACATATCAACCTGTTACAGGTTAACAGCCGCTAAACCGACCATGACTAATGCGAGCTAAGGATCGGCCACATTGCTGCTGCTTCTTCAGCTACTCTGATAATCAACTTTAAGCAGATATGCGTGTGGTTAAGCAGATGCATGTGAGCGCTGGGGCTGATGAACACTGGTGAGTCTGAAAGGAAAAAAAACCCCTCAAAATTCATAAACCAATGTCTCATCTATGACTTCAGTGGCAAGACAGGATGTGGTATTAGCTTGGGCACATGCTATGACTGAGGTAAAATAAGTGCTTCATTTTCACACTTGAGGACCATTGTATGAACAGCGCATTCGCTTATGTATGTACAAGACCCCTTGCAAACGCGCACTCGTTTGCATAAGGGGATCAAAGAAATACATGACACTTGGAGACTGTTTATTTATTTATTTTTTTATTACTACTTTTGCTTTGGTTAAAAATCTCATCCCGAGCATAAAAATGATTCTTAATGCGGATCATTCGAGGCACAAATGTATGACACCGATGTCCAAAATATCATCTGTACTGACAAATTGGACTGATATTAGAATGCATGCTTGATAAACACAATGAAATGTAATGGTAATATTGCATATCACTTGTACATCTGTCATACAGAAGTGCAGCAATAATTGAATGCTTGAGATGTAGGTATATGCGTACAATAAACCCTGTACATTTGCTGTAGGGTCCTGGAATAAGTTCCTTTTATAACCACAGAAATGAATGGAAAATATTTAGTTTCGCATAAAGTCAGAATGGTTTTAAATGATGTAAATTGGTTTTATAGATATAGTTTTAGCATCCATCGGAAACCCTGTTGGAGATACTTATTGTCTACACCACCAGGAGGCAGTAAAGGCATTTCTTTGACTTTGAATGACTCCTGCTGTTAGAACCAAACACCCTGGATCCATTAACTGGCAAGTGTGTGCCAGGGAATGGAGTTAAAAAATGGGTGGTATTTAATATCACTCACACCTCCACCTCCAGAGCCTAGTCGATAGCCAGCATCATACTGAAGGAGCTGTGTAAAAAGAAAAGAAAAAAAAACATTGCTGCTTTGTATAAGAATCTAAACAAATATGTCCAGGTTACTTGTATGCATTAGATATTAGATATACCTCTGTGAGGAGAGAGGCAGCTGCAGTGCTCAGATGGTCTGGAATGCGTAGCTGTGTGTGTTGATGCACACCTGTGGGATGACACTGCCACAGGGGCTTAGAGGGAAAAGAAAGGGTAGAAAAGGGGTTTCATTTCATACATCAGATTGTTGGTAATTTCTGATTTCACATCATTTTGAAATTGTTTGCCATAGAACTGCCATTTTTAATCTAGTATGAATTTTAGATTATACCATTCTTATACCACACTTACCATTCCAGTAAGAAGTTCAAACAATAAGGCTCCCAGACTCCACCAGTCGCAAGCCTCTGTGATTTTGGAAACACCCCCGATCTCTTTTCAAATAAAGAAATAACAATTACACCTTTTCAATCAAGGTATTATTTATTCGTTCATTCAGTAGACTTTATGTACATGTCAGAACTGGCCGGGAATCCTAATGTTAAGTTCTTTTTAAAAGTGCAATTAGTAAAATAATTATACTTTTTTTTTTTCTTTTGTCGAAATGGAAAAATATTTCCAACCATTTCTCAGAACCATATTTATTGAATTCTGTAAGAAATCTTTAAATTCATCGTAAATAATTTTTTTTGTCACACAACTGATATAAAAATTAAGACTTTTTAGTATGTAGTATTGTTCTAATCGTTACTCATTATAACGCTTTATAGTATGTATTAGGGATGGTACTTTGGTATTATGATATGCATAATATAGAATATATTACCATGATTCTTCAATGTGCAGCGGCATAAATGTTAACGATGTGATGCGTGCGATGGATACAAGCTGGCCTTTGTATCATGATGTAGCATTTTTAATATGTGAGCATAAGTAAAAAAAAAAAATATATATATATATATATATATATATATATGTATAATTATCAGTACATGTGCTATAGTTTTATTATTTCACAAGTGACGAGTATTTGATATGTAGATTGACTTCTCTTCACTGCTGCTACATGAATATGACGTGTTACGACACGAGGCCGAGGTGAATCCCTGGAGTCGCATAGAATATAGATCAACATGGCAGAAATACAGCTGCATCTTCCTGGGTTTGTATTTATTTATTTTTTTGGTACCAAAAAAGGTCTGTTTATGAAAGGGCCGTGTGTTAGAAGTCATAAGGCACTTAAGCAAATTCATGATTTACTGTTTGTCTGATCAAAAGAAAGAAATCCTCACCTGGTGCGCAGTACATTTCATCCATCGCTTTAGGACTAATTTCCATCTGAACTTCCGTCCACTGGCCAAAGTAAGTCAGACACACATTTCCTGTTCAAAATACGTTGTTGCGGAAGTCCAGAAGAAATAAGCAGTTTATTTCAATATTAGGTAATTAAGACCATGCAATAATAATAATAATAATAATAACATATACATAACATATGCAGATGTTGGTGTAGAAGTCACATACTGACCACTGCTATCGAGCATGATGTTTCTGGGGTTGAGGTCCTGGCACACGATGCCTTGCTCATGAAGACTCTCGAGAGCTAACAGTATCTGCGCTCCCCATATTCGAACCTCCTCTTCAGGAAGACCCCATCGGCCAGACTGTTGGCTTCACTCTCCGGCTCCTCGCGCTAAGCTGAGGCAAGTGACACCAGCCGTCGACTTCTATGAGCTGCTCCTCGCGAGATGCTTGAGGAGTGAAGAACGGATCCTGAATTTGATCCGAGCACAGTGGACTGAGAAGATCCCAGGTCTCTTCTCCAACCTCCACAGACTCTCTTTGTATGCCTTTACTTGTATTGTGCACCTGAGGAGCCGCTGTCGTGAGGTCTAAGGCGAAAGGTCGCACAAGTTTGCTTTGCGAAGCGAACCGTGTTCCGTTGCAGTGTCCCGTGCCTGGATGGGAAATTCCTGAGCTTAAGCTAGCCACGTACTGGGAGTTCTCCGGAGGACCTGTTTTACTGTGTGTAATTTCATCTACTTTTTGGTTCTGCGAGGATAAAGGCAGGGTGTTGGGAAAGATGCGCACTTTTTGCGGAAGGATATTGACCGTGCTACACAGGGTTGGCTGTGTGGCATCAAATAAAGAGCTCAGTGTGAGCTGAGGTGCACTACTGATCCCGAGTATGTCCGGATTTGACCGGTTTCCTGTGAAACACTGTTCCTGAGCTGGTACAGCAGTCCAGACTTTATCAAAATCCAAGCTCGAGTCGATCCGCTCGATGTGCACGTCGTTTCCTAAAAGATCCGTCGTGACACTGAGAGGATCCCGAGTATCCACGATGACACAGGGACGAACGGGAAGCGGAAAACTTTCCTGAGATATGAGACAATCTCGTTGACCAGTGGAATAGGAATCTGTCCTTATTGCATAAGAGTTGGAGGATCGCTCTCGCTGGAATTCCGCTTTCTCGGAGCGGGAATTCTGCAGGCATCCTGTTTCCTCACAGTATGAGTGCGTGCCAAAGCTGTCAAGCTGGTGCTCTGTCTCATTCCAAAATGAGAGTTTGTCCGGAAATGCGGATGTTCTCTCATGGTTCTCTCCATTAAGCTGGTAAAGCTGGGTGAGAACAGGCGAGGTGTAGCTGTTCTTTAGCTGGAACTTGTTCTGGTTGGGGGCGGAGCAATCTGGATGTTCTCTGGCTACTTCACTTTTGTGCCGGTGCAGTTTGGAGAAGAGCTTTCCACCTGAACACACATGAAATCATTATGTTCCCTTATGTCTCGGAAAACATATGTTTATGCATCCACTTGTTATTCTAGACATATAAAGTGTGTGTGATTATCTATCATCACTGAATCATTTATTCTGACAGACACTGCATATGCAACTCTAGATTTTAAACAAGACAAAAAGGTTAAATTAGACTTCTAAATGTTGATACTCTCAAAGTATATTTACATTTAAAGCATTTGGCGGACGCCCTTATCTAGAGAAACATAACTGAGCAATTGGGGGTTAAGGGCTTTGCTCAAGGGCCCACTAGTGGCAGCTTGGTAGTGCGATTTGAACCTGCAATCTACCCCCTACCCATATATGTCTAAATGTGCAGTGCCTCACAGACTACTAGTATATATTAAAGTTGGTATCACTTTAATATATACTAGTATATTAGTATGTCTTAAAGTGTCTCTGGCTTCACGTGGCACTTTTGTCAGCTCACCTTGAATATGTTCTAGATGCAGGAACACAGAGTCCTCGCTCACATAGTACCTCAGTAACTTAACCATAAACGGGACACCCTGAGGGATGACGGTGGAACGCTCTCTGTTCTCCCAGCTGGACTTGGGTAAGCTCTGAAGAACAGGAAGAATTGAGTATGTATTCAGAGTGTGTTAAAAAAAGTGAAGTACAAAGATATGAACATGAGAAATACATTCATTTTCTAAAGGATGTTTATTAACTATAATTTGATCATTCTTAATGCAGGTGTTGATTATAGCAGTCCTTGTATATATTTATATATATATTTATATATATTATATATAAAACACCTTTATAGTAAGACGTTAGGGATTTGTATGACAGAAAGGTCAAAGTCTTCAGATGTCACATGGCAAGGACTTTCGCATATTAACTTCAAGACAGTAAAGCATCAGGGCCGATGAGGGGAATAACAGTTGCTGTGACATAAATGACAACTGCTTGCTTGTAGTAACACACCAGTAAACATCACTACACACAGAAATATAAGCATGATGTGTCTTTAATTAACTAATTAATATAAAAGTCAAAACTCTGAGGTAAAGGCGTGAAACACTTCAGGAGCAGCAGGCTAACAGATTGTATTCCTAGAAGAACTAGTCCCATTACATTTAATTGCAGGATTGTGTACGCCATGTCTGCTTACTCTGCCTACTTCCGAAATCTTTGTTCCTGGTTTTAGAAACATGAGCTGTTTTGGAGTAAGGTGCACTTGAGCTTTTAACTGGATCAATGACGGCTACAAGACCTGAGAGTTTTTCCCCCTCTGTGTTATCAGTGCTTTGGCGAGACGGCGATTCTTCCTGTAGCCTGGACTTATAGCATCAGGATATGGCAGGACACGTACCTTAATCACAAATGTCTCCTTACTAATCAGGTTTTGGACAGTCAGAACCTACAAACACAAGCACAAAAGAGCATCTGGATCAAGGTAGAAACATTGTAGTTAATCTTGATATTTTCTATGCCCTTTTCCCTTGACTTCTTCAGCTAGTAAAGTACAGATGATTATCTCAGTATGAAGTAGGATGTTAGCATGATTTAGCTTCTGAATAAAGCACATTAAGTAAACAGAAAATGGAAATATTATTCATTCATTCATTCATCTTCTACCGCTTTATCCGATCTTCCCTCGGGTCACGGGAAGCCTGTGCCTATCTCAGGCGTCTATGGGCATTAAGGCAGGATACACCCTGGATGGAATGTCAACCCATCACAGGGTACACACACACACACACACACACATTCAAACACTAGGGACAATTTTTTCCCAGGTGCCAATCAACCTACCGTGCATGTTTTTGGACCGGGAGGAAACCTGAGAACCCGGAGAAAAAACCCCTGAGGCACAGGGAGAACATGCAAACTCCACACACACATGGCCCGAGACAGGAATCGAACCCAGACCGTGGCGGTGTGAGGCGAACGTGCTAACCACTAAACCACCGTGCCCTATAAAATGGAAATATTAGTTTTTTACAGAAGATTTTTATGTTATTTTTTTTAATGAATTAAAATGTTACACATTTTGGGATTAGCTAAAGTAGTTCTACAGCTCATTTCCTGGATAATATATTATTATGGCTGAAATCAAACCTATTAAATCCATCCTTTCTAACTATTCATGATGACAGTAATTATTGATATTATTAATACTTATTCATGCATTTCAGACTTGTATTGACTCAAGGAACTCAGTTTCGCTTTAAAATTCAGTAGGTAAAATTAGATTTCGTAAACAGAACAGGATCGTTTCACACTGGTTTTACTTCTGCTTCCATCATACACCACATGTGTAGCATTATTAGAAAAAAATACATGGGTATTTCATGGGTTTCACTTTACAACACAAATTCACCAGGTGTTCATTCGAACAACACACTATAACTAACAATGTAATTCTTACCTTATCTATAATCCCCACCACTTTACACATCTCTAGGTCCTCCACGGGCGAGCTCAGATGTCTGATAGACCGAAATCTCAGACTGCTGTAACCCTGCTGAACCAAAATTACAGTCATCGGTGATTCAGAAGCAGCAGCTCGAGTCCACGCATGTGATCAAATTCACTGGAAGGATTGTTAGTATTTACACAACTGAGAGCGCAGAATTGAATATATTTGGGTTTAACCACATTCCTGTCTATGTAACATAAATAAAATACAAAAAGATATTAGGTGGTCTCATAACAAAATAATGTTTAACAGCCTATTCACTGTCAT
This sequence comes from Kryptopterus vitreolus, assembly GCA_030449085.1. Lineage (NCBI taxonomy): Eukaryota > Metazoa > Chordata > Actinopteri > Siluriformes > Siluridae > Kryptopterus > Kryptopterus vitreolus. The sequence continues at coordinate 20,600,443 of JACRUU010000012.1, forward strand.
TATAAAGACTGAACAATAATAGTGACAATAATTCAATATAAATATAGAAACTTAAATGTTGTGTTTTTTTCATTACATACATATTACATAAAATATACTTACTTTTAACCTATTTTTAATACAATGAGGGCATTTGTTTAGAGTGAATATCAATTATCTTATTTACATGTGGAGTTGAGGGTTACACTTCTTAATTAATGGCTCAGGAACAGCATTTTGGGTGGGATCTGAACTCACAAACATCTGCTCAGGATAACAACATCTGAACCACTGCGCTACCACTTCCCATGACACGTCCATAACACAATACAATCCAGAGAAACATGGAGTTCTATTACATTAGACCATTTTAAACCTGGACTGAGTTAGGTCCGTTGCTTATCTCTAACAAGGAATACAAACATGTTAGAGAGAGAAGTGAATGCAATAATAGCTCATAAAAACATGCTCTCAGCGTGTGAAACACACACAGAGGAAATAGGAGCAAGGCTCTGTACATGTTCAAAATTTCCAGCCAGTATTTCATTGAAAGAAAAGTGCCTAAGCTAAGATGATGTAATGGATCAATAGCATGTCCTTTACCCCTAATTGTGTGGTGTCTTTGCAGAAGTTGTACTGTAGGTGAGAGTTAAAGATCTCCTCCGCTCTCTTCAGATACTGAGTGGTTTTCCGCTTCACAGCCTCACGCCTCTCTTTATTTGGATCCACTAAAGAAGAGAAGACGGAAGAGAAAAGACCGTTCAGTCTCCTAAATCCTAAACACGAATTCCTGCTTCTTTCTTTTAAAATCACTGTGTCGCATGTTTATTAATTGCTACGTCCAGATTGACTTTCTGATATCAGGAACGTAAAAAATGAGATTTTAGTGATCAAATAAAAGTCTATTAATGACTTATCTTTAGCCAGAATTGAATTGTTACAATCACAATGACCTTTATTTGTCAAAACTGAGGTCGGATTTGACCCCAGTGAAAGAACAATTCTGCATCTGATACACACAACAGTTCCTATGACATCAACTGTACGTCGGAATGTGCAATACACACCCTTTTCTACACGTGGATTTTTGGAAAGAAAAATCAGCGTGTTGCAAAAAGGATAGTAGAATAGTGCTGTGGCTTACATTAATCATATTATACAGTCAAAAACATGTTGTAGGCATGTTGTTTTTTTTAATACCATTACGCTGTATAAGAACACAATTCAACCTTATAAGTGATAGCTACATGTTAATTCAATTTATTACTGACATTTACACTTAAAATTTAAGGAATGTAGGTCACCCACAAATTTGAGGAATGCCTTTATGAGGAATGCCTTTAAAATTTAAGGAATGCCTTTATCACCCACAAATTTGCAGTTAAAGCACTGGCTTCAAATGTGGACACCCAGGTTTGCATATGAACAAAAATAGAAACTAATGCTCAGATGCATTAAAGGCAGAAATGGAAAATACTACCTTGAACCCCGTTCAGCAGCAGATCCACACCATTCTTATAATAGCTAAATGCAGCTTCATAGTCCTCGTTGACTTCCCTGTCCAGGGCCATACGAATCTGCTTAGCTGCATCCACCAGATAGTCTCTTTTAGCCATGGCTGCCTATGGTTAACTCTGCTGAAGTCCTGATGGAACGAGAGTCCACAGAGACCATTCAACAGCGTCACTATTACATAGGATGAGCTGCATGTCTGGGATGGGACCATTCCTCTAGCATTTTCATCAGTTCCTTTCACACGCCAGGGTTTCACGGACTGCTTCATCTGCACTCGTCTCTCTGTGGATGGAGTAAATGTGGATATTACTGCTTATGAAGACATAATGCAAACAGAGATAGATCGTGTAAAACGAAATATATCACAATAATCTGCTGTACCGCTTTCAATTTCACTTAAAGCTACAGCGGGAACAATACGCCAACTTCCTTTAGCTAGACAGCACCAGAAATGTTGTTCATAAGAACATTTATGAACGTACCTCTATGACTCATGTTTGCAGTTCAATGCCATCACATAAAAACATCATGCTGCAGCAGAACTATTTAACCCCTTTGTCTTTGCTCAGGTGTTCCGAGTCATCTAAACACATAAAAATGGTTAATATTCAACAAAAGCCCAGCATTTACACACTGCACTGCAGATCAGGATGAAAATCAGACCACCAGCACAAGAATAATGAAGGGATTAAAACACACACACACACACACACACACACACACACACACACACACACACACACACACACATATATATATATATATGACTGAGTGCTTAGACTCTCCAATGCATAAAACACTTCCTATAAACAATGAATAAAAACATTGTACTAAGTTATTGTGTGCCTTTTTCCCCTCACATACTGATAACACGCATGACATAAACATATTATAGGAAACGACTGAAAGTCAGTGGTCAGTGAAAGCCCATTGTGACAGAACCATATTAGTCATTTAACACGTTTTTCTAAACAATACAGTAATTAATCAAACAATATAAGTCACTTCCGGTCATGAAAAACGCCGCTTTACCGGAAGTTACGTAAAACACGGAGACTATTTTTCAATTCATTCATTAAAAACGTCTATATTAATAGATTTAAACGAATGAAGTATGTAAGTTATTGTTATTCAAATAAATCTGTAATTAACAGTTAAAATGTATTTATGAAACGGATACTTAAAAATGTACACATTTCATTTCAGTAACCATTTAATTCAAGGATATAAAAGATATATAAATATCAAGACTAAGGGTATATATGCGAGTGTTTATTTATTTACTCAGTAAGAAAGAAAGAAAATATACGGCTCCTTAGATTTGTAAAAACTGCGACATGGCAACAAATTCAAAGTCAAAGCATTGGCTGTGTACCGAATGTTTTTTTTTTCCTATAAACAATGGTATACATATATATATTGCAGTAGGAACTAAGTGGAAAACATTTTCTTCCTTTGTGCACCAGGGAGAGCTATTAGGACATTAACTCCGGAGTTTGGGGTCGTATGACTGACTTGACAAAGAAGGAGGACAAGTGGAGTGAGTGTAAATAGCGTTGTTTCAATGTTAGAGCAGGGGCCGCACAGTAAGTTAAGTATATAATAAAAAAGAAACTTGCACTATTATTTTATTTCTATTTTCTCGGTCTACACGATGTTTTATAATTATATATAAAAAAAACACCTTCCGCCAGTGGCAATTTCATTCCCAGCTTACATCGATAGATGAAGCGCGCACTGGTTTATTTTGAGGTGAGTTACATTGTCACTACATGTGCAATCATTAGATTAACAATAATATTAATATCATATGCAAGTGACAACCCAACCCGTACCCCACTCCACCACGGTCTGTAAAAAATAATGGTGGGAGAAAAAAAGGGAGCGCGATGTTCCAGCACTGGGCAGATGGGGAAAGGGAGGGACCGCAATGCAGCTTCCGAGACCATAACACATACAAATCCATCAAATCATCCACATAATAAGAAGTACATTCATCAGTGATCACATCATTTAAAAGCACAATCCGATCTGCCACGGTATTATTAAATACATCTCAAATAAGACCCGTTTTTTAAAAATTGTTATTATTATGATTATTATCTAAATCGCATTTATGGATATAATTCATCCCCTGTAGCCTATAATTCACACTGCATAGTTACATGGTGCCCGACTGTGACCGAAACACGTGAAGATGAAGTGAAAACGCACTGCATTGCGCTTTTACCTAGTGCAAACGCGTTTCCTTGCCGTGCGCGCGCCTCCGCAATGGTCGGGCCCGATTCTACAGCGGAGGCTCGCGCAGACAGCACCGGCAGGAGGAGAGGATACGCGCGCGCATTGCGCCTTCCCATTGGCTACTAATGATGTCACGACAGACTCTATTATATATTTATTATAGCGCCCCCCTCTGACTATTGTTCAGGCATTCACGTACTGTCCACCTAGTCACTGGCCAGTTATATGTTATCCAAAAACCATCATTAAAACATGTTCATACGGGTCATTAAAATCAAGTTCATCATATGATAGTGATTAGTTAGAGGTCAGAGATGCTATAAATAGCTGATGGTACAAACGTTCATACACATTGGTACAAAAAACCCCCCAAATACATCCACTGAGCAGCAGTTCAGGAGCCTGAAATGACCCAAGACCAAAATGGACCTACCAGCTATGCATTCACAACAATTATGACTGACTATATTACTGTATATTACTGTATGTAACCTAAACGCATCACCAGTTTAGATGGAAAGCAACCAAAACCGGAACACAATTCTTAAAGGAGCCACGTACCATATTTCACTATTAAAAGACACATTAAAATTAACATTGAAATGAACAAGAAAGTAATATTAAAATAATTAATTTAAAGGATTAAACTAGATTTTGAGTGAAATATATATATTTATAACATCTGTTAAAATTAGAGTATTATAAATAGGAAAATTATTCATTTATGGTACATGTACAATTAAAAATGTTCACTCATGGTAATCATGCGATTAATCACGATTAAATATTTGTATCTATTGACAGCCCTATTTAATCTATTGTATTCATTCCGAGTTAGCCGGATGTTTTTAATTCCTAATTTTATAAGCCTGTATGATTCACGAGAGTGCTGGGATAAACAATAAACAGACAATGGGGGGGGGGGGGGGGAACACATAATTAACCACTGCATTTATTTACTGTTAATCTGGGGCAGATTACAAAAAACCAACAACAGCTGTGTCATTAAATGTCCTTTACTTTCACACTTAGGAACAAAATGTGCATCCTTTCCCTATAAATAATTAATGGTACCCCCGTCCCCTTAATGTGCCTCTGCACATTGCCACACCTTATACCTCAATGAGCCATCGTCTAACGCGATAATAAAATAAGGCAGTGTGTTGTAATATTTTGAGGGAGGTGCAGGAGCTTGTGGGTAATTAGTGTCTTTTCAGGGAGCAGCTGGGTCCAGAAGCTCGAGAGCAGAGGAAGGAGGAGAGGTGAGGTGAGTTGGGAACAGAGGGGCTCAGGGGGATCGGGTTACATTAAATGGAGCCTAGATTGTAAGAGTATCTCATCACATTCAGTGCTCAGGGCTCAACACGTACCACATCACTGTAAGGAGGAATAAAGTAAACATTACTGAATTTAAAGAAACCATTAGGCGTTACAGTAAAAATGCTATGCTAATTTACAATCTTGAGCATTGTATGTCCTGTATCTGTAGGTTTTGAAATCTCGATAATCTTTGCCATAAAAATTATTTAATCATGTATCCAGCTTTATCTGATTTTCACATGCCCATTCACACATGTAGTATCAAACATCACCATTAATTACATAGACATAATATTAAGTAATTAAAGGAAACACATCTGATTCATGCTTTTTCATTTTATTCATTTCCAAGACAGAACATTGAACATGCCCATATAATTAAACAGCAAATTACCTTCAGTTCATTCGATTTGTCAGTGTAATTGCTCTGTGTCTAGACATTCTTAAACTTGACGTTATACGACACGTAGTAGCCATTGTTGAACATGTAGAGTTTCTGATCTCTAGGATTATAGTCCAAGTTGACATAAAAATCTTGGAACTTTTCAAACTGGACACTAACATGGTCTTCCCGTCTCGTGTGTGTGTTGTACGTGTAAAAGATCTCTTCCTTTTGGGCGTCGATGGACCGCGTAGCATAAAGAACACCACATATCATAAAAGCATTTGTGACAGATTGTTTGAAAATGCCGGTTTCCCAAACCTCCGACAGCGCAAATGCTTCCTCATCTATTTTGCCCAGCACCAGTTTGCCCTTTGCGTTCTCTGTAGCGTACATCACCCACAGCCCGTTCTCATCGGACGCAAAGTCTAAGTTCTGGTTGTCAGAATACTGATAGGAGAATCTGTTACTGGCGCTCGGCACCACCCGGTACTCGGCTTTCTGATTGGTCATGTTGTATTTCCCCATGCTGAACGGTTCTCTGAACTGATAATACATGGTGTTGCCGCGCACGATGTAGTTATTACCGAGACCTCTCCAGTCACGACCACTGACATAAAGCTCGTGCGTTTTCATTGGCTGTCTCATGATTAACCTGTAGTAGTCGGCATAAACGTGAATTCTACTCTGCAGCGTGTTACTAAATGCAGAGTACCAGTACACGTTTTCATAACCAGGCACAGGACTGGAGTCTTTTCCCCATCCTCCATATAAGTAGCTTCCACTCAGATCTGCATTTAGCTGACTAACTACAGGCTTGCTGAGTCTCAGAATACCTCCGTGCTTGCAGGAACCTGAGAAGAGAAAACACATATTCATTTATAAAAAAACTGTAGTCCAGAAAGCACTTTTTATTTATTTATTGATTGAAATTGCTGAATAGAGGTTAATTATAGGCAAAACAAAGTACATGTTGAATATTGAAAATATGACGTAAAAAGTATATTTTAGCTGGATATTTAGTAATTACAAATACTTGCACTTGCAATTTGCACTAAAAAATGTGAATAATGGCAAGTATTTATCCATTCTTAATGCTTCATATTTCATACATTATGCTAAATGTTTGAATGCCAAAGCATTCATATATGGTACTTGTTTGTGCTTCTACAATTAGTAGTTTGATAGTACCTATATTATTTATTAGAATTGTTTGCTTAACTATTGTTTGCCATATATTACACACCAATGATTAAATACATTGTTTTACTGTTGACCAATGATTCATTCAATTAACACTAATTGGAGATTCATGTTACACAGATGTCGCGGTATGCATAATACGAATCATGGAGCATGACATCTTAGATTTTTGAATGCAAATAATTCAAGAACATTACCAATTGCTGAATTGGAGAAGTCATCTTGTTCATCTCTGCATTTCTCCAGCTTCTTCTGAAGTTTGATGAACTCGAGGCGGATCACCTCCAAGTTGCTCTTGTCATAGCTTTCTAGCAGGTCTACAGTCAGGCTCATATTGCGGATCTTAAAATAAACAAACAAACAAACAAATAAATAAATATATATGTATAAGGTTATAAAAAATGATGCACTGATTCGAATGAGATTTCATCAGATATAAACACATGGTCAAATCAATAGAGTGAACGGATGTCACCAACATTCAAATCATTTGTGACTTACCTCATTGTAAAGACTGTCAAAGATTGGTGAGGAGGAGTTAAGGGACGCTTTCAGGTGTGTAACCAGGGATTCAAACTCACGTAGCTCGACCCTCAACAGGTCAAACTCCAGTTTGATGTACTTGTCAGGCCCGCTCTCCAGTATATCCAGGCGAGAGGTTAAATTGGTGAGCTCGGAGAGAAGAATAACCAGCTGGGCTTTTATATAAACCACCTGAGGAAGAGGGAAAGAACATTTGATACATTCTTTCACCAAAGCCGTTTCCATTCTGAATTCTGCATCGCTGTAGCGCCACCTACCCTCAACTCAGACACTGAACTGAATACCATACACTGCATATGTAATGTATTGATTAATCATTGCAATGTGGTGTTTCCTTTAAGGGGACAGGGTGGGTGTTGCTACTGGCTCAAAGGGGAGTTATTGGGGTTTTCAGTGTTCTGGGTTCCAGTTTCGTTTTCGTTTTGGTTTCCTGCAGGGCTTAGTGAACTCCTACATGCTGTTCAGACAGAAAGTTCATATCATCTCAACTGGCTTTCCTATATTTCAGTATCTTACCTTTGTAAACTTACACTATGTTGTCTTACTTATAATATACTTTAAATTTACTGTAATATTCAAGATTCAAGATCAATTTCATATCCTGTATATAATAGGCTTATTTTTGCATTCTCCATATCATCTTATATAGGATCGCTATCCATCCAATTACACTATCCCTGATCATTGCACTTATATTTGAGTGTATATATATATATATAATCCTCTTTCAGTGTACTGTTTATTTATATTCATATTATTTACATCATATTATCCATTTATCATTATTATTCATATCTATAATATATCCTAGCCTTACTATCCTGCACATAAGTAATCTAATGATACACAAACAAAGCATTTAGAATGTACTGTACCTTGTTAATATGGACCTTCACATCAGCACTCAGTTTATTCGACGTAATCTGCACAATATCCACGCGGTCTGCTGGGAACGTCGTGTCAGGAAGGAACACTTTACAGATACACTGGCCAGATTCCCCCACACTGCCTGTGACGTTTCCCGAGCCCCACTGCTCCACCGGCTGCAAGAAAGAGAAGAAGGAAATAAAATGACAGACAGCACTTTTGATGATTTCGGAGAAAAGGCTCGGATTCAAAGTTCATGCGCACCAGCCATCCGTACGCCGAGCCGACCAAAAAAAGCAGCGGAAGCATATGATGGATCATGTCGTATGCTTGCTTCGTCGTGTGACTACGGCCTGTCTAAAAACCATCAGCTTTTAAAGACGGTGATATCCGGGCGATGTCCTGAACATGTTTTCAGATTCTCACGCTTATTGTTGGTTGATTACGGATGACTTTTAAGAGACAACATGTGGTCAGTAATGTTTGTTTTAGATATTTTGAGCTAATAGCAAGTCATGATTTATTGGTGTGCAAAGGAAGCGGTTATATTGTACACGGAGACGATGTGAGAAAATATATTACAGGGAACACCTGATACAATAACCAAATCATAATCCACAAGTTTTCAGTTACTGCTAGTTAGAGTGGTCTTTATAATATGATATTGGGAGGCTTGACAGATACTGTCTTAGTACATTACTACATAACCACTCGGATTCCTGGGTTTATTATAAGACACAATGTTGGCAAATACCGTACATATGGTTCATTCTGGTTTAGTTACACCATTCAAGTAATTATAAATACAAAAAAAAATGCAGCAGCTAAAAATCTCTCAGGTAAAACTCTAAGTAATAATAATCATAATTAATCAAATTTTTTTCTTAGCTTTTATCACCTGCTTATAAAGTGTTATTGGTCAAATGGGTAAAAGGATCAGGTCATGACATTGGGCTACGTTTCTGAATATAAGTGATGCACTTAATGATATATTCCATATAAGCCCATTTTTATGTTTTGAAAGAAAACATAGTAATAATAGATGATATGTAAGTGTTTTAAAGTAAAACAAATGAATTTAACTTCATTTCTATTTATAGCAGCGTTCATATCCAAAGCATTTATAGTAGTCATGCTTCTACGAAGCAAATTTGTGCTAATTTATTCATGACATTTCTGATTTCTGGTCAATGTTTTTTTTTTTGGTTCATTCTTTCAGTCCATTTTCAGACTTATTAATATCCACTACATTTCTTTGCTGGAGGCACACGATTGTAAACGATGCCTTTGTTGTGTGAGCATTAAACTAGGAAATACATGAAATACATTATATATATATATATATATATATATATATATATATATATATATATATATATATATATATATATATATATAATAATATATAGATATATATATATATACCTTCTACATAAACTAATATAAGCTGTAATTATTAACTGATGTCTGATCAAATATCGAGTCAAATGTATTTTTTGTGTTGATTATATGCAATCAGCACTACATTACAGTATTTTCAAGAATAATTGTATATGTAATTACAAAAAAAAACACTAAGTGTGATGTACAGAAAATACAGAAAAAATACAAGAGTGTAGTAATAACAAGAGACTTTCTTTTTAAATATTTAATATTTAAACCTATCTACAATTTCTTACAGTTACTACAATAAGGTAAAATGTGTTCAATAACTTCCAAAATGACTAGCAAATAGCTGGCAAATAGCAGTTTTAAACAGCATAAACATTAAAAAAATAATCAACAGTATTAGATTTCATATTCCAGCTGTAATTGAGAATAGAATAGAACTATTGTGTGTAAACAATAATGTAATATTGTCTGTTATTTTTATATATCTGTAAATATATATATATATATATATATATATATATATATATATATATATATATATATATATATATATATATATATAATATATAAAATCACAGATAACTACACATCTAACACTGACTGTATGGCTTTACCATATAAAGTGCACGTCTGAAAAGGGGGTGTTATTTAATGTTTATTATTAACATGATGAGATTGTTTTTAAATGCATTTATGCATCTGATGTCAAATAATAAATCATGTAGAAAATGACAGCATACACTTTTATTGTTTTATGTTTTTAGTGATGTGTATAGAGATCTACAAAAATTTGATGCAGCATACACTTTTATTGTTTTATGGGGCTACAAAAATTTGATTTTATTGGAATTTATGTTTTATGTTTTTAGTGATGTGTATAGAGATCATAAATGGAATTTATGTTCATGTGTCTTAATTTTGCAGAGATTAGACTTGTTTAATATTTTATTTAATATTTTTTTTACATGAACCTATGTTGGATGCAATGGGTTGCTTATGATAATCAGGTAAAATAAAAGGTACAATAGTACTCTTTATTCTTTGCATTCTTTATTTCCCACAGATAAACTTTTTTTCCCATATGGTAAATGTGTGTGTATGTGTGTGTGTGTGTGTGTGTGTGTGTGTGACATTTAATCACTGAGAAGCATTATGAAAATAATACATTTTTAAGCATATTTTGTGTATGGACTAATGACAACATCAAGAAATATTGCTCAGAATATTTTATTAATAAGGCTTGAAATGAAATACAGGACATTTCAAATTAGGACCTGTGGCTTTTTCTCGTTTTGGTGGAACCACACGTGATAGCTGACGTAATATCCATCGTTGTACATGTAAAGTTTCTGGTCGATGGGATTGTAATCAAGATAAACATACATTTCCTGGAACTTTTCAAACGGAATGCTAACGTAGCTGTCCTGTCTCGTGTGTGTGTTATAGATGTAAAAGATTTCCTCCGTCTTAATATCGACGGATCTGGTAGCGTAAAGGACGCCGCAGACCATAAAAGTGTTGCCTACTGACGGTTTGTAGATATCCATTTCGTAAACTTCCTTTAGGGCGAACGCTGCCTCGTCTATCTTTCCCAGACTCATTTTGCCCTTGGCTTCATCTGTAGCGTACGTAACCCACAATCCATTTTCGTCAGCTGCAAAATCTAGGTTTTGGTTTCCCGAATAAAAGTAAGAGAATCTGGTGCTGGCGCTCGGCACCACCCGGTACTCGGCCTTCTGATTGGTCATGTTGTATTTCCCCATGCTGAACGGTTCTCTGAACTGATAATACACGGTGTTGCCGCGCACAATGTAGTTATTACCGATGCCTCTCCAGTCACGACCACTGACATAAAGCTCGTGCGTTTTCATTGGCTGTCTCATGATTAGCCTGTAGTAGTCGACATAGACGTTAACCTGGCTAACCAGAGTGCTAGAAGTACCTGAGTACCAGTACATATTTTCCAAGCCAGACACAGGATTGGAATCTTTGCCCCAACCTCCATATCTGTGACCGGCGTTCAGATGCGCGTTCAGGTGGCTAATCAATGGTTTACTGAGTCTTGATATGAATCCATGCTCACAAGAACCTAGAGAGGAAGTAGAAGTCAAAAGTAGAAGCCGTTTATGTTTCTGCAGAAAAGGCAATTGTATGTCGCTCTGGATAATGGCGTCTGCCAAATGCTGTAAATGTAAATGTGTCCATGTTCTGAGGCTTACCAATGCTGGGATTAAAGATCTCGTTGTGGCGCCTCTCACATTCCTCCAGTTTCTGCTGGAGCTTGATGTATTCTCTGCGTGTCAGCAGTACCAAGTTCTTGTCATAGGTCATCTCTAGTCGAGTCAGGATGACAATCATGGCAGTGACCTGCATGAGGAAGATGATACAGTATGGTTGGAAATGGCACATGTGGTGAGCTGAGAAAACTCTTGACATTTTCTACCAAATGTGATTCTGCATTAATCAGGTAAATGTAATATCATCTTTAAATCTTTAAAATCCTTCACAGCATTTTGGTAGATTTTGCAATGGTTGAACGTGTTAAAATATGTCTTAAGGAGAAATATGTAATATGTCACTTCCGCTCTTCACCTGGAACATGCTAAAAAATAAAAAATAAAATGTTATACCACAATACACAAGGTGTGCTTTACCTCTTTGCGGATGCTGACGAGTGCTGTAGAGGAAATCTCAACAGATGCCTGAAGCTCCACAATCAGCGCTTCTATCTGCTTTATCTGAATCTTTACTTCCTGTATTTGGATCTCGGTGTACGAGTCAGGGTCATGCTCCATGATCCCAATCAGCGCTGTGAGATTCACAATCTTTGCCATGTAAATCGTAAGCTTGCTCTCAAATATCTCGACCTGCAAAAAATACATAATGAAAATAAAATGATGAAAAAAAAGGATTCATAAACACTCACGGTAGGTTGACTGGCACCTTGATAAAATTGTCCCTAAACTATGAATGTGTGTGAATGTGTGAGTGTGTGTGTGCCCTGCAATGGGATGATTCACACCATACATGGGTGACATTTAATGCCCAAAGACGCCTGAGATAGGCACAGGCTCCCCGCGACCCGAGGTAAGATCATATATAGTGATAGAAGATGACAGATAGAGGGAAGGAAAAAAGAACGAAAAGAAATAAAATACACATCTGATTCTGTATTTTGTGGTTTGTTTTATACCTTGATGATTTCAAGCTCTAACTTGTGGCTGATCTGCACCGAGGACTTTTCCAGCAGCTCAAGTTCCCCCATGGGGAATACAGTATCTGGTAGCCAAGCCTCACAGGTACATGGCTGGCCTGGAATCACAGTCTCATTCTTCAAACGCCAGGGATCTATAGACTATGTATAAAAGACAAAAGCCATTTTTTTTACACCTTTGCAAACACTATGAAAACATATAATGGACGTATAACGAACTTACCTCAAAGGCAAGAGTGTCCCCGAGGAAGAGGAGAACGCAGAATATGGTGATCATTGTGACTCGTGTAGATCGCGTCTGCTTCGGAAGTCAAAGCTCGGTGGCTTTTTAAAAGCTGATTATCATAACAGTAATAAATCGTCAGCTGGAGTCTTCTCACAAGATGACTTTCCCTTTGTAACGGAATCTGTTTTTATGTAATAAACTGTTCTGTAAATGTCACACTCATGATCCTGACTACCGGATACAGGTGGATTTGCGCTATGCATTTTCCCAAGCTTATCATAATCTGACATGTAGTAAAGGAATGGCCCGTGGAACGCATTTACATTTACAGCATTAGGAACACAACCTTATCCTGAGTGACTTCCACTGAGCAGTTAAGGGATAAGGGTCTTTCTCAAGGGCCCAATAGTGGCATCTTGGTGGTGGTGGGATTTGAATCTGCGACCTTCCGGTCCACCAGCTACACCTCACTACACAAAATACAAACAAACCTAGATTACAAATACATTTTCTTTCTTTCTTTTTTTTACTTTCTGGCTCAAAATACGTGCTTTAAATATTTTATTGAACCATCATTAAAATGCATCGAACTTATACGTTCAAAATCACAAATTTTTGTTTGTCACATACAGTACACATTCATACTGAGCACAACAAGTAGTGAAATTAATTTTATGAAGGTCTTACATGTAAATAGATAGAATACATAGTCAAATAAATAGAAATAAAAAATAGTAGAGAAGTATAAAGTTGAATAAAAGTATAATATATTATTAAGAGTTCCAAGTTGTGCTTGCAAACTTCACTAAAGGGGAAAAAAGTCTTTTAAATAATTCAAAGAACGATCAAAGAGACAAATAAACTAATATAGGGTGTTAATTGGGTTCTTCATTCATTCATTCATTCATTCATCTCTTACCCCTACATACTATCTCAGGGCCTGGCAGGCGTCTCACAGGTGGTCTGCATGGGCATTAAGGCAGGATTCACCCAGGATGGAATGCCTAGCCATCACAGGACACACACACACACACACACACATTCACACACTAGGGACAATTTTCCAAGGTGCCAATCAACCTACCGTGCATGTTTTTGGAACGGGGGAAACCGGAGAACCCAGAGAAAAAACCCCTGAGGCACGGGGAGAACAAGAAAACTCCACACACACACACATGGCGGAGGTGGGACTCGAACCCCCCTCCCAACCCTGGAGGTGTGAGGCGAACGTGCTAACCACTAAAGCCACCGTGCCCTAGTTGGGTTCTTATTTTCGTATAATATCTATCCAGGTTTGAAACATACAGGACATGGTTACAACTCATCACAGGAGACAGTCACACATACTGCAGACTATTAGCTTTAAGGCATGTCTTTGAACTGGGGGAGGACACACTGAAGACACTGAAAGAACAAGTCAACTCCATCACAAAGGGCTGAGGCAGGTTGTCCCTATGCAATAATGCATTTGATTATTTTACATTTTTTTAATGATGTGCTGTAAAATATATTTTCCAATATATCAGACCAATAAATAAATTCATGCTTGTTGTTTTTATAATTATGATCTAATCACATCATCTTCTACATCCTAATCAGGGACAGATTACTGGAATTCCAGTTATGCACCATATACGATAGTGGGAAACTTTAGTGTAGCCAATCCGGTTATTATGGTTCTGAGAGGTTGGGATGAACCATGTGGATGAGAACATGGAAAAAAATCACATATATGATAAGCGTCCAAAACCTCACTCAAAATACAATATTTAGGATTAAACTGGAGACTGAGATGACATCAGCCACAGCCAACACACCGAGTAATGCTATGCAAGTGTCAAAATAAATAAGCAAATGAAGTAAATTATAATAAATGGCATAATAAATGCTTGTACACAATAATGGTTACCAATTATATCCATATAATATTGTAGTTTTGTTTTCAGTTATTATTACATAATTACATACAGAATATTGACAGTTATACAAGCAAGATTCATTAAAAAGTATTTGTATTCCGTCTCAACTTTTTTTCTTTGTACTTTTCTTTTTCTTCCAGTTGTTAGCTTTTACAGTGGGTTTCCCAGTGTGTAATGCCGGTCTTGATCTGGTCAGGTGGTTGTCGGTAGGACTGAGATCATCGGTTGTCTCAGTCGGGTTGGATATAGTGTTCATTCCCTGGGATGATGCATGTTTGGTTAGAGAAGGCAGCGATCTGCGATTGTTAATAAGGTTAGGCTGTGAGTAAGAGCGCAAGGCCGGGGAACTCAGAGGCCTGGAGGATGCAGCATTCCTTATCGAAGGAAGTTGAACCTGCTCGCCGCTCATGTTGGTGACAGAGTAATGGCTGCTGTTGGAAATGACAATGTGGTGCCAGGAACTAAGGGGTGTGGCTGAGAAGCGCTGAGGGCCGCCGCTGGAATCCTCTTTAATCCCTCCTGGAGACATAACGATGGAGGTACGCGGAGTGACGGCCTCGACAGCAGTCTGAAAGGTCTTTAGGATGCGATCGCTCTTCTGCTTCTCTTTCTTTTGGCGGGACTCTACTTTGCGCAACTGGCGCCGGTGGTCCCGCATCATCTGCTTTCTTGTGTCCGCTAAACCTCTGTAGGAGGTCGGGGAAAGAGGTGGAGTTTCAACACAGTAGTTGAAAAGAAATAGATGTTTCATTCATCCTGGAAATTTGTTTTACAGTAGATATGATAGAGCAAATATTGTGAACTATGCAAATGTTAAAACTAGAATAAGGATAATTAGAGAAATATAAAATGCAAATAGGTTTGATTTGTAATCTAAAACTGAATGGCTTAAAGAAATCATTGCACCTGTAATCTACAATGCCTGTTCCTTCCCGGTCTAGTTTTTGAATGAGCTGCTCAAGCTGGATGCGATCCAACGGAATGTTAGCTTGCTGGAACACAAACACTATTGAAACTTTTGAAAACATTTTAAACTAAATATAAAAATGTAAGAGAACAGAACCCAATAATGTTTGTTTATATATTCTAGTAATGTATACAAATTCAAAAAAATCAACACACATTCATACAATAGGGACAATTTTCCAAGGGGCCAATACACACAAACACTTGCCAATCAACCTACCGTGCATGTTTTTGGACCGGGGGGAGAAAAAAACCCTGAGGCACGGGGAGAACATGCAAACTCCACACACACATGGCCGAGACGGGAATCGAACCGGACCCTGGAGGTGTGAGGCGAACGTGCTAACCACTAAACCACCGTCCCCCGTTATATATATATATATATATATATATATATATATATATATATATATATGTGTGTGTGTGTGTGTGTTAAGTTTGACATTTTTGGGAATTTGTTGTATTGTGTTTTTATGTACACTGTGTACAGTGGAGTTAGTACAGTGAGTTTGATTCTGGTTCCCAAAACACTGCTAATGCATCAGCAAATATTAATGGTATAAACACAGTTTCATGCCTGCACGGCCTTTCTGAATTCGGAGACAGGAACATGCATCGTCCCGTCTTTATCAATGTTGCGGAAGAAGTCCCACAGTCGAAGCTTGCGCTTATCGAGATAATCCTGCAAAATATCAAATAAATATGTTATATTTGTCTAATATTTACTGAAGTTACTGGAGTGTTATAAATAAACATTCCTTATGTACCTGAATGACTTTCATCGGATCTGGCCGTTTTGGAGGCTTTTTTGCGAGAAATCCCCCAACGCCACCGTAATGCACCTCTAAACCAGGGTGTTCCTGACACGTCAACTCCAGCAGCTGTAGAAAGATTTCGTTCACCAGCACGTTCTAACACACACACACACACACACACACACACACACACACACACACACACATATACACTTTATGAGTATGACAAACAGACCTAATTCATATGTAATATGAAATGTTTAAAGATAGAAGAGATAAGATAAAGAGGTGCTTTATGTTTTCTAGGCAATCACTGTTTTTTGTCATACATGAGACTCACACATATGTTGATCTCTTGGAGAGCTGTTTTCATTGAGTTGTTTATGACACTGATCAAAGCCATGGCCCCTTCTACTGTTAGAGAATTATAAGCCAGCTGCAAAAAAAAACCTTTCTTTTCATCTGTGAAAAAACACTGTATTGGATGTTAAAAAGAACACACACACACACACACACACACACACACACACACACACACACACACACACACACACACACACATATATATATTCATTCATCTTCTACCACTATATCCGATTTTCCCTCGGGTCACGGGGAGTCTGTGCCTATCTCAGGCGTCTATGGGCATTAAGGCAGGATACACCCTGGATGGAATGCCAACCCATCGCAGGGCACACACACACACATACACGTTCAAACACTAAGGGACAATTTTCCAAGGTACCAATCAACCTACTGTGCATATTTTTGGACCAGGGGAAACCAGAGAAAAAAATGGTACGGTAAGGCACGGTAAGAAAACATGCAAATAATATATATATATATATATATATATATATATATATATATATATATATATATATATGGATATATATATATGAAAGAATAAACAGAATATGTTTTTAATATTTGAATATTTTCTCCACAATGTCTAAGGTCACGCCATTAATACATTAATACACAAAGAAATATTCAAGAATTGTTTCAAGAACAAACTTAAAAGGAGTGTTGGGGAGCGAACATATACAGTTAAGTATTTTTTAAATCAGCCAAAAAAAAAATCAATATTTAACCATTTTCTGGCTTCACATTTATTTCATTTGACATTTCATAAGCAGTTGGATCATTTTTAGATATTTATAAACATGTTCTGCCATGAAAATGTCTATTTTAATTATTTATGGTCACTATTATTTTATAATAATGTAATATATTATATTACTTACTTACTTCATTATTATTAATATTAATAAATTAATCATTTTTAATATAAATACCATTATTATTGTCTTATTTCTGCTGTTTCCCATGCTGTTTTTGTCCATTTCGTTAATAGAACACACTATTTACTATTATTATTGTTGTTATTATTATTATTATTATTAATTTAGAAAAAAATTATAAATAATATTAATAATAATAATAATAGTAATAATAATAATGTTTACTGAAAGTTATATATATATAATTCTAATTAAATGCATATTTTCTGCTGTTTCCCACCTTTTCTTACTTTAAACTACATTCCAATTTATGAATCGGACTATATAAAATATTATTGTTGTTGTAATTTCTATTAATAGCTTTCTTCTTCTTCTTGTTATTTGACTTATGCTTCTTCCTCTATTAATATTAAATTAATATTTATAATAGCTATACTGTTCCAAACCCACCTTCAGTGTTCTGAGCGTGTCATTGTTCTCAAGGCCTCTGCAAAGCATTCCTACTCCTTCATCACTGATGCGGTTGTTACTGAGGTCAAGGTACACTAAAGTGTTGTTGAATTTGAGAGCTTCACCCAAAGCCAGAGCCCCTTCATTGCCAAAGCCATTCCAGGAGAGGTCTAAGTGTTTCAAAAACACATTAACCTGAAGGAAAAAGTACAAATTCAGATCGACTTTTTGTCTAGAATTATGAGTCTAGAAAACTGACACTGAAATGTTCTGAGGTCTACTTCTGAAAGCATTTTCAATAATAGACAATGCAATATTCAAGATTTAAATGCAGTCGGTAACTACATTGACATTATTAAATTTACATATTATGTATACCAGTTTACTTTATACCATATACCAAGTATTTGGTGAGTGATCAAAATCTTTGGACTTTTGCCTCAATACACCACCACAATAAAGATGTGACCGTACAATCAAGATGAGAGTGAAATGTAGACTTTCAACTTCAACTAAAACTATAAAGTTGTTACAAATATTGCAATAACTATTTAATAGTAATATTTTTTAAAACAGTCCCACTATTGTGACGGAAAGAAAATTAAGCAGGAAGAATGTCATAATCACAAATATATATGCACATACTTTAAGGCCAGCACAGAAAGCCACAGCACCCTTCATTCGGAGATGGTTCCAACTCAGATTAAGGACCTCCACACCCTCATTATTAGCTGCAAAATGAATCATATTTTTTAATCACATATGACATTTCTTCAATCTACACCTCACATCCACATCTTATATTTTATCTACCGAGCATTTGGCCGAAGTATTCGCCCGCTCTTCCACAAAACTTGTTGTGACTCAGGTCTAACTCTTTTACTCTGTAGTTGGTCTAATAGAAAGAGCTCAAAATTAGGACATTTAAAAGTAACAGAATGAATCTTCATATTTACTTTAGTATCAGTGGATTACGTTTCAACTTACTGTAAAAGCGTCTGCAAACCATTTGGCATCATCCTCCGAGAATTCATTTCCTATAAAGAGAGATGATATCTGGCTTTTATTTCTTATAAAATTGCCTTATTGCATTTGTGCCTGTTTGTATGAGAAAAATGTATATAGTAAGTATACAATTTATTGAAATCTTCAACACACTTTAGAACACACTCGCCCAAATAACTACATTTTACCAGAAGTACCTCCATAAAAACACCTTCCACCATATGGATTATCACAGAAGGCACATGTACATCATATTAAATGTTCTGAAGATCACGAGAAAAAGAAAAAAATGTCATTCCATTCTTTTGCTTTATTTTCAGCAATATTATCATACTGATTGAGGGTGTCAGCATAGCATTACAAAACAGTTATTCTATGAACATAATGAACATAAATTAGTGCCCTCAAATTCTTACATTTATTAGCATGGATGCTAGCTAAAATGATTTTTTTTAATATTTGATCATTTTGCGTATTTTCTGAAGTAGACTAAAAATGTGAAAAAGCCAGAATAGGGATTAAACATATTTCAAATAATTCATTTTTTTGCATTTAATTAAAAAAAAAATACAGTTATGCTTAAATGATTTATTTCTTTATTCATGAAATCATGGTTTTAGAGAGTACCAGAAAGTCCGATTGATTTGATGGACACGTTTTCCAACAGCATCTTCGTGACATGTTCAGCTCCAGCAGATTGAAGGTGGTTATTAGAAAGGTCCTGAACGACGAAGGGAGGTGCATTAGATATGCAAACTCTACTGCCCTCTAGTGTACAACGATGCTCCCATTAACTATTTGGAAACACTGTATATTATACATCTTAACTATAAAGATTTAAAGGAAATATCAATAATTATATTATATATATTATATATATATATATATATATATATATATATATATATATATATATATATTCGTATTACTGGATGCCCCTTAATTTCTATGAATATCAATGCTAAATTGAAATTTAAAACAGACATAATAAATGTGGCTCTTAATAATGATAGTAATAACCATGACAAATTCACCAAGTTCTGAATAACGAAATTGGCTTTCAGCATCTGCACAATATATCTTGCTCCCTCAGCCAGCAGATAATTATCAGCCAGGCCAAGCGTTGTTGTGTGTGTGTCAGTCTATCCAAAATACAGAGACAGCATATATTTAGCATATATGAATGGGTTAAGGATAATTACATACCATTATTCATATCTAAAAGCATTATGCATACAACATATCAGATTCTTTGTGGCCCTTTACAATTGAGTGATCAAGTAGTCATCTTCCTTACCACAAGAGCAATAGCCAGAGCTTTTCCTCCTAATGGGCCAAGGCCATGGTGGTTAAGATTAATGGTGGCACAGCCAAGGTTTCTCAGGAAGTAGCTGACAGGAACAACGCCCATCAGTTTACATGCCTGCAGGTACACCTCCGCTGTGGACATGTCTTTCACAACACTCTTTTTCTCTGTTAGAGGTGTACAAGTGCCGCATTATCACATGAACATTTTTCAAATATAAAAAAAAAACACACAAACAGACCAACGGAATAGTAAAGTTTATTTTACCTTCAGACTCAGTGTCTGTATCCCACTCGTCCTCTTCAGCCTCATAATTGTCATCTCTCTCAGCCAGGCTTAGACAATTCAGGGACAAGTCAGACTGCTCCATATTACAATCTTCCAACCATATCCTCTCACAGTACTACATCTACTAAATCACACGTGTCTATGTCTACTGTTTACTTAAATGTAAGAGTAAAGTTTGTCTTAGCAACAGGGATACATGTGATACCTGGACTACTCATCGAATACCTATTGGTCAACGCCATCATGAAATATTCATCTCCTAAGCACAAAGCGAGCAATCAGCAGACATCTAGAGGTGCAGAATTACACCAATAATTCTACCACATGTACGTTAAAATCTGCATCTATCAGATAAGTTTAGATAATATCATAATCTCTTACGAATAAAGTAAAAATGAAATATTATTACATCTGAACATTCGATTCAGCCACAAACTAAAGATATGCAGCTGATAACTCACATAGTCAGAAATTGTCATTGCTGAACATATGGTGTTCATGGTGCTGATCTTAAACTGTTCACTTGAAATGAAGAGTCACTGCTACAGCTGATGCTCTCGTAGATCACTACATACTGTCATGTCAGGGTCAGTGCGACACTTATATACTATTAATACTTATAATATTCCAGTCTTTTTTAGACAGTACCTGAGGGTAGGTGAAAGTGTACAGGGCTTTCTGTGTGTGGTACGTATTAATTGTTTAGTATGTTAAAAAAGAAATAAAAAATTGTGTATATATATATATATATATATATATATATATATATATATATATATATATATATACATACACACAAATTTACACAAATATACATATGACTACAACAAAATGGAGAAATTAATATCGTTCTGGCTGCTTCAGTTCTGTTCTTCCGTTCTCCTTCAAAATACATTTTTAATTCCGCCGTAATGCGAATCCTTTATGACATTTACATTTGTGAATATGAAAATCACCGAACAATATTAACACATTTAAATTTAGATGTGAATAATATTGACTCTTATTCACATCTATAATCAATGTAAAAAAAAAATGAAATTTTTTCTTTATCTCAATTTTACAACCAGCCAACATAGTAAACATTCAACCTCAACCCAAAAAGTAACTTACATACATACATTCGTATAAAAAAAAAGATGCAGAATAATCTCAGCCTCCCAGCCACATAAATAAAACAAAAAAACAAACAAAAAACAACAACACAGAGATCAGGAAGATTAACTTTGTACCTCTGTAGGAACTATTTGGTAACGTTTGATGAACAATTTTATTTATGAACATTTATTTATTAGTGACACAGTATTTGTTAAACCAATTCTCAAAATGGTTAATTATGGAATTTGAATTGTGTTTTTTGTTTTTTTAGGTAAAGGGAACTTTTCTGCGGACCAAGATGGCGGACGCGTTGACGTGAGAGCCAGTGGCCAATGAGGCGTTTGTGTACGGTCTGAAAGGCCTGTGTAAGCGCCGCTGCGTGGCCGTGTGATAAACGCAGACTGAATAGGGACTGTGTTCACTTTCACGCGTATACGCCATGACAGTGACATGAATTAAGTTTCTCCCCCTGAAATGTTAGTTGAACCATGATTGGGAGCCTTATCTATTATGGGCTGTACCCGCTCTCTCAGATCTTCATTAGGCTCTCAGGTAAGCTCCGAGCTGCGTGTGTGTGTGTGTCCATATCATCACAGCTAGCTACAACTCTATAATCACAGATAACAACACTGCTAAAAAGGAAACGCCTTAAAGCTTGTATATTCCACAAACGTATTTCCATTTACTAAATACGTGTGTAATTAATTCACTCCATATAACATCGCAGTTTTCATAATATTTTCTACCAAACACTTCATCTGTGACGAAAACAAGCGTCGAGCTCCATGCTAATTCCCTGCCCTGATAAGGCACACTGTAGGGTTGTTTTCCAAATGGCGTCCTGTTGAACGAGTGCACTCGGTATCGTACGAATTTATACTTGCACGCACTAACTAGTGCACTTAATGGCCAGAAGGGGGCGTATTTGTGATTTAGCCCAAGTCTGAGGATCCACGTGTTTCTTCTCCTTCTGCAGTTTTTAAATCAGGAGCCAAAACTTTTGTCTATGAAAACCCAAAATGTAACAAATAAATGTTGTGTTATACCAAAGATGTGTGTGTATATATATATATATATATATATATATATATATATATATAATATTATAATAAATGTTACATCATATATCTTCACTATACAGTAACTATCCCCATGCATAACAAGTCTGCATACTGTTGCAATAATTAAATATGACCTACATTCAATACATGAAAAGTTTACAGAAAAAAAATTATGTACATTTGTTCGAATAACAATTGCGTGTGTGTGTGTGTGTGTGTGTGTGTGTGTGTGTGATTTTTAATTTATTTACCAATCCAAATCAATGGAAAATCCTTGATGGAAGGCGACTTATCTGTCTCTATTCTACAGCATCTTGGAAGAAGTGTCATCCAGTGATCATTAATGGCACAGCAGTGTGTGATGGTGGCGCACGTTCTTGCAGAAGGCTTAATGAGCAACAGACTGCATTGTTGGAACAGTGGTGCAACGCTGGAACTGAAGTTTCAGAAACCTCTACACACACTTGGCAAGAACCGAAAGAGGCTGAGAGACTGGTGGATAGCAGATCCCTTCTGCAGATCAAGAGGGAGGTGGTGGAGCAGAAGAGTGAGATCAGGAAGGACAAAGAGAAGTTTTGTTTAGTGGAACCGATGGATCAAAAATCTGAGCCAGAATGGGAGCTAGAATCAGAAAGGTTCAAAGTCCAGGCTGATGACAGACATTGGAGGCCCAGTTCTGAGAATGAACGTCTGGGATTGCAAGCAGACACTGGACGGGTTTGTTCAGCCAAGCCAGGAGGTGTTTTCTCGGGTCGTAAACCATCTCCATCTAACACACGTCGACATGCTGGCTCTGATAACCATGACCTTCTCAAACAGCCACAAGAATCCAAAGCTTGCGCCAATGGAAAGGAGTCATTTGAACAAACAGCAGATGGCGCTAAAGATAGTTGTAGTTATTCAGTAGCAGGATCACTGAATTCTGGTTTGTTTACCACTGACAATGTGTACAGCAATGACTCGGGCATCAGAGGAAGTGAAGCCCAGGTTAGCACTGGCAGTCTTTTGTATGACCTGAGTGCAATGCTATCAGAGCGCCCTGCACAGTCCTTTACTAATCACACATGGCTCCAGTCTGCGCCCTCTGGTCATTTTCCAGTAGGATATGAACTATCAGAGGCAGTATATCATCCCCTGCAGTTCTCCGGCACAAGCTACTATCAGGGGTTTCAAGAAAATAGAAATCATGAAGGTAATATTTTCATACATCATGCACTTTATTGTTTCCTTCTAATTATTTAAAAACACAATTCCAATCTTTTATTTGTCTGAATTCTATTTTACAGGCCAAAATGGACCCTGATTGTTTTTTTTTAGGATTGGTTTGTTTTGGCGTCAGTAACATTGATGTTAAAAATGAAGTCACCTTATCGAACCAGTACATTACTAGCATGACTAATGTTGCACTTTCCTTCCTAGTGATGTGGCGAGTATGGGAAGACTACTTTAAAAACTCCAGCCCCTGCAATTCTTCCAAAACGACCCGCTTAGATCCTGGGACTAAGTTTGATTTCACCGTTATGTCCTACAACATCTTGGCCCAGGATCTGCTTGAATCTAACATAGAGCTGTATACACACTGTTCAGAGGGTGTGCTAGAATGGGAAAACCGTTACCAGAACATTCTCAAAGAGCTCCGGACTTGGGAACCTGATGTGAGTTAAGGCTCAAAAATGATGCTTTTAAATTATGTGATTTGATTTTTATATAGTATTCCTTTTTTTATATATAATCCCAATGGGCGTTGAAAAGCAATGATATTATTATTTAGACATATATAACATATATATAATTATATACACCCCTATATAATTCTGTTTCTGTACATTCTTACACCCACAGATTATTTGCTTTCAAGAGACACAAGAGGATCACTTCTATGAGAGGATGTATCCAGTCCTGACTGAGATGGGTGAGAATTTTTTTCCTTTCACATCATTTCCATTCATGTGGAATTAACTGTGTTTTATTCATAATAAAATAAAACATTGATTATGGAATTAACAAGAAAAGCATTAGTATATATTTTGTAAATAATTTTGTAGAAATTGTTATAGTTCCAGGAGTTAATGCACCACAATGAAGGAAGTTTTAAGGTGGGAACTGATGCAAGTATACCTTCTGTGTGGGGACTTGGAACACCAGACATTTCCGGCCATATGTGGTTCTTTTTGTAAACTGTTACCACAAATTTGAAGACATGCGAACTGTAGAGGGTGTATTTAGATTCGGTAGCATAACATTTTCCCTTTACTTAAACTAGAAGACCTGTGTGTGTGTGTGTGTGTGTATGTGTATATGTATACTAATCTGTCTCGCTTTGCTCCCTCAGGATATCACTGTGTGTACAAGCGGCGCACAGGAACCAAAACGGACGGCTGTGCGGTGTGTTACAGCGCTAATCGCTTTAAAATGCTCTCTGTGCGCCTGCTAGAATTCCAGCGGCACGATTCTGAGCTGTTGGATCGAGACAACGTGGGCATTGTGCTGCTCCTCAAGCCAACCACGGCACATGGGGAAGACACTAATTTCCGGCCCATCTGTGTTGCCAACACGCACCTGCTGTTCAACCCCAGGAGGGGAGATGTGAAACTGGCCCAGCTCGCCATAATGCTGGCGGAGATTGACAGCGTGGTCAAGCAGTGCAAGGTCAAAGGGCTTGAGTGTGAGATTGTTCTGTGTGGGGACTTCAACTCCTTACCCAACATGCCACTGTACCAGCTGATTGTCACGGGCAAGCTCTACTACCACGGATTACCAAACTGGATGGTGCGTCCTTATACTTCAAGTTTTATCACAGTGTTCTTGCTGAATTCATATATATATATATGAATTTGAATACATTTAAGTGCAGGACAGAATTAAGTATGTAATTGTAATTATGTTGTAATTAGGGGTGGGTGTGTGTGTGTGTGTGTGTGTGTGTGTGGGGTCATGTTTACGTGTTTCTTTGCAGGTGTCTGGTCAGGAGGACCTTTCCTACAAAACCCATCACAGACGGCTCTATGCACCATTGTGGCCGAGCAGCTTGGGCATCAACGATAACTGTCAGTACTATGATGTCTGTGAGCCTCAACGCATATATTCAGGTCAGATATTCAAACGCATGCGTGTCCCCACAATACCCACCAAGTGTGAGTTAGCGCTTCCGTTTGTACGTATGAACACCATTTCTGTGCTCGGCCCTTTCAGCCTTGACATCCATCTCAACCACTGGGAGGTGAAGTGAATAACCATTGATTATCTTGGCACAATGGTACCTGCCAGAGGGTGGGATATATTGGGGAGCAAGTGAACAGGCGGTTCTCATTATTGGAAACAGGACAAATGAGCAAGGAGAAGGTTCTAAGTGATTGATAATCGGCAGCGGCTAGCCCGTCTAGGAGAAACCCCACGGAAGAGCAACTGCAGAACAAAAAAAGAAGAATAGAATAGCTTTTATTTGACACATACACAGTACAGTGAAATTCTTTCTTCACATATTCCAGCTTGTTTTTGGGAGCTGGGGTCAGAGTGCAGGGTCAGTTATGATACAGCGCCCCTGCCGCTGTATCATAGGGCCTAGCTCAAGGACACAAGGGTTAAGGGCCTAGCTCAAGGACACAAGAGTGGCAGCTTGGCTATACCAGGGCTCGAACCCCCAATCAGTAGCCCAGAGCCTTACCTACTGAGCTACACCCTCATTCTGTCACAACACCGAATATCGCAGCTTGATGACGCATCCCCCTGGAGCACAGAGTGTTACCGGCCTTGCTGAAGGGCCAAACAGTGGCAGGTTGGCGGATGCTTGGAACCCCCGTTCTTAACATCAGCAAACTTAACCACGGAGCATTTTAGATAGATGGTCTTAATATTATAGCTGAACGGAAGAGCTTTTGTTTTTAAGTTTGATGAGTGTCCACTTCCTGCTGGCAGCATGACGCTCCATTTAAAGGCATACGTGTTTGTGAGTGACGCTATATTTATTCGTTCTGCAGGGAATCTTGCACTACAATCACGACTTCCTGCGGCAGCTGCGTTACTGCCCGGCCGGGTGCGTGCGGCCCCCTGACCTGGAGTTCATACCGGGTGTCACCGACAACACGCCAAGTAAATACGCAACCTATTTTTAATCATTTTGACGCCGAGCACCAAACATTGAAGATGAGTAGTGACTTTTCTTCTCTGGCCAGCTGAGTCACGAGACACTACGACGGGTTCGTCCGAGTTCAGTTGGGTGAAATATAGAGTTGTTTTCCCAAAATGTAATGAGTCAGGGTATAAAAATAATTTACTGTAAAGTCCCTTAAGCATTGCCAACACAATCTGCGAGAGAACATATTAGCCAAAAAGCATATATATATATATACATATATGGATTATAATATTAATTTGTTACCCTTAGAACAGCCTCCACTTTTCTAAGAAGGCTTTCCATTAAATTTTGGAGCGCGGCTGTTGGGATTTGTGCCCAGTCATTCACCATTACACGTCAGGTGATGATTCCTGTTCAACAAAAGGAAAACCATAATGATCTTTGTACACAGCCTTTTGGGTCAACTGAAAACTGTAATGCAGTGTATTAAGGCATTCTAGAAATTCTTGAATACACAAAGACATTCTTTCCATTGGTTTGTGGAAGATGGACACAAGAGGGTAACGGTCAGCTATACAGTTCTTGGCCACAATGTCCCAGCTCGATTGAGTACAATTTAAATCATAAAGCAGAATAAAAACAAACAGAATAAAAACTCGATCGAGAAAGATTTCAATAGTAAAGCAGAATAAAAACAAACAGAATTAAAAACTTGATAAAGTAAAATTTAAATCGTACAGCAGAATAAAAACGATATAAAAACTCGACAGAGTAAAATTTTAATCGTAAAGCAGAATAAAAACAATACAGAATAGAATAAAAACTTAGGTATTGAGTACAATTTAAATCGTAAATCAGAATATAAACAACACAGAATAAAACCCAACAAAATAAAAACTCAATCAAGTAAAATTTTAATAGTAAAGCAGAATAAAAACAGTATAGAATAAAAACTTGATAGAGTAAAATGTAAATCATAAAGCAGAATAAAAACAATACAGAATAAAAAGAAACGGAATAAAAACTCGATCGAGTACAATTTAAATCGTAAGGAAGAATAAAAGCAATACAGAACAAAAACAAACAGAATAAAAATGGAGTAAAAACAATACAGAATAAAAACTCGATCGAGTAAAATTGAAATCGTAAAAGCAGAATAAAAACAATACAGAATAAAAGCAAACTCAAGAGAAAAACGTAACGATAATTCTGAAAGAAAATACTGAATATTTGCATGCATATTTCGGTGTGTCAAAGTTTTTTTTGTTAAGCAATAAAGTAGAATAATCCCAACATACTACGAACCATTGACCCACAAGAAGGGCGAAAGTTCACTCATTCTGATAGTCAGTGCAAAGTGAAAGTCATGTAAGTCTTTCATGCCCAATGTCATTTAATGACTTGCCTTTTATTCCTGAGGAATTTCAGTTTGACAGTTTTTTAAAACGGCTCCTGTATCACCTTTGCAAGCAGTCATAAATGCAACGAGATAACAGTAGATGGTGGAAATTCTGATTATAATCGGTCATTTACGGGTGCTTTTTATTTATAATTGTTTTTTTTTAAAGAATTCTAAATATGTTAATTTTGTGTTCTATACCAAGAACTTCAGTCATTTAAAATCATTTCATTATTTCTAAAACTGACCTATAAATATTTATTCCCTTCCAGCTCCTGAAGAAACCCAGCTATTTCCACCACGGTGAAATTTTACTGTCGTAAACTGGGAATATTATGATCATTAATAATACTTACTGGGTAAAACCTTTAATTAGTAACATGTTGGGTTTTTTTTGGTTCTGACAGACATTTTCGAAACACTGTACGTCATGGCTTGAATCTAAGCTCCGTGTACAGCCAGAACATATCGGGCACTGAGCACTGTGCAGTCACCACGCTGCACTCGCATGGAGCCGCCATGGTCGACTACATCTTCTACTCCAAACGAAAAGAACACACCAGGGCTTGTGCTGGTAAGTCACAGAAAACTTGATTAGAATCTCGTTACAAATCGGTGTAGCGGAATGCGCGCACACATGATGCCTTTATGAGGAAGCCAATCAGATAAGTTGAAGCACATATTTGCGTCTCAGTCTTGCATTCTGGTTGTTAGTTGTTATAATCATTTGTAGTGAAATATTCAGATTGTTCAGTGCATCAATACAGATTAATTAAACAAAATGTCCCTGATTCTTAATAATGGTTAGTAAATATACCTGCAAAAATACACTGGAACCTCAGTTTATGGGTGTACCAGTATATTAATAATATGTATGAGTCAGTTAACCCCTCAGTTCCTGATGAGTTCATAACAAGAGCATTGTCTTACCCTTGTCTTTATGGGGAGGGGGTGTAGATCAGTGGTCTTAGGCTCTGGATTACTGATTAGAAGGTCGGAGCCCCGGCATCGCAAAGCTTGGGTCCTTAAACAAGGCCCTTCACCCCTCTGTGCTCCAGGGACGCTCTATTATGGCTGACCCTGCGCTCTGACCCCAGCTCCCAAACAATCTGGGATATGCAAAGAAATAATTTCACTGTGCTGTAATGTATATGTGATGAAGGGTAATCTATTCGCTTTGAATCGTGCCCCGGTGCTTTCCTTCCCTTGTACTCGCGCCCAGAGTCTTGCAGTTCAGGACTATGGGTTTCTTTTTCTTGCGGGGAAATACGCATTAAACACGCAAGGCAGGTGCATGTGGGGAGGTGGTAGCTCAGTGGTTAAGGCATTGGGTTCTGGACTAGAAGATCTCGGGTTCAAATCCCAGCACCACCAAGCTGCCACTAGTGGGCCCTTGAGCAAGGCCCTTAACCCTCAATTGCTCAGTTGTAAGTCGCTTTGGATAAAGGCGTCTGCTAAATGCTGCTAATGTAATGTAATGCAAGTCGAGGTTCCACAGTACTTCGCCCAATCATCAGATCCCTGTGAGTTTGGATCTTGGTGTAACAGTGTTATATGGCTTGAAGTTTTCTCACTGAGATGATGTGCCTTTTAATCACCAAAAAAAAAAAAAAACACCCACAGAAAGAGAAGGAAAAATGTTATCCGGGACTTCCTAGCTGCTGATTGGTCCAAACTGGTTTGATATGCAAAAAGTTTAATTTGTTTTATTTTATACTTGCAGGCGAAGGGAAGGGTCTGACGTTGCTTGGTCGTCTTGCCCTGCTGTCTGAAGCTGACCTTTGGTTGCTGAATGGACTCCCAAACCAAGTATTCCCATCTGACCACCTCAGTCTTCTGGCCAAGTTTCAGCTGTGCTAAGCGCTCCGGGTTCTAGCGAAGCGTGACGAGTTCAACTTTTTAGACAGCAAAGCAGCGCACTTGGTTCCCAGCCCATGCACTGCTGTAATACAAACAGGTCTTAAACAATAGATATAACTGTTCATTATTCCCTATCAGTGGTATATCAGGTGTACATATTTTCCCCCCCATCAAGGATTATGGAAAGTTAAAGAAAGCACAACGGAAAATTATCTATTTTAAACCATTTCTTTGTTGATCTGTGCGATTTTTAAAGCACATTTTAGACGCAAGGCTTTTTTTTTTTTTTAATATTTGCTGTTCAAAAGGTTTTGACATGTCGTGGTCTTCAGGTTGTTTTAAACCTCGAGTGAAATTCATATACGGGGCATTATGTAAAATAAGAACATTGTGAACTTAAGCTTTTTTTTTTGCCTTTTTTTTTTTCGATGTACATAATTTGAGTTCTAATTTATATATGTACTGATGTTTTGGTTTGGAGTGGCTTCATATTCTTTCAGTGGAAGAAAAAAAAAAGTAATTAATTGTCATTAAAAAGTATTATTGCTTTGGGAGACTTTTTATTAGCTTGTAAGTTTTATGATTTTCCTCAGATAAACAGCAGTGATGACGGACTATTTTTTGGATCTAGAAGCAAGGTTTCCACACTAAGCCTAATACTCTGACTTTTCCCCCACTTTCACTGTCTGAAATGTTGAATAATTAACGGCTGTTGCAAGAGCGTTTTCAGTTAGGCAACAACATGAAGACATAAAGAAAAAGAAAGAAAAATAAGGTATAGAAAATACCATTTTCGTAACTGCAAACTAAAAATAAAGCGACAAACAAAAATCCCTCATATTGGGCAAAAAAAAAAAAAATACCTGACTTCCAATGTCTGGAATATAGACCTTTTAAAATTGGGAAACTTGTGGTATTTAGTTGCTTAGTCACATGTTTTGTAAACCACTGTATATCCATTGTGTATTAAGTCTTTCAACTTCCTGCACCTAGAAACAGGTATTTCACATATCAATATGTATGGCTTTTTTTTTTTTTAAACAATGCTGCTTTGTGAGGGCTTGTTGCTGGTAGTTTTGAGCTTCTGACTGATCAAGACTTTAGTCTTTCTGGAGGTAATCAATAGCCATTCTCACATTTTATGGCATTTGGCAGAAGCCCTTGTCCAGAGAGATTTACATTTATCTAGACAATATAATGACGCATCTATGAGATTAAGGGTTTTGCTGAGGGGCCTAGCTTGATGATCTAGCTAGGATTTGAACTCAAATCCTTTGGCGCCAAATGCCTTAACATTTTAATCTTTTAACAGTATTTGCTCAATTTCTTCCTTGTGTTTCAGGTAATTGTTACCATTTAAAACTATTTTAGATGAGCATTCTATACTTTGCTGCACTCCATATACATATGTATGTGTTCTATATATATATATATATATATATATATATATATATATATATATATATATATATATATATATTATATATCATTCATTCCTATCTTCTACCGCTTTATCCGATCTTCCCTCGGGTCACGGGGAGCCTATGGCATCCTATCTCCTATATCAGGATGACATGGGCATTTCTAATGCCAACCCTGGATTATGGAATTGCAACATTCACACAAAGCAGGTCACACACACACATGGATTGGAATAGCCAACCCATCGGACAATTTTCCAAGGGACAATGCCAATCAACCTACAGTGCATGTTTTTGAAACCGAGAAAAAAACAACATGAAACTCACGGGGACACACATGGGGAGATGGGAATCTGCCCGGAAACGAAAAATCCCCTGCATGGGGGTGAACACTCCTACACCACTACATGGCACCATGAGACGGGAATCATGAACCCGGACCCTAAGCCACCATGCCCGTTTACACTACTACAAGAGGCAATAAAAGCCACCATGCCCGTTTACACTACTACAAGTAAATTCTTTACAGTATTTTCACCATATTGCAGATTGCTGTACTACTGTGTTTAACACCTGTAAGTGGTAATGGTATAAACAGATTTGTACAACAACCGCCCAAAAAAACTATACATTTGGGTAACAAAATTAGGGGCAACTTTATTTATATATAAAACAAGACAAAAAAAATCTTTTGAGTGGTACCTTAATGAGGCTGATGTCTTAAACATGAAACCTGGACCAAAGCACATTCAGATGATGGAATTCTGTAGCCATCCTCTGTGGCATGTTCGAATATGTCGAGTTTCCCAGCAGCCTCCACCAGACCACAATCTGAAAAAGAACATACTCCACATCTACTATAAAAAAGACAGATCCTATTCCTGGTACTGCCTTATCCTCTGTGGCATGTTCGAATATGTCGAGTTTCCCAGCAGCCTCCACCAGACCACAATGCTGAAAAAGAACATACTCCACATCTACTATAAAAAAGACAGATCCTAAAACCTGGTACTGGTCTTAATATCATCCACATAATGCACATTAAAGCTGAGTAAAAACTGTTCTCTTAAAAATCTCCTCTTAATACCTTTTTTTGTACAATATTCAGATTTATTCTTATCTAGTTTGGTTCCTAACAAAATAAATAAATAAACCAAATACCACATATTGTATGATTAGCAATAGTACACTGATTGTGTCATAAAGCTTCTTACACACTAAATCCTTGGAGTTTTGAATCCAGCTCAAGACACTGATATAATCTGTTATATAAACCTTTTGAGCTGCTGATTTCGAGTGTCGGCTGTACAGATCATCGTCTGTGTATTGTCTAAATTAGATTTTTTTTCCCCCTTATTGGACCATTTCAGTGCTATGGCATGTCTGTGGATGTCAACGTTTTCTTTGTTCTTAAGAATTCCATTGTGGAGGGGCTAAACAAAAAAAAACAAACAGAGCTGCTTTTTTTCTGAAAACTCCCAGCATTCGGCTACTTTATCCATAGATTTTCTTACTAGTTGACAAATTCTTTGGTGATTTAATTGTTCCATGCTTGAACAATGCTTATTCCAGTCTCACAAAATGGTGTGAGCAGGTGTTCAGGGACAGAACACACACACACACAATTGTGAAATCCTTAATCGAGTGGTGTTGGCTCTGATGACTTGAGGGTTGTGGCACTTTCAAAAGCTTTTTTTTGGGGGGGGTGGGTACAGTGTATTAAGCTTCACTGTGGCTGAAATGTATTTCAGTAGTGATTTGTATGCTTCACTCCCAGCACCAACACACACAAACACACACACACATTCAGTGACATGACTTACACACAGTGTTGGGAAGGTTACTTTGGAAATCTAATAGGTTCCAAATGATCCTATTCAAAATGTAATAAGTCATGCTGATCGGAAGATCCGGGTTCGAGCCCCGGTATCACCAAGCTGCCACCCTTGGGTCCTTGAGCAAGACCCTTAACCCTCTGTTCTCCACGGTCGCCGTATCATGGGGGACCCTGCACTCTGACCCCAGCTACCAACAACAAGCTGGGATATGCGAAGAAAGAATTTTACTGTGCTGTAACACACACACACACACATCTATATCTATATCTATATATATATATATATATATATATATATATATATATATATATATATCTATATATATATATAATAATTATATATATTATATATATATATATATATATATATATATATATATATGTGACAAATAAAGGCTCTTCTATTTTGATTACTTTCATTTGGCCACTAGGTGGCACTTTAAGTTAACATTCTAAGAAACAGTTTGAAACCCTTGGAAAAAAAGTCTGTTTTTCAAAATGAAACTGCAGCAGATCGTCATCGTTCAAATCAAAACTCACGTTTCAGTTGAAAATCATGCCGTCGTCTAAAGCACTGATTTTACAGACTGTGAATTGTTCAGATGTCACCCTGTTTGTAACCTGTAACATTTTCGTCAAGTAATTAATTTAATTACACATTTTTTTTCTCAGTAACTGTAACGAATTACTGTTACATTAATTTTATAATTAAATTACGCAACGCCACGACGTTGTCACTATTTATTCCATAATAATAACAATAATAATAAAATAATAATAAAACTAATAATATACTCTAACAAGTATGTTTGATCCATCTTCAATTTTGTTCTCAGTAAAAATGATGGTACCCCTAGAAAACAGAAAATATTGACAAAGGGACATAATTGAATGTGTGTCACTAATTAGCATCACAGGTGTCTAAACATTGTATCAGCCTTTGGGCCTAAATTGGCTAGGTAATCAATGTTTGTTTGGTGAATGGTGTGTAACATCGAAAAAAGAAGCAAAGGTAAGAGCTCTCAAATGAAAGAAATTATAACAAGCATGTTAAAGGTTAAGGCTATAAGCCATTCCAAATAGTGTTTCTGAAGTTGCATATTATTCAGATAAGTCCATGCTAAAACCTCCCTGTAGTGTTCGCAGGAGAAAATTGATGACCAATCTAAGCTAATCAATGGTAACAAAGAGCTGAAAGACTTCTAAAGATTCATGAACTTTCAGGAACTGTGTCAGATCAAGTCTTGTTTTGAAAAGTGGACTACATGGGAGTCCAAGGAGTCTGTTGAAAACGAATCATAAAAAAGCACAATTCCAAATACATGTTGACAAGCCACAATTAAATGTCCTGTGGATGTGAGACAAAAATCGATTTTTGAGGCAAAGCTGTATTTTCAAAAAAAAATGAAGCAAATGAAAGGAACACTGTCCCTACTGTGAATCATGGAGGAGGCGTTATGTTCTGGGGCTGCTTTGCTGCGTCTGGGAGGGTGTCTTGAATCTGTGCAGGGTACAATAAATCCAAGACTTCAAGGAATTCTAGAGAGAAATCAGTTCAGTTGGTTTCTCTTTTTGAACAGGCTGACCCAAAACACACAGTAAAATCACCCAAGTGTAAGAGGAAAAATTTTTCTAAAGTGGCCGTCTACTATCCTATACATCTGGAAGGAGCTGAAACATGACAGGCAACCTTAAACCGGAAAACGAAATTTGCTCAAGGAGTGGGCCAAAATACTGCTGAGAGGTGCAGATGTCTCATTAACAGTTCAGGAAGCTTTGATTGCTGATTGCCTCAAAGTTGCAACACTATTAAGTTTAGGGTACATCATTTTTGTCCAATGTGTTTCATGAGTTTATTTTTACAAATTCTTTTGAAGCATGTTGAAAAACAATTCTGACTTTCATTGGTTAACAAAAAATTTTTATTTATTATTACTTTTGTCATATTAAAGTTATTTCTGTGAATTGTGACTTTTTTTTTCATTGAAAAGGGTACAACAATTTTGTCCACGTCTGTATATTCCTTAAGTCTCTACAAGTTGACAAATCTTCTAAGTATATTCAACTGCATTTGAAAATGGTTAAAATGTCACATTTATTAATAATAATAACAATAATAATAATAATAATATAAAAAGACCCATAATCTCCATTCAGTACTTCAAATAACACGTCTATTATAAAAGTAACAAAAAAGAAAAAAGTCAAATGTGGCTGCTTAAATAGTGGAAATAGATAAGGCTAATGCTTGGCCACACTGGGAATTTTCAGTCCAAGTCTGAAACTTTTCTGTCCACAATTAAATGATTAAATGATGTGGAGAAAAAAAAAACAAATGGCATGCGGAGACCCAATACCTTCATATCAGTTCAGTCTCTTTTTGAGGCTTAGTGTTTTTACACCATCCTATACATCCGCTGGACAGTTAAAAAAACGAAAAACGCTGTATGTGTTCTATACAAAGCATTCATACGTGTTTAAAAAAAAAAAAAAAAAGCTAATACAGAAAACGGCATCGTAACAGGTTCTGCCTTCTTCCGATTTAAACGCAGATCACAACAATTGACAAATGCTCCGTTTTTTCGTTCTCTATCCACGGTTCCGGGTGGAGAGTCGAACCTAACAGCGGACTGTAACAGGCCCGTGTTAATGGGCTCTACATGAGATTCAATCTCAGCATCCGAGTTGAGCAGAGAGATAATACATTGGATTTGCCTCTTCTATACATGAGGCTTTGTAGATTTGGTTTGGAGAGGCAACAAGAACATATTTTGGATTGTTGGTTTAACCAGCAACTGTCTGCCTTCAGACTATCTGCAACAAAAAAAAACTCCGTCAGCCCCTGCGAGCCGTGCAAACAGAAGAGTGGATTGATTGTGAGGCATTTGCAAGGCACCTGACAGGCGGATTAAAAACTAATTGGGGGGAAAAAACAAAAAACAAGATCAAGATAATCAGGTACACACTCACACACACACTGCCATATATATATATATATATATATATATATATATATATATATATATATATATATATATATATATATATATATATATATATATACACCCACACACACAGTCCAGAACTCAGCAGAGTCTCTACAAAAGTGGTTGCTTGACTTGGAGCTGCTCAGCTGACTCATTAAAAGTGACACGGCATCACGTTGGGAAAAATGTTTACTACAGGTTTGCGCAGTCTGTCCGTGGTGCCGTAGTCCGACGCGTTTAAAAACATATTGGTCTTTTAAAATGTCTTCCGCAGACTTTTTTTTGTTGTTGTTGTTTTTTCGTCCAAGTCAAGTTTATCTGGCGGCAAAACTGGTTCTTGGGAACTGTAAGGTTCGTACACAAGAGACCTCGCTCACACCCTGATCTGGTATCCATTCATATCAGCTTGGGGTTTAGAATCCAGAGACTTCTTGTCACCTGATAACCTAGAACAGCAAAAACAGACAAACTTATGAATTACTGGTTAGAAACTTGTCTTTCATTAAATCACTATTTTTATACAGTATTAACATTTATATTAACAATCCTTCCATGGCTGTTACGTTCTGTTTAGTTCATCAGGAGTTTCACACATGGCTCAATGCAATTAGACAGTTTTTTCAAAAGAATACATTCAGTAAACACAGTATGTACATATGGGTCCAGAATACAAAAGTAACGCATGTGTTTATGTGTAAAGCACTATTCTCCCATTCAGGTAAGCGCATACTATGGCTTAATGAGATACGTCACTGTTCAAAAAAGATCAATATCAATAAACATAATACTAAAGCGTACGGACAAGAATCCGAATGCTTATCCGAACAAGTATAATTATTTGTTTTCTCCCATAAACTTTTGGCTTTATAGTGTACATCATACATGAGCACAGATCAGGCATAACATTATGGCCACATGCCGAAGATTGTGTCGATCCCCCTTTTTCCTGCCAAAACAGTTCTTACTCGTAGAGAATTAACCTCTTCAGCAATCCAAGTTAGAGGAGCTCATCTGTGGGATCGAGCCACACGGGCCAGCCTTCGCTCTAGATCAATAAGCCCCAGCTGACCGCTTCACCAATGTTTCTTCCTTGGACCACTTTGACAAACACTGATCCCCCCCCAAAGCTGCAGCATTATAAATGTTCTCACCCACAGAAATCAAAATTTGGCCTCAAATCCTTACTTTTGCCCATTTTTCCTGCTTCAAACACGTCAAGTTTGAGGACAAAATTTTCACTTTCCTCCAAAAATATCCAAAAAAATGATAAAGAGATAGTCAGTGTTGTTCACTTCACCCGTAACATCATCAATGTTGGGCTTGGTTGGTGTATTTATTACGCCTAAAAAGGGGGGGGTGTGAGGGGGTAAAAATAGTTAAAATAGTTTCTCTGCCCCGTTGAGAATGGTTTAAATGAGAACACTCACACAAACCCGGTGTGTTTCTTTGTATTACTCTGCTGCATGTCTTTCTGAGTAGAGAACACTCAGATCACAGCTTGTGTTTAAAACCCACTCTCTTGTTTGATGGACAGCTGCAGTCCTTATACAGTTCATTTAATTCAGTAAAGCTATGAAAGGGGCTTCCAAAAGCTCTCATGAACAGTTCTAATTAAAGAGAGCAAATCCTTAAGAGAGTAATACCTCCTCTCGTTTCGGCTGGTCTTGCGCATGGGACTGCCTGGGTTTCGCAGCGGCGATCCCATATCTTTCCTTCGGTCCTTGGTGGGTGAAACAGGTGCAGGTTTGCCAATCTGCAACACATTCATTACCTTCAGTTAATACGTTTTTTTTTTAATGAATATAAACAGTTGCGCATGTGTCTCAGTTCACATTCTAACAAGTGGAGCATAATCATCTCAGGATTTTAGACCATCAAATGGAAGGGGAAGGCATTAGTGTGATCACTTGATACCACTCCTCCGGACATCCACACCACGCACATGAATCACTGGAAAGTGATGCGTAATGGCATGAAAGCTTAGTTGTACAAATGCAAGAGCAGGAGAAGGAGAGGAATGAAGGTGGCACCAGGAAAAGAGCAGATAATCAGAATTAAGCACATTCAGTGAGATTAGCTTCGTAATTACACTAGTTGACATCATGTGTCATGCAAAATAGAGGAAAAGCCATTCAAAATATGTATAGAGGTATACCCTAATGGTTAATATCACTAAATTAGAGTTTATACGGCTTATATATATATATATATATATATATATATATATATATATATATATATATATATATTATATATAATATATATATATATATATATATAATCTAATATGATTATTATAGCGTCACACCCTAATGTTGTAACGCTTTAATGATATTAACTATTAGGGTTTAACGCTATACATATTTGTAAGAAACATTAAGCAGCAGACCTCAGGTTTGTTTAGTCTCCGCCTCACACTTTAAGTGCATTCATTCATCTTCTACCGCTTTATCCGATCTTCCCTCGGGTCACGGGGAGCCTGTGCCTATCTCTATGGGCATTAAGGCAGGATATACCCTGGATGGAATGCCAACCCATCGCAGGACACACACACACACATTCACACACATTCATACATTAGGGACAATTTTCCAAGGTGCCAATCAACCTACCATGCATGTTTCTGGACCGGAGGAAACCGGAGAACCCGGAGAAAAAAAAACCCCTGAGGCACGGGGAGAGAACATGCAAACTCCACACACATGGCCGAGACGGGAATCGAACCCGGACCCTGGTGGTGTGAGGCGAACGTGCTAATCACTAAGCCACCGTGCCCCGGTACTTTAAGGGCATTTTTTCTTAATTATTATAAAAAGCTCAAACAACAATGACCGGGGTTATTAAAAAAAAAGAAACTCCAGTTAGAGCAGGATCAATGTGGCTTCCAAGTCTTTACCAGAAATAAGAAATGTAGTGCACAGAAATACGGTAAATCGCAGCCACTTCCTAGTTATTGCTCTAGCGATGTGAATTGTTCGGCGTTGTGGAGCGTTTCTCTTAAACGTTACTGCACTTCTAAGTAAACCACAGCCGTTCCGGCTGAACTGTTGGTTTAATTTCCACTTTTCTAAGCCACTGACAAGGCTGACAATGCTGTGTTTACACTGTGACTGAGGCAACTGCAACCCAAGCCAGGTTTGTTCCTCCCGCTAATAGATACTGTAGCAAGTACGCCTCCAGGCTGTCATGCTGTCACTGCTACACTTATCCACCACATCTGTGTTTATACTTTGTCTGAAGCAGCTGATCACGCTCGCTTCGCGGTGCTAAAATAAACCGAGTGCTGAGATGTCGCTTTGTTATTTATGTATTTTGCACACAAACACACACACACACACACACACACACACACACACACACACACTTATAGGATGGTACCCAGCCAATGAAATAAAGAGTCATGTGGGAAGAAACCTGTTCCTCACCTTGAGCCTCATGTCACGTGTGTGCCTCTCCAGCTCCTTCCTCAGCTCTTCTTTTGACAGCTTTTCAACATCCAACACCGAGTGCTTCCATTCGATCTGTTCGACGCTGTGCGGGTCGTGCGACACGTACTGGCCGATCTTCACTTTGCGCAGCGTGTGCCAGTAACCCTTGTAGGCGGTCTGATACTCCTGCAGCAGGTCGGCGAGTGTGCGGTATTCCAGCGGCTTGTACATCAGATCCGCGCGCCGGCTGATCCCGAGAGCCCCGAAGCGGCCGCCGCTGTGAATCCCCAACACGATGTGGCGGAAGTGGCTCCCTGAGAACTGAGTTTTAAAGCTGATGGGGAAGCGCTCCACAATTGGCATACTGTTGGTGAGGTAACTATAGGTCAGGTTAAGAAAGACAAAGTTTAGTAGCCTTAGGGTCTTTGTTTGGACTCGGTGGGCATGTAGGTCAAAATCAAAAGATATCTGGCATTAAAACATCCTAATCATAGCTTTAGGGATTTGCCATTTGTCATCTGGTGAATGCCGGTGCTCCCGGTGACTGTGTGTACAGCCTTGAGCTTCCCTTCTGTTACAGTACCAGTCTTGAAACTTTCTGATACCGCTTCATCACCACCGCTTTGGGCTGCTCCTGTTAGGGGTCGCCACAATGGAGCTAGGAATGCACTGGCTTGTGCAACCCTAATGGCTGGGGCAGACTGAGGAGTTTGAGGATTAAGAGTCTTGATCAAGGGCTCACAAGTAGCAGCTTTGGTGGTTTTGAACCTGCTACTTTCTGGTCCAGAGTCCAGTTACCTGCCCGCTGTTAGCCTACCGAGCGACCACCGCCCCAAACTCTTTCATACCGCTTAGTACTATCAAAATCATCCCATAGTGCCCTTTTAAAGGTTACATTCAATCTTAGCAATTTAACGACACCAAACTAATTAAATCATTTGTAAAGTATTTGTTTACACTGTTTTGTTCGAACAGGCTAGACGAAAGTTTTGCACGATTCCATTAAAATTTGAGGTTTGGCAAGTACATCAGTTTTTGCATTCAAGGTGTGCTTTACATCTCACATCTCAAAGGTCGCAGTCATGTGGTGATTAAAAGCTTTGGGGGGGGGGGATCTGGGACACTTTCCCAGTAATGTATCCGACAATATGCGTCATGACTTTTGTGAGCCATGTCATCTCATCTCACAGCTACAATACATTTGTATTTATCTGGATTATCCATATGTTGGGTTACTTCCATTCCATTATACCTTTACGCTGTTATAAGAATCTGAGGAAGGATACATTCCAAGGATTACAGCCTCCAAACACTTGATCGGTAGACATTCTCTGGTCATTTCCTTTGCTATGTCCATTAACCTGTGGCAGAAACAGACAGTGATCTCAAATATCAACATGCTCAGCTTGATCTATTGTTACCCGGAACAATGGGTTCTGCTTGGGTTATCACTAGGTACTCAGTTTTCCCCTCAATAACACATTTATTTGCTCCCGTGTGTGTGTGTGTGTGTGTGTGTGTGTGTGTGTGTGTGTGTGTGTGTGTGCGCGCCTTATGTCCTGTTTATGGGGCGGCATCTAGTCAAAACTTTTTCAAAAAATGATTTCAGCATTTTTCCGAAAATATAGCTATGAATTTATAAGGACTCTGACCAGGATAAAGCAATAAATAAATAAATAAATAAAAAGCTGAAAGTTGAAATTAGATGCAGCTCTCAGCAAAAGTCTGTGTGACTCCCCAAAACCACTAACATTAAAAATAAAACGCTGACATTTACAGCAGATGACACACATTCAGTGTAACGTGATGCTAAAATCTCATTTCCGTCAGCTGATGTCACTGGCCATGTACGAATTATCAGCCAATCCTTAAACATCCTCAGCTGTTTCCTGTGTACAAGTCCCAGCGGGCCAGAAATGGCAACAGGAACAAGAGTCTTGCGAAGATATGAAACCTCGTGGCAAAATAAAACCTATTCACATGCTTCCGATTTCCTTCCTTAAAAACAGAACGCACGAGTGTGTCCGGCATAATTTGAGCATTGAACCGTGACCATCCTGCTTCTGAAAGGAAGACCAGCTGGTAGTTCCTGGGGTCGGGAGAAACCAGAACGCACACACCAGAATTAACCAGCTTGGGCCAGTATGGAAGTTCAATTTAGGCTGTTAATTCATTCATAGTGGACTTGTACACTCTCCAGACATGTTATTAGGGCTGTGTCCCTGTGACAAAGACAGTCTTAAGGGTTTACAGAATCATGGGACCATGCCTGTGTTTAATGAGCTATGCAAATAAAACTGAATTTTTTTACATAATTGTTTATTTGCTGCTCAGGGAGTTTTTCCTTGCCACCGTCGCTTCGGCTTGCTCAACAAGAAACAATTAGGGCTAAACTGACCTTTATTTTTCATTATGTGTTATGTTTCATGATGTATTATGTAAAGCTGACGATGACAAACTGTAAAAAGTGTTCTACAAATAAAATTGAATTGAATTGAACTGAACTGAATTTGGAAAATTCTCCTGGAGTACAGGATCGAACGCATGGAACGCTGTTTTAACCCAGATATTGGACAAACTGATTTCCATTCCCACACACCAGAATTAACTATATTCTGTAAAGCTGCTTTGTGACAATAACCATTGTATTTATTAAAAAAAAAGCAAAAAAAAAAATACACGTTCTACAAATAAAATTGAATTGAATACTCACGCTGTGAGAGGTCTGCTCTTCTTGATCTCAAAAAATTGGGTTCCAGTATGATTGTACCTGTTTAAATATTGTTAAGTTAAATACATTTTACAAAACTGGCCAAAAATATATGGGGGGAAAAAAAGCAGATTTACATGAAACAACAACAAATAGCAATTCACTAATGCAAGCGGATTCAAATTGAAAAGTTAGCTTTAAACGACGGCAAATTACACACAAAATGCACACTATATATATATATATATATATATATATATATATATATATATATATATATATACATGGAAAATTTCCATTGGGTAAAACGCTTTTATGAATCAAGGAGAGTCTTTATTAAACCTATTTCACTGGGACTGGAATTGCAAACGCCAACTAGTAAATATTTCATACTGGTGTCTAGTGCAGTTCTCTGTGGCCTACTTTCTATGTGTCTGATGGGCCTCACTAACCAACAAAAATACATCTTAAAATGTACCGAATTATATCAGCGGACAATAAGAAAATCATTAGGCTAGATGTGTTGTGTGTTAATCTACAGATCAAGTTGTGTCGAGTTGGAAGAAGGATACTGCAGGTCCCTGATGTATTTCTGTATGGCTTCCAAGCGATGTGGAATACTGGTGGCTGGCTGGTATGTAGGCACAGTAGGTACAGGAATCTGAGGGATTGAAAAGATAGAGCATGCCATTAAAGCGTGTGCGCACAGTGCAGCGAGTCAGTATCTTCTCACTCGCTCTGACAGCGGATGCACTCTTCAGGGCGAAACTCATGGCCAGAATCCTAATTGCTCACTTGCGAAGGAATGACAAACAAAGAGGGACGTTGAGTGCACGCACAAGAGGCGGCATTTAGAAGGAAGTGGATCTGTCACGTTGGATACATGTTTAAGCTTCAGGCCCTTTTGTGTTAAAATCATCGCGTCTTTTTTTTTTTAAAAAAAAACCCTTGTTTCGTTTAGAGAAGACTTTTTTTGCTGTTGTTGTATTAATCGCCTCTATGTGCACTTGGTCTAGACGGTATACACGCTCTGTAAAAGTACCCTGAAAACTGAATTACTAAAGGTGCCAGGAAGTCTGGCACAGGATACTTTTTTCCAAACTCAGCAATATTTAAGATTCTGTAACATTTTAGCACATCTCTTTCTGTACTCGTGAATAAATGACGGTTTAATGCGTAACTCTGCATTCAAGATTATTACTTTTGTGTGTACGTGTTCAACACATCCTCTACACAGGATTTCGAATCTTTTAAGCCAAA
The DNA here is from genome assembly GCA_030449085.1 of Kryptopterus vitreolus. Lineage (NCBI taxonomy): Eukaryota > Metazoa > Chordata > Actinopteri > Siluriformes > Siluridae > Kryptopterus > Kryptopterus vitreolus. The sequence goes on from JACRUU010000012.1 coordinate 20,644,394, forward strand.
AGCATGTAAAAGGCATGATGTCACGATGTTTCAACAGCTCACATCATACCAGTTTGACTGCCCAGTCAGCAGTCTGTCATCTGACTCCCACTACACTGATGTGATGTACTGTGTGTTAATTTGCTAATGGACGGTGCACTTCCCTGACCCCGGGGCTGCTTGGACTTCTCCATTTGACAGCACTGGCTTGCTATGCAATGTTGCAGGACATTCAAATCTTAATTGGATATAACTGTCCATTCATTTCAATCTGAAATAAACCACGCACGGGGAAAAATCTGAGATGTGCCATGCATCTTAGGGGTTGTTAAGTGCAGCTTGTGGGGTTAGGGTGAGGAATGTGTAGATGATCGTTTGGCAAATACGGGAACGTGTAAGTGATAGCCGAATCAATATCAGAAATCGGATGTTTTGGCTTAGACTTCAAAGAAGTACACATCACGGGCGACCAAAAAAAAAATGTTACAGCTAGAACATTTACACAGAATGTGTGGGTAAATATTAAGATAATATTAAGTTATTCTAGTAGTTAATTATAGACTTTTTTAAAAAAAACAAACAGTTAACTCACTTGTGCCTAAACCATATATAATGATAATGTATATGCATCGTTGTGTTTGAGAAGCGGTAATAAATCTAAAAATCTTCTAGTATAAACTAAAGGTAAACATGGAAGAAGTATATATGACAAATGCATAGAAATATATGCATTCGAAAACACACACAAACACAAACACACACACAAAGAGCAATCAAAGAACCTGACGGAAACCCATTTGGAGAACATGAAAAACCCCAGAGAGTAAGTCTATCTCAGGATCATAACAGAGATAAAAAGCATGGTGTAAGATATTAATGTATATGAAGAAAAAGAGAAATATAAAAAAAGAGAGAGAGAGAAATGAACAGAAAGGTAGAAGGAGTAAAAGGGACCTTGGGCAGGTCAGTTGCTCCCCGGATCTTCTTCTCCACGTCCTCTCCGTCGGGATGAATCCGGGTCACGTGCCTCCACATCTGCTCCCACGTTTCTTCGTTGACAGGTAAACCTCCCCGGTTCACCATGAACAGAATCCCTCCGTCACGCAGGTCTTCCTCTCCGTCGTCCTCCTGCTCTTCGTCCCTCTCCTCCACTCCTTCCAGACTGAGGGCAGGCCGCAGCATTACAATGCCCGGACCCTTTGACTTGGAGTGGGGTTGATTTAGGCAGATGCCAATTCCTGCTTTGTCTATCTGTCTCCTTGGAGACGCGCAGGGATGGACACGCCCACAGCACGTGACTGGCATCTAGGGCTCATAGCAACACACCTGGATGAGTTACCTGCATCATTATCCGTTCGGAACCAGTGTTATAACAAAAGCGGAAGAAACAGTCTACACATCTGATAGAGACGTAGTCCGAAATAATAAGATTAACTGAAATGAACAATTTTTAAGACATTAGTTTTGCAATCAGAGAGAAAAAAAATATTCGGAAAAAAAACACGACAGGTAGCGGAGGTGCCGCTTTTATCCCCCCCTACGAAAAGCACCACACATAAAATATATATTTTAAAATTATCAATCAAAACCGTGTTATTTTCACACAAAAAGCAGCACGCCAGGACAAAAAAGGCGACTCCGTAGACGACAATAACCCGCTCGGTCTCTCCCCGAGCTCCTTCGCTTCGTGCTCCAAGCGAAATAAATCACACACTGGCATTTTCTCCCTCACGTACAAACGCGTATTAAACCAGTCACCGCCATATTTCCTTTCTCTCCCGCAGTCCCGTGTTATTAAAGCCGCGAGTCGGTCCTAACTGTAAGCCCGTTATCCCGACACTGACGCCGGCTACAGTCAACGGAGCCTCGACCCTCCCAGAACACGCTCTACTGCGCACGCGCGGCATTAACGTCTTACACCAGGCTACATCCCGAATCCTTTTTGCTTGCCCCTATCTAGGGTGCGAAAAAACGCTATATGTACCCTGAATAGTGCATTTCAAATCGAATTAATCTCAATTCGGTATTCAGCCAGGGCTCGGCCAGAATCCTGCAGCCTTGCCTTCTAATTAAGCCTGCACTGAGACTTCCAGCAGAATATTATTATTATTATTATTATTAAATCCGTATAAAACTAGCAGGCAATCTCTTAAGACGCCTTATTGACAGTTCTTTGTAACCCTATTTATTTATTTATTGCACACACCACGTTTTCTCTGCTATAGCCTGTGCACTTATTTGATGTACATTTATTATTTACATTGATGCCTTTATCCAGAGAGACTTACATTTATCTCATTCATTCAACTGAGCAGCTGGGGTTAGGTGCCTCACTCAAGGGCCCAGGAGTGGCAGCTGCGTCTGCATAAATTGCATAAATGTAAAACAAATAAATATAAAGTCTATGGCAGTAGAAATCTGCTACATTATTAAAAGTAAATTATGATAATGGTCAATAAGGCATTTGATTTGAACTTTATAGACATATTTACTTACACTTGTGAACCATGCAGTGTTGGGGAGTAACTAGCTTCATGTAACGGCGTTACGTAATTAAATAAAAGTAACAGTAATCGGTCACAGTTGTTGTGAAAAAACATGACATTAAATTAGTTACTTTTGAAAATCCAGAAGATTACAAATCACAAACACCATTTGTTACTGTACATAGAAAAGACAAATGACAATGAAAGCCATATGGCCATAAAGAGATTAAAAACCTTTACACTTGTGTTGAAAATCTTAAAATTCAACAAACGGATTAAAACAATGCATATTACACATCGCATTGTGTCAATTCCGAAGCAATCCACGCTGTCTGCGTTTTATGTTGAAAATCACACCGTGCTACTTAATCACTGTTAAAATGCACGATCAGTTTCATTGCTGCTTCATTGTACAAATGTTCTCCAGATCATTAGGCTGACGTGGCTTATTAATGTCACTGTGTTTGATTTTCCCCAAGCTCGGACGGTAATCTAAACACAGCATGTCAGTATAAATTTCACAAGCACACAACACAGAATCCACATATTTACACTACTTTAATAAACTCATAATTGTCAAAAAAAGACAATGAAAAAACAAACAAATGTGCAAAGCCGTTGAGAATACAATGCTCCGATTTATTACAGGATCCAAAACACGATTGAATATCTATATCCTCCATCATTGCTCTACTATAATCTTGGTGCACCGTAATCATCTGGCATGCGCTCGATGTTATATCTGTTGAAAATGAAAAAACAATCATTATTTTTACAAACAGAATATTTTATATTGTATAGAATTGGAAAAAAAAACTTGACTATATTCAACAATGTGCTTGGAATTAATACTTCTGAAATGTGTTTAGAAATTTGTATTGAGCGTTATTCAGAATCATTTCATATGAACGATGCGCCCTCTAGTGTCCAACTGTAACAAGTGCTTCAAATGATGTATCGGGCTTTCTCAGATGATTGTGTTCAGGATAAACAAAGCAGGCATTTGTGTGTTTGGTTACCTGTGGTTAGATATGTACATAATTGGGACTCCTGGGATCTTCCGAAGTCGCCTTTTGAGATCTCTGTCCACTGTGGCCACAATGTAGCACTTATGCTAATAAGGAAGATAAAGAAAGCGTATTAAATGACTCTTTTCAATTTCGTTAAAGTAACACAATATGAAGATCAACTGACAGAAGGTGATGCCTCCTTTACCTGGGTTACCCTTTGGACTAAACAGTCGTCAGCATATGTTCCCTTGTGTGAGCATGGCAAGCGCTCAAACCGCGGGTCCTTGGCTATTCTACAAAGCAAAATTACACCCATATGGCAATAAGAATAAATTCAGAAAATCCTTACAGAAGTACTGCAAATCTAGAAAGTCCAAAAAACCCGACTAAATAATGCACATTACACCTTCCTTAAAAATCATACCACTGCAGTAGTTCAATTGAATGAAAATATGAGATTTTCAGAAGCAAGATTTATACCGAAGATTTATACACTTTTTATTTACACTGTCCACATTTCATGTTGAAAATGAAAATGTACTGAACAAAGCAGTCACACTCAGCACCAATAAATACACCTAGCCAAATGAACTTCTTTCATTAGCTTCAATTATAGCAGCTATAAACAGCTTTGAAACTGATTTGTTTTGAAACAAACAAATAAACCACAAAATTACACCTCAATCTATAATACTACATACATTTACATACACCGGACATCTTGTACCCGCCACTTTACACACTACGACATCTTACACACTACTTTTATATGATGTCATTTTACATTATTTTTTTTACTCTTTGTTTTATATATTTTTTATTTTATTCAAAGTTTCTTCCCTTATCCACATTATTTATATCTATAATTATGCATACATGCTGGACGGTCGTCAAAAAACATTTCAATGCATGTCGTACTGTGTATGTATATGTATGTGACAAATAAAATCTGAATCATTTAAAATATATATCTTCTGACAGAAAACTTCACATTATTTATTTTATCTAGAACAAAGCAAATTAAATTATTATTAGTCTTTGATTAGGAAGGATAGCCACCATACAAACCCCGGTGAATGTTAATATAAAGATAATAATAAACTACACTGATAATAAGCTAAACCTGTAATTTGAATGAAATACATTGAATCTGCACTTCTTCGGACAATCTGATATGAGAACTCATAAGTTCTGTGGTATACTAAAATCTACTTTATTGCCTTGAATAACAGAATTTGGTCAGGAAGTAACTATTCCTTATAATTAGAAAGTATATACAGTCATGTGAAAAAATTAGGACACCCTTTGAAAGCATGTGGTTTTTTGTAACATTTTTAATAAATGGTTATTTCATCTCCGTTTCAACAATACAGAGAGATTAAAGTAATCAAACTAAACAAAGAAAACTGAAGAAAAGTCTTTTCAAGATCTTCTGTAAATGTCATTCTACAAAAATGCCTATTCTAACTGAGGAAAAAGATAGGACACCCTCACATGTATTCCCTCTTAAATTGGCTCAGATCTCACACAGGTATATCACACCACGTGCACATAATTAGTAGATCGTTACTCTGCATGTTGAATGAGGCTTGCCCTATTTAAACCTCAGACATTTAGTTTGGTGTGCTCCTGACTGTTGAAGTGAGAGTGAGCACCATGGTGAGAGCAAAAGAGCTGTCAGAGGACTTCAGAAAAAAGATTGTAGCAGCCTATGAGTCTGGGAAGGGATTTAAAAAGATCTCAAAAGATTTTGAAATCAGCCATTCCACTGTCCGGAAGATAGTCTACAAGTGGAGGGCTTTCAAAACAACTGCCAACATGCCCAGGACTGGTCGCCCCAGCAAGTTCACGTTCCAAGACCCCAAGAGCAGATTCGAAACCGCAAGCTGCTAAATGTTGTCTCTTAGAGGTCTCAGTGAAAACCCCATAACGAAGTCAATGAATGCTCTCGAGAACTACAGCAGGCTCTGGCTACTGTTGATGTAGAAGTACATGCCTCTACAATCAGAAAGAGACTGTACAACTTTAACTTGCATGGGAGGTGTGCAAGGAGGAAACCTTTGCTTTCCAAGAGAAACATCAAGGCCAGACTGACATTTGCCAGAGATAAAGTTGACAAAGACCAGGACTTCTGGAATAATGTTCTTCGGACAGATGAGTCCAAAATTGAATTATTTGGACACAACAGCAGAGGACATGTTTGGCGTAAACCAAACACAGCATTCCAAGAAAAGAACCTCATACCAACTGTGAAGCATGGAGGTGGAAGTGTCATGGTTTGGGGCTGCTTTGCTGCAGCAGGACCTGGTCAGCTCACCATCATAGAATCCACCATGAATTCTACTGTGTATCAGAAGGTGCTTGAAGAACATGTGAGACCATCAGTTAGAAAATTAAAGCTGAAGCGGAACTGGACCATGCAACATGACAATGACCCAAAACATACTAGTAAATCAACCAAAGATTGGCTGAAAAAGAAGAAATGGAGAGTCCTGGAATGGCCAAGTCAAAGTCCAGATTTGAATCCTGATGCTGTGGGGTGACTTGAAAAGGGCTGTACGTGCAAGAAACCCCTCAAACATCTCACAGCTGAAAAAGTTCTGCATTGAGGAGTGGGGTAAAATTTCCTCAGACCGATGTCGGAGACTGGTAGATGGCTACAAGAATTGTCTCACTGCAGTTATTTCAGCCAAAGGAGGTAACACTCGCTATTAGGGGCAAGGGTGTCCTATCTTTTTCCTCAGTTAGAATAGGCATTTTTGTAAAATGACATTTACAGAAGATCTTGAAAAGACTTTTCTTCAGTTTTCATTTGTTTAGTTTGGATTACTTTTAATCTCTCTGTATTGTTGAAACGTGAGATTAAATAACCATTTATTAAAAATGTTACAAAAAACCACATGCTTTCAAAGGGTGTCCTAATTTTTTCACATGACTGTATACAGTAAAGTATTGCATACACATGCACATACAGACTTCGGCTCATCTGATCTCATCTCAAATGATCATATACAATGAACTATTCAGCATTTTTGCAAACTACACCCCGCCCACACACTAATTCTTAAAGATAGATTTGCTTAAATGGCCAGTGAATGAAGAATGAATGCATACACATTCCTAAGTAATAATAAATAAAATAAAATGCTATCAGAATAGTTTGTTTTGTAAAAGAATGTATCAGTGCATGTAGTTACCTCAGTGCAACTCTGTATTTCATCCCGAGTTTCTCAAGCTCAGCCATGACACAGTCTGTGATGCAGGGAATACCTGTAGAACGTAACGCGTGTACGTGAGCACGGGTTCAGCGCGGCGACTGATTCAAAGTTAGTGAGATAAAAAGACAGCGATCACTCACATTTAGCATAAAGGCAGTCCATCATCGACTGAACCACATCTAGTTTGGCTTTTATGGAAAAGTTGATGAAGTTGGTGTCCACGAGAATGTGATAAGGAGGGCCAAGTTGAGTGTTGTACTGGAAGAACATACACGATGGATACTTTGGCCTGCCATGATAAAAAAAAAAAAAAAGTCAAGTTACTGATGAAAACTGATTATCAAATATGTTGTAGAAAATATTTAAGCAAGAAATAAAGCCTGAATGTTACTCTTACACTTCTTGCTCTTTAATGGCTGTAGGATCTTCTTTCTTCTTTTTTGGGGTTTTTTGCCGATCTTTCTCTTTTCTTGTTAATACAATAAACAAAATATTAGATTTGACATGCACCATATGTCTTGTGTATGACTTGGCATGGCTATATACGATATTTTAATGAAACCTGACATACATTCTTTGGTCCTTTAAACTTATCATCCTTTTCATTGCGGCATATTTCTGCTTCTTCTGTTTCCCCTAAAAAGAAAAGGAGGAAAAAAAGCATAAAAACTAAAACACATGTTACCCCATATAACAGTTGCCTTTTGTTCCTTCTTAAATCACAAAATCATATACTTCTAATCACACCATGATCATCATCACCAAAATGAAGGCCATCATCAAAATGATTTTTAAAGCCCTGGTTATTTCCATCAGACCTGTTGTACTGTTGTACACAATATAGTATATGTCTCTGAAAAAAATGCTATTTTTATGCTGATGGTACTCGGTAATAATAATGGAACTACAGTTCCACATCACTACTGCTGATACTGACGTGTTGATCGGTATGAGTTCAACACATAATCAACATGATATATTTGCACATCCAGTACTAGTTTTCACGTTTCTATTCCAAGCAATGTATTATTATTATAGACTTACTGAACTACTAACATTACACGGTTATACAAAAATGTGTATTAATAATATATGCGAGTTAATATAACAACAAACTACTTGGCAGAAGAGTACGCACATGGTTCGACTTTAAAACCAACCGCATCAATAGTGATCGCATAGAAATGTAAAACCGATCCCATTACAAATACATCAGCGCCGATCATATCGGATCAATGTTGCAATGCTACAGACTACAGAGCAAACACAGCTAACCTAGCAACATTTAGTACGCTATAATAGGAAACAACGTACAAAGAAAACCGTATAATGTTGCGAAACACGTGTATATAACTGCGTTACACGACGAGCAAGAAAAAAAATAAAGGAATAAAAGCCTTTTACCATTTGTGATTTCTCTCTGAATGCAAAACACAGCCGCACTAAATAAAAAGGAATCCCTCGTGTGCGTGGACGCCTCGAGTCGCTGTCTGACGTCACAAATACGCGACGGCCGTGCGTTTCACCCTCTTGTCAACTGAGTGCTAACGGCTTTCTTGCGAGACATGGCGAGGTGTGCCGCGCTGCCGTCGGGTATGGAGTAAAAAAAAAAAGAGAGACAGGACTCGCTCTTTCGGGTGGGTTCAGAGAGCCGGACGGTAAAACGTTACGGTTCCCGGGTGCTATTTCCTTTTCATTCAGATTATATTGCTGTTATAGTCGGGTTTAGCTAGCTGCACAGCTAAGTCTGTCTTCTTGTGCGTTGGCTTTGCTTCCCAATGAACGACGACCCGCGTTACACACGAGTATCTGTGAGGGATTCATTCGCACCCATTGTGCATTGGTTTTTAAGTTTTACACGTTGTTCAGGGTTTAAAAAAAGGCTGACATTAGTGGTATTAGTAACTGCTAAACCAGCAGGTGATGTGCCTCTATGGTTTTGTTCAGCCAGCCATATAACCTGACCCACCTGACTCCCTACCAGTCAGTGCTGTGCTTTCCAAGTCTATCTCTTGTTATCAATAGGGATTGACCTATTCCCAAATGAAGCCGGGTTCATACTTGGAAAGGTAGATCTTGGATATGACTGCACTGGTTTGCTCCCATTCTACAGTGCAGGATTCGATTTAATATTGTCATTGCAGATCATAAACGTGTTTTTCTTTTTTGTACTGTCTTGCCAATTGCGTTTAACATGGTAGTTAAAGCAGAGACAAGTATCTCTTATCATGTGTCACAGTACTATTGATGATAAGTTCTTTTTGTGATCTCACAGTTCAGAGCAGTCATCATTTCCCATGCACTATTCGACTGTTTATTGCGTCGTTTGGGAATTCGGCGATACACAACCCGCCAAGTAGGAGTTCAGTTTACCGACCAATCGAGAAACAGCTGGCAGAAGACCCACAATCTACCAAGTTTTCAATTCTTCGTCCAGAAATGAATTAGAACGTTGGCACATCCGTACTGCTATTCCGCTGCTACATCTTACCTAACTTGTATCACAAAGAAGTGACCAGGCATCAGTGTACCCTGTGTAGGCGTTTGTGACCAGTCACCCGTCTTCAAGGACTATTAGAACTCACCCCTAATCTAAGCTTGTCTGCGCTTCTTTATAGCATCTAGTTGTATTGTGAAGAAACAGTTCTCCCTGGTGTGATGGCAGATAATTATAACTAAGTATTCTGCTCATTGGGGTAGCTCATGCATAATGAATACATCTGGATTACACAAAGCCACCCACCCCGGTGTGCGCTTGTAAAATATTTACATTACTTTACAAGACACTTTGGTTGCCTCTCGCGCCAGTGTGGCGTGCTAAATTCTTAAATTGTGTTTCCCCCGACAGATTCCAAGTGCTGAAGACATCATGTGAGGAAGACTGAAAAGAAAACACGTCTTGTGAAAGTATCTACATATTAGGAGAGAGAAGCACCGTTTGCATAAACATCCACTATTAATGCCTGAGTCACACAGAGGCCTGATTGCGATGAAGATGGTCTGATGGACCGCCGTTTCTTACTGACATTAGTCTTCTGTTCTGTCTCATGGATTTTCTTTTGGGAATTGCGCTGGAAGAAGAGCAAAGAAAGTCAGATTGAAGAATGGCTGCAAGGCCATAGTCTGTCTGAATACAAGCATTTATTTGAAGGTCAGGAATGGTTGGTTTTCTGATGGTATTTTAGTGTGTGTGTGTGTGTGTGTGTGTGTGTGTGTGTGTGTTTAAAAATTCAGTTACCAAGCTCTTTATTGTTTTGAATATTATGAGTAAAGCAGTCTTTATAAATCTCTAGAATTCGATGCCAGCTAAAAGGAATATGCATCTTTTACTTGACCGTGTCTATTAGTGACAGTGTATATTATATAAACGTGCATCATTTGTATCTTAAGGGTGATGGTTTGTCCCGTTATTTTTGAAGTGCTTGTTTGTTGACTTCAAAACAAAGAATGAATTGAATCTCTTTTGGAAAACTCTCTTCATTAGGAGTTGAATCGTATATTCATATTGCCCTTCTTATCCGTGCCCTGTGTTTGTTCGACGCAGGTGTGCAGTCCCTGGAAGAGTTGAGTCTGAGTGTGCTGACCCGTCTGGAGGAGGTAGTGAAAGAAAAGCGCCGCTGGAGGGACGTCGCCGAAGCCAACGTCCGCCTGCTGAGAGACTTCGCCCTTCAGGAGTGGCTGTGCTCGCAGAGCCTCGAGCACTACTACCACACGTAAGACCGGCCAAACGCACCGTGAATGCACAGTCCTTTCAGATCGCAGGGAAGCAGTGTTTGTTTGGCGTGTCATGTTATTGTTGTTCGCGCTTTAATCCACGAGAGGGCAGTAGTGCCCGCACAGCCTTCTCGCTGGCTGAATGACATTGAGCTCTGCCGGCTGCAGTGCACAGGAGGTCATTGCAGCAGAGACTGTTCGAGGGTTGTTCTGTCTCTGCAGTGCTGCAGCGAGTGCCGCAGCATTGTCTTTCTCTCTCTCTCACACACACACACACACACACACACACACACACACACACACGGTCGATACATCTTATGTCTTATTGCTATGCATTTTAATGTGTAGATATTTTAGCCGTAGGGAACACTGTAGTGGTAGTGATTGCATATTTCTTTCTCTGGTTATATTGTGTTTGACGTTCTGCGCAACCTTGTGTTTAGATGCGAGGAAATGCTTGATTGTGTTTTAGATGATGTCTCTCGCAAGGTTTTAAACTGTTCCAGGTGCCTGACGCTGCTTTAGTCTGTTTTGTATTTAAATTCAGATCTAGCTGCTTACTTGTATGTGTACTGCATCACTTATTCCTTATACCACATGACTGCTGAATTCTTGAATCGGATTGGTCAGAAGGAGTTTTATACAATACTTTATATATGCTTTATAACTACAATTTATATTTTGGGTGTTAATGGTTATGATTTAATCCAGTTGCTTTTTTTATGATCAAAAAAATGTAACCTGAAACAAAAAAACGCGACGTGTTCTACATGCGTAAAGTATGCAGAATGCTATTTATTGATTGTTTTCGTATGTCTGCACACCCCTTTGTGTGTTATTCCCTCCTTATCGGTTGGTGTAAAGTACATTGCCGAGTGTTTGTCGAGGGTTTGTTCAGAGTTGCTGCGCTGGTTGTCACTGCCTGCTCCAGTCTTTCCTGTTTGCTCAGTGTACATTTGGTCGCACATATCTTGCGTGTAGTGCGACACAATCCGTTTCTCTGCTTGGAGCACGTAACGTAGTACCACACCAGTGCTAGTTGTTAGAATGTATTTTTCCAAGGAAGTAGCCAAAGATAAACTGTAATGAAGTCTGGAAGCGACATAGCGAGCAAACTATGCAGGAAGTTCCTGGTGGTGTTGCTGAAAGTTTTGTCGACTACAAGAATGATTTCGAATAATTTGATTTGATCGCACGTACCGAAGAAAGAGGCAAAAAGCACTGGGCTGTCGGCGCGCAACAAATGTAAACCAATCAGTGAGTACCATTTCATAATGCATTGGTTCTACCTTGATCAACAGTGAAACTCTTTGGTATACTTGTGTGCAAATTCATATGAAAGCCTATATAAAATGTGTGTATATGTGTGTGTGTGTGAATAAAAAAAAAAAAAAATATATATATATCTACCATTAATGCGTGACGCATGTATGATGTTGCCTCCCGTTCTTTTCTTGATAGTCTGAAGACCCTGGGGTGCACTAATCTGGATGACCTTGCCCAGTTTGACAGCCAGCTTCAGCTCTCCCTGGCCGCCTGGGGCTATTACTACGAGGACTACATCAAGCTGTCCACAGGCATAAAGGTCCTCCAAGCATCCCGGGGTAGCAGAGACCAGGACTACGAGGTTCAGCTGGTGCACAGCCTTGCTGAGAGGCGCCTAAATGAGAAGTGGTCCATCGGTGAGTTCGCTGGCGTCAGGAAGACGCGTGCCACTTTGCTTGGTCGTTCTGATAATTTTATTGCAGTACAAGGCTAGCATTGGGTTTTAAAGTTATGTCAGCTATGCGAGGTCACCACACCCTGACAACCTGAACGTGTGTAGGTTGGTAATCTTTAACTCTTGGCTGCTCACACCCACTTGACTGCTTTCAGGGGAATCGTTTTCAACCTCTCCATTTTACAGATGCTTCTAGACAGATTACAAGCGAAGTCTTGCATCCTCGTCGAGAACGAATAAAGGAAACTCATTACGGTTAATGCTAATTATTATGTATTTGTAATTGTGTATTACGTCACCTTTTGCGGTTTGCTTTTTCAGCTGGGGCGCTGATATTCGGCTGTACTGTTGCACTGTGCTTTCTGATAAGGGACCTCATGTTTTACGTGATTGGTGAGTTTTTGCCTCCAAAGATCACCAATAGATAATAGATTCTGATTAGAAATCATTTGAAGCATCTATTTTTTTTGCCCGATCCCAAAGTAGACCGTGACAGTGAATGTAAGCGTTTTATAATTTTTAGGTGGAATTACAGTTTCCATCATCGCATTCGTCTTTACCATCAAGTTCCTATGTGAACTCGCAGCACGTGTGGTCAGCTTCCTGCAGAATGAAGACCCTGGGCGTCGCGGCGACCGCAGCATTTACGACTATGTACGGGGGAACTACCTGGACCCACGCTCCTGCAAAGTCTCCTGGGACTGGAAGGAACCCCAGGAAGTGGGCCAGACCATGAGCTTCCGTGTGCAGGTAATGTCAGCACCGCCATGTCATTTATGTTAAAAGTGCACAATTAAATGAATTAAATGTAGTTTTTTTTATTAACTGCTAATGTAAATACTATTAATTCTTGACATGAACACATAACTACATTGATGTGTCCTAAATGTGGTTAGGATGTTAATAAATGATACAGTGGTCCTCTGGAACTTGCAGGGGTTATGCTCTAAGTAAATTCACAAATTTTGGAGTTTTCCGTACCAATTATTAAAATTAGCGTTGACCTGAATTGGGACCTGAACCGACTCTCTCTTATCGGTTACATGAATGTAAATTAAACAACTGAAGAATCTTTGGTTGCATATGTATTCACCCTCCTGGGTCATTACTTGGTATGTAGTTACAGCTGAAAGTCTTCAGGACTGTGTCTTTATCAGCTTTGCACATCTGGATGCCGAACATTTGGCAAAGTGCTTAGCTCTGAGAGATTGGCGAGAGATTGTTGCTGAGATGGGAAGTGGTGTACAAAGTACGAATACTTCATTACTGTTTTTTCTGGAATCAATACTTAACTATTTATGTTTAACTTTTTACTTTCTTATTTTCAAACCAGCCCTAGTTACTTTCGTTTCAATCTACTTCGTTATGTACATTGTTTGCTGTTTTGAGCAATTTGAAGTTTGTTTTGCATTCATATGATGCGAGATCATGCTACCAGTGTTGCAGATTTATTATTATAATTAAGCACATTTTAGAAACTGTATTTCTTTAACTTGAGTGGAAAAGTATAGTTAGTACAGAACTAACTAAGAGGGGGGGGATATGGTATGGTATTTTTTCAACCATGTAAAAAATATATATTTAACCTGCATGTCAGGATTGTCAACCTATGAAAACTATGGTGTATCTAATAAAAATGTAGAAATATTAAAAATAATAAAAATTGTATCAAGTTTATGCATCACACAGTTCTCTCACTTAATATACTAATGCGCAGAACACATAGCAAAGAACACACTGGTAAATGCTAAGACACTCATAGATAGATGATGCAGTGTCTCTGCTGAGAACGTTTTTGTGTGAAAAAAATCTAGTTTTAAATAAAAATTGTAAGTTTGAGGATGTTTTGCATCATCAGTTTTCTTTGGGTGGGGAGGGACTTAAAAGAATTGGCACCTATTCCATCCGATATACTTTTTCTTCCACTTGATCCACCCTGAAAGCCTGAATGGTCTACTTTTGAAAATATATTTTTTCTTGCAAAGAATATTTGATGTATAGCCCAAAATTAAATATTCTGACTAGGTCGTAAACAAACAGCATTGGGGGAAAAATCGGGTATTTACTTCAGCTTGCTTGCTTTTCTAGTTGTAATTGTACTTCTAGAAGACAAAAGACTTTTGTAGAAGACAAAATAATAGAAGTTTTGTATTGTGAAATCGATGTCTTGAGATAAGTGCGAGACTTATTGCAGTATTTTATATGATGTTAATGTTCTGTCTTTTCTTCTAGCTCTTCTATAAGAACGGCCAGCCATTTCCAGCTCACAGACCCGTGGGTTTAAGGGTGAACATCACTCATATAGAGCTGGCTCTGGACATCCCAGTCACCCAGGAGATCCTCCAGGAGCCCGAGTCCAATATAGTGAAAGTGACCTTTACTGTGCGCAAGGCGGGCCGCTACGAGGTGGCTGTTAAACTGGGGGGGCTCAATGTTGCCTACAGCCCTTATTATAAAATATTTCAACCAGGTATCATGACTCGAGCACAACACACAGTTCTAATCATTCCCATTACATAGTTTAGCTGTGATTTCCCCTCAGATTATGTAATAGAGCTAATGTTCATTTTTCTCCTTTTAATCAAGTGTTTTTGTACACATTTCTACAGTTTCCAGGACTTTCATCTTGTTAGTGTTTATGGACATTGTGTACTAGAGTGCTAAAGCCAGTTGTAAATTCAGCTCTATTTGGTGGATTATTTAAAAAACATTGTCGCTGTCTGTCATTTTGATTTATATGCTTGCTTTGTTTGTGTAGTTTTGAGCTTGCATCTTTGTCTTTCAATGATCGTTTGGTTCTAAATGAAATTTCATGTCGCGTGTTTGTCACAGGCACGGTGGTACCGTCCAAAACAAAGATCGCATACCACTTCTCAACTCTGGTGCTGACATATGGTCAACCGCATACACTGCAGATCGAGCCTCGAGACGAGTACGGCAACCCCACCAGTAACTCTGTGTCTCTCATCGACGAGGTCAACTACAGTGTGCATATAAACTCGGTACGCGCTCATACAGGATGTAAATCATGATTAGAACATGCTTCTTGTATTAAATCCTAACCTGCCAGATGTGATTGGGTCAAGTCAAATAGGCTTTATTGTCATTTCAACAATATACAGTGCAATACAATATACAATTTCCCTTTAGTAAAGGTGTTTAAACAGTCACTTGAAAGTATTTGGCTTCAAATGCTATATATAATATATATATATATATATATATATATATATATATATATATATATATATATATATATATATATTTTATTTTTTTTTTTTTTTTTTAAATAATAGCCATGAGCCCAAAGACCTTTACAGATAGATACAGATACAGAAATAGATGCTTATATTTACTTTATTACTGTACACCACTGACTGTAGACGTGTGTTACATTACTAGATTTAGCGCACTGGAGAGTTTTATGGCCTTTCAATCTATGACCTTAATAATATGTTTTACCAATTTTTTTTCTGTATTATCTTTTTCTAATTTAACTAGTTGGGAACTATAGAGGAGGACAGTTTTGAAGATTACTACAGCATGGCTGTATGTTGTAATAAACCGCAGTGTCAGGTTCTACTGCGCCTCACTCTGAAGAAAAAGGGCTGCTTCAGGGCACGCATTTCGTTACAGGGATCAGCCTCTCAGTAATGGAGAGTTTGATATCATTGTTCTAAGTGGTGAGTGTTTTTTTTTTTTTTTTTCTTCCATTCATTCCTGGCAAGTAACAGTAATACCTGATGTTATTTTTATTTTTTATGTCAGTAACATTTGCACACACTACCTTTTATTGAGTTCCCAAAAAGCTGGAGCGTCGTCTTTGTCCTCACGGCACGGTTTCTATACCGCCAAAATGAGTTCGACTGTAAAAATATCACACAATGAAATTGAATCTTATTCTTATTATTGCTGAAATTTGATTTGAAAGTAAGAAGGATTATCTATATAACCACAGATAATGTTTAACGAACACCAACTGTTCTATTTCCCTGTGCTGTAGTGTAGATGTGCTTGTTTCATTACGCGTATTTATTTCCCTTTATGCATTTTAATACATTTGAAGGAAAGCTTCCAACAAGCAATAAAAAATAGCAATATAAGCGTGTGTAGTAACGCCAGGAATTATCATGCACCTTAAACTGACAGGTATTGCATTTTATCATCTTGGCATCGTTATAAAAACAGTGATACTTAAAGAGAGGGTTCAGTGCATCAGAGAAGCCCTTATCAAATTCCTGACTAATCAAAGAATTCTAAACTAACTGGACCAAATGAAAAGATATAATAAAAGATTATTTGATCCAGGCTTTAACAAACACTTCAAGCCAACAACCAAACTTTCACTAGCATTAATCTGGACCTGTGTTAGTGCATGTTTGAAACGGTAACTGTGTGTGTGGTAGTTGAATGTGAGCAGTAAAACTCGGCAATAATGGCATTTTAATAAGAAAAAAATGTTTTTTTTAATTAATAAAGCAATTGCAGTAGAACTCTTTTATGATGTTTAAGACTGTATTAAATTAAATGTTTCAGACATTTCTGAGATAAGTCACGTAAAGGTGATTAAATGAATGAAATCAAGATGAGTATTAAAATGTAACATTAGCGTTTAGATGATGGAAGAACTGACGTGCACATATCTTAAGATTATCTCTGATGTACTTAATGAGGCAGAAAAGCCACTTTGTACCGCTTGAAACTTTTGTAATCTCTATTTAAATCTGTCTATATAAATGTGTCTCAGAAACATTTTCTCTAGATCATTTGTGGCGAAGTTGGTAATTAATTAATTATTAAACAGAAAAAAAATGCAGCCAGGTGTAGACGTTCACATACGTGTTATAGAAAAGATGCATCGAACTGCTTGATTGTCTTTTTCAAAGCATACTTGGATTTTTTTTTTTAATCACCAAACTATTATCAACCTGACACTTGTATCGGTGTTCCTTCTGCATCCTTTGATAAATATTTATTTACCATCACTTCAGAGAACGAGAAGAACTGTGTGGAGAAGAACGTGTCCACTCCAGGAATTAGTATCTATTTCGAGGCCTACCTCTATGGAACAGGGAACTATAGCAGTTCTACCTGGCAGTTCCCGGCATCCTCTTTGCTCACGCCGCCACGGCGGCCATCGATGGGCGACGATGAGGAAGAGCACGACTCTCCAGTCGAGGGTCAACCGGAGAAAGTCAAGAAACCAAAAAAGGTCTACTGTTACATATCACCAAAGGTCAGTGATGCTTATTCAGGTTGCATTCAGTGTTGGACGTGTTTTTTTTTGTTGTTGTTGTTTTCCTTTTGTTTATTCTCCGTCACCCTTTTTTTTGTTCCATCACAGCAACTCTCTGTTAAGGAGTTTTACCTGAAGATTATTCCATGGAGACTTTTCACTTTTCGTGTGTGCCCGGGAACAAAGGTAATGCTCTAAAAGTAGCAAGTGCTCTGTTAAAAAAATATTCTTCTCAAAAGGGCGCTCAATGCTTACACACTTTTCCTGTTGTAGTTTACGTACCATGGGCCTGACCCGATCCATAAGTACCTCACACTGGTCGTGGATGATGGTATCCAGCCTCCAGTCGAACTGAGCTGCAAGGACAGGAACATTATGGCAGCCACCTTTATTCGCTTCCTTCACAAGAACATTGGCGAGTTTGAAAAATCTATGTAGATGAATCTGCTTAAGTGATGTAGCTGAATTGCGATTGAACCTTTTTTTTTGTTTTCTCTTGACTTTAGGAGGCTCCGAAACGTTTCAGGACAAGGTAAGCTTTTTCCAGCGAGAGCTCAGGCACATTCACTCCAAGAGACCTCGAATCAAAACCTGCCTGAAGATCAGCCGACATTCCATTCTCGAGTCTGTGAGTAGCCTGACCTGCTGGAGCTTTTCAGTGCTTCATGTATGCCTTTAAATATTCATAAACTTTTCTCTTTTTTATTGTCCTGAAGTCTCTAAAGGCCACCAGAAATTTCTCTGTATCAGACTGGAGCAAAAACTTTGAGGTGGTGTTTCAGGAAGAAGAAGGTTTGTTCTTAAATCAAGCACCATTATGTTTTTGATGGTATGTGCAACATTTATTTATTTATTTATTTATTATTATTCATTCTTTTCCAAGCGCTGGACTGGGGAGGGCCGAGGCGTGAGTGGTTCGAACTCATCTGTAAGAACCTGTTTGATACCAACAACCAACTCTTTACACGTTTCAGTGACAATAACCAGGGTCTGGTAAGCATCAGCTCTTATTGCCTTAATGTTTTCTTGTTTGCTTTAATTTTTCTTGTGTGTTGCTCAGGCCCATGAGTTTCTTTTTTTATACTGTTTTTTTCATAGACATGTGAAAATTACTCTTTATTTTACTCTTAGTGGAATGAAAGATTTCCAGATTATATAGTCCATGCTGTTTTTTTCTTTTGATTATTATCCATGTCTAAAACCAAAATGAAGTATTGGCCAAGTTTTAATTGCAGAACAATAATAAATCAATGTATGTAAATATATATTTATATGGAATGGCCATGTGACTTGCATTAACCTGTAACCACACTGGCCCTTGTGGAAAAGATTGGAAACCTCGTTTTATATATATATATATTTATATATATGTGTGTGTGTGTGTGTGTGTGTGTGTGTGTGTGTATGTATGTATGTGTGTGTGTGTGTGCGTGTGTGAGTGTGTGTGTGTGTGTGTGTGTATTGTGATGTGTGAGTGTGTGTGATGAGATTGCTTACAACAAAATAAGTGTAAGTGTGTGTGTATGGCAGGTCCACCCTAACGCAGATCGCCCTGCTCACCTGAGGTTGAAGATGTACGAGTTTGCTGGACGCGTCGTGGGGAAATGTCTATATGAGTCAGCTTTGGGAGGAGCTTACAAGCAGCTGGTCCGAGCCAGATTTACTCGCTCGTTCCTGGCCCAAATCATTGGCCTGCGCATGAACTACAAGGTGCTACACAGCAACATTTCTATGAAAAATTATCCAACACTATTGATAATTCACAATTCATAGGCATTATAAAAAAATTGTATTTAATAAAATTTATAATATAAATTTATAATTTAATTTAACATAAAATCGAAAATGAAAAGCTGTTTTGTCAATCTTGTCTCTCACACACTTTACGACATTGATATTTGGCAAACAAAAACAAAACAAAAAAAAACAGTTGCATTTGTTTACTATCACAATGCCTGTAGAGGCTGCTCCACCTTCATTTGTGTATGTATGTATGTATTCATTCTGGACACAGCTACAGTTCCTGTCATGGTGTTTATTTGATTCATATTAAAGTGCACAGTTCTGGATGAACTCGCGTGTATTGTTTCTGAGGGACATAAAAAATTTTGTTGTATTTTATGCATCTGACTGTTTGTAATTACTGTTTGCATTGGCAGTATTTTGAGACCGACGATCCAGAGTTCTACAAAACAAAAGTCTGCTTTATCTTAAAAAATGACGTGAGCGAGATGGACCTTGTATTTGCGGAAGAAAAGTACAAGTCAGGACAACTAGAAAAGGTGAATGACACTCAATTATGCGAGTCCTTTACGATGTTTCTACATTTCTAGCTTACAAATTACAATAATCGTAACTGGCGGTATGAAGGTTAAAGAGAATCTTATGGGGGAGAGATTTATAGCCACACTGACCAGACATAACATTATATATGTATACTATTATGACCCTAAAGTGAATAACACTGATAATCTCATCATGGCACACTGTTAGTGGGTGGGATAAGTGAATATTTTGTCCTCATAGTGGATGTGTTGGAAGCAGGAAAAATGGGCAAGTGTAAGGATCTTGGTGGCCAAGGCTCATTGATGCACATGGGGAGAAAATGTGTGTTGGGCATGGGGAAAATGTTAATGCTGTTTTTATGCAACAGGTCGGGACTGTTTTGGACCGACGCAATATTGTGTATATTGTGCTCGTTGTCATAATGTTATTCCTGGTCGGTGTATATTTTGGAGCTGTGGTATTATTGACATTTGACCATGTTTGCAGGTGGTGGAGTTGATCACAGGTGGTGCTCAAATCCCTGTGACTAATGAGAATAAGATGCATTACTTGAATCTGCTGGCTCAGTATAGACTGGCCAGTCAGGTGAGGGAGGAAGTCGAACACTTCCTCAAAGGTACGAGCTCTTCAAAGCTGTAAAACATGTGTTCTGTAAATCAGTTCAGCCATAACCAAGGTTTTTTTTGTGCTCCTCAGGTTTAAACGAACTCGTTCCTGAGAACCTTTTGGCCATATTTGATGAAAATGAGTTGGAGGTAAGCCTGAACAGATTTCTAAAATAATAAAAATGTATATGTGTGTGTGTATATATACATATACATTTATTTTACTAATATTGTTTAGGTGTATATTGATTTTACATATTTTTTAAGCCATGAACTATTTCTGAACATAATAATAATAGATTCACATTCATTATAAATTCACATTGTCACCAAACAGCTGTGTTGGCCAATAAACTTATTCTTATTCTGATCAAACCCAGAGAAATAAATTAATTAATTAAAAAAGAAAGGAGATATTGTGGCCACTGTTTGAACCCTTTGTTTTGTTGAGTGATTGTTAACTTTTATTTGGATTGTGAATGATTTATTTTTTTGTGGTTTCATTTTCTCAGTTGCTGATGTGTGGGACTGGAAATATCAATGTGCAGGATTTCAAAGCCCATGCTGTTATCGTTGGAGGTTCATGGCATTTCAGAGAGAAGGTGCACTTGCTAAGCGTGTATTTTGTGTTCTCAAATATGCAGCATTTAGTCCCTGGTGTGTTTTTCGCCCCTTGTGGTGAGGTCACATCGAAGTACAGAACAAAACAATCTGCAATGGTCTCCTTGTGCTTCCAAACAAACCCTGGTGCGTTTTTTTAACGCCTTGATTCAGTACATCAAACCTGCTGTGGATTTTGGGTTGCGGGAAACGTTTTTTGATATGCAAGCTCCAAAAGTTAAGCAGAATGGTAAACGAGTGCCAGCGGATTAGAGCTGAAGAACAGAGCTACATTGTCCTCTAAAACTCTCAGCCAAAGTGTACAAAAACCTTACAGATATTTCTCTAATTGTCCAGTGATTATATTTATTAATTAGCAGTAGATCAGTGCTTGGATGATTCCTATTGTTACATGTTATTTATTACATTTTATTCTATTTCAAGCTTTTCTTCATACATTTTCTGTCAGTGTTTATTAGAAATGAAAGCCTTGAATCCTGGACTTTACTTTCCACCTTCAATAATATTTAGGGTTTGGTGTATTTAAATATGAGAGACCGAAATGTATGCTCGAGAAAATGACTTTCCCAGTGTATAACTAAATAAAATTTTTTTTATACATTTCCCTTATATTACAAGTAAAGAAGTTAATTTAGGGTGTGTTTGTGTGTGTGCGCAGGTGATGAAGTGGTTCTGGGCCGTGGTGTCCTCCTTCACTCAGGAAGAGCTTGCACGGCTCCTCCAGTTCACCACCGGCTCCTCTCAGCTCCCACCTGGAGGCTTCAACACCCTCTGCCCCTCCTTCCAGATCATAGCAGCTCCAACACAGAGCACGCTGCCAACTGCACACACTTGGTGAGTAAACCCACACACACATGCACATGCATACATGCGCACACTATATTGCCAAAAGTTTGGAGACAGCCTGGTCATAATTCTGGTAATGTGCTTTTCGAGCGTCATATCTAGAATAGATTTTATTTGTCACATATACATACACATACAATGAAATAGTTTCTTTGCATACATATAAGAAACCAGCTTGTATTTTTGGAAGCTGGGGTCAGGATGAAGGATCAACAATGATACAGCTCCTCTGGAGTACATACAGTTAAAGGCCTTGCACAAGCACCTACGAGTGGCAGCTTGGCGATAACGGGACATTCTGATCAGAAGCCCAGCGCCTTAATAATCACCGAGTTATTAGGGGGGGGGGGGGGGCTCATCCGGTGTTCCAAAAATCATACAGTGTATAAAACATTCAATTGAATGCTAATACTTCAGACACATTATTCAAATCTGCTTAGTGTCTGTGAGTTGTGTGCTTGAACGTGGTGTGCATTGAGTTGTGTGTGTGTGCTTGAAAAACATTGTCTTTTGTGTTGCACTGCATCATATTTTACTTCCACATCTTGATTCATTCCTTAATCAAACTACACGTGTATGTATGTGTGTATATATATATATATATATATATATATATATATATATATATATGTGGGGATATGTGTGTATATATATATATATATATATATATATATATATATATATATATAGATACTATATATATATATATATATATATATACACACACACACACATATACACATATACGTGTAGTAATTTGTAGTAAAAATATTAAGGTCCCATGTCTTTCACTGCACAGGAGAATAAGTTAAGTCTACCTCTATTTTCTTTAGTTTTAACCAGCTGTGCCTCCCTACCTACGACTCCTACGAGGAGCTGCACAAACTGTTGAAGCTGGCCATCAGCGAGGGCAGCGAGGGCTTCGGCATGCTCTGACCACACACTGGCTTTCCTTTTCTTTTCTGTGTCTTCTCTCCAACAAGTGAGCTGCTGTAAATGAGCCAATGCACCTTTTATCCTCCCAATGGCTTTCCTTTTCTTTTCTGTGTCTTCTCTCCAACAGCCATTTTAAACCCATTTTAAACCGAAGCCCACACGGATATCCAGATTTTTCCTCTCTCAAGCAGGACCTTCACATGATCCTGAGTTGCCTTTGGCTTATTCCACTGGATGCTGGAGCTATGTAAATATGTAAATCGTTTTTTTTTTGTACTGTTAAAAAAAACAAAAAATTTGAATGAAGGAAGAACTATGTTGCGTTTTATTCTTGATGGTACATTTGTTTCACTTTATGTGAGTTTGTCCAGTCATTAAAATATGTAACACTATCACATTTGGCATTAACTGGCCTGGAAACGTTCACATGGAGTGTAGCAGCCTATATGATGTGTGGAAATACCACACACACTGCACCACGGCCTTAACCAATCTGGGAAGGTTTCATTTTTTTGTTTGTTGTCTTTTTTTGGCAAGTTATATTTATGTATGTATGTATATGCATAGCTATGTATATAGGGGTGTGTGTGTGTGTGTGTGTATACACACACATACATACACACACACACACGTATGTATATATGTATACACATGTATGTATATATGTGTGTGTGTGTGTATATATGCATGCATATCTATATACATAGCTATGTATTTTTGGGTATGAAATTATTACACACATGTATCACATAGCCTGATGCAACATTGTTCAAATATGTGCAACTTGAAGAATCTGCATTGTAAAATATAATGATGGGAAAATGGCTCTGGGTTAAAAGAGCTCATAGCTAATTACAAATCCATCTATGCATTTTACTGTGAGCCTAATCTACAAATCAGTGTCAGGTTTGTGTGATTAGCTGTGCGATGTAAACATCCTCATTCGACCAGGAGAAAAGATGCTTATTTGTATTTTTCTTTTGTTTTTTGTTATATTTATAACCTTAATTTATTTGTAACTTATTCCCATTGGCCAAAATAGTCTGTAATATTCTATTTGTCTTGAGTGTTATACGAACCGTAGCAGTGAAAAATCTGCATTTTGGCTGCATTTTGTGTCTTTAGTGTTTCTCATACTAATCCTCACCCAACCCTCACTCACTATTTCCAGTAACCCTCACTAGGGGAAAAAAACAATGCTAATTTAATGTGTAATATTCATAACTGAACTATTTAAACAATTATATCAAACTGTATATCCCAGAGACGAATGCTTTATTGAAGAAAAGTTGCTGTTGCAATGCTTGGAAGGTTTCAGAGTAGAATTTCTAACGAGTACTTTTATCCATCGCATCTTAAGTTTCATGTTAATGTGGGGTGCTGATTCGCAAAAGCCTGCTGTCAAAATGTGTCTTAACGTGGCCCGTCTAATTCTCTCATCCTTTGTAACTCGGCTTCAAGTCAAAACGCAGCTGCTGTCAAGATTGACGCTGACGTCCGCTTGAATGATTCACCTCTCCGTTTTAACCGCGGATGCCGACGTTTTCAACTCTCTGTCGCTCTTTAATGCCACAGAGAAGCTTTTCATATGGTCTCGTTTTAGATATCGTGCCCTTTGACCTTGGACGAACGACACAGCCGCAGAAACTCCTGGGTGTGTCCCGACTAAGAATGAAATCACTGTATATGCGTCTTGGCCGTGGCTCATAGTGATGACCTCAGTCGTCATCTCGTAAAAGCAAAGTGGCTGTGATTCTGTTTTTCATGCATCAGTGTTGATTGGAGACTGCCAGTAGATGTGTTGGGGCGAAAACGAGATACGGGCATGACCTTTACCTTAGTTCCAGTTTTGCTGCCTCCTGCTGTTTTCACCTACTTTTAGGTGCAGGGCATTTGAGTTTTCTTATTGGTTGGAAGATGTGAAACGATGCGTTATAAATACTGTGTATATAATGTAATATAAATGCCAATGGCTTGGGATTTTTTTTTTCTGGATTTTTTTTTGTGTGTGTGTATGTGTGGAGAGGCCAGTACGCTTTCACCTATAGTATGAATGTCTAGGGATTCCCCACACTGGCTAATTTGTTTGTTCTTTCCTATTTATGTGCTAAAATAAACAAATAAATAAAATAAAAGTGGCACAGTCGCTCACTTCTTGTTATCTTTTATTCCTTTTTTAATGGTGTTCTTTGCGCATTTTACGCAAACTGCATTTAGATTGTTTTACGATTTACATGAATATTTACATGAAAATACGATTTACAATATATATACCTGGGTGGTAATATTGCGTTGCCCCTCCCTTTTGCTGGCAAAACACTCCTGACCCATCACGCATTAACTTCTTCAGCAGTCTGGACCTTGTCTGTCGGATCTGTTGACACCATTGTGTCATCGGTTCCCCACTGTTCCCCTTGGACCACTTTTGATAGATACTGACCACAGCAGACCGGGAAAACCCCACAAAAAACCTGCAGTTGTCTAGCCATCACAATCCTGCCCATGTCAAATTTGCTCAAATCCCTCTAACACATCAACTATGAGGTCACTTGATGCTTAATATATCCCACCCATAGCAGGTGCCATGATAATGAGTCAGTATATACAGTACGAATGTTGGCAAAAGAGCAACACGCTTGTGGTCAAAGCTGTGGGATTTCAAGATTTACTTGTTACTGGATAAAGTAATAAAGTTGTTCCCTCCACCTTAGATCAATCATTCATATTTATGCTTAATGCATGGTGGATCATGGATCTTATTCCAGGAAGACTGGGTGTGGGGTGAAACAAGGCATGCTACACACTCATTCACATCGCGAGAGTAATCTTGGAGGAATCGGTGTATCCAGTTTTGTCTAGACAAACCGATGCATGGAAACTCCAAAAAGTCCAGCAGAGACTCACGAGAGACGAGTTGGCAACACTACCCTCTGTGCCACCATTTCCACGATATAGTATTTAACACATTACGCCATAACACAGTTATGTTTATATCACTGTGTTTTACCATTCGTTCATTCATTCATCTTCTACCGCTTCATCTGATCTTCCCTCGGGTCACGGGGATCCTGTCCCTATCTCAGGCGTCTATGGGCATTAAGTCAGGATAGCCTGGATGGAATGCCAACCCATCACAGGGTACACACACACTCACATTCACACACACACATTCATACACTAGGGACAATTTTCCAAGGTGCCAATCACCATGCATGTTTTTGGACCGGAAGAAACCAGAGAACCTAGTGAAAAACCCCCTGAGGTACGGGGAGAACATGCAAACTCTACACACACATGGCCAAGATGGGAATCAAACCCGGACCCTGGCGGTGTGAGGCAAACATGCAAACTCCACATAGTGGAGGCAGGAATCATGTGAGACGACCGTCTTAACCGCTAATCCACTCCTCATAAAATTAGTGTAATAAGAAAATTCATAGACTACTATAGTAGAGTTTCAGCTTCTACAACCTTGTTGTACAACGTGTAATACTTCAGTCGTACTCATGGGGGCAGCTGTATCTTAGCAAAGCCAGAGGTGAAGGCCTGAAGCTTCCACTTGCACTGACCTCACAGCTCACGCACCACTAACTCGAGTCATAATGACGGTACATTCCCTGATGTTGACAACGTTCCTCAACCCCCACAACTCCACCGGCAATTCACGCTGCTAACAGTAAAACACTGACTCATTCATCAGTTGGAGTAAACAGTGATTTCCTTTTACTCATTCCCCCGAATTAGATCCACTTGGATGAGGGCATCTCCTCGTGGATGATTTAATGTGTTCTCTCAAATTCCCCGGCAAGTTTTTTTTTCTTTCTTTCTCCGGTGCAGACCTGGACGCTTTGTCTCGGTTACACATTATGCTGAATTATGACAAGATGAGACGAGCATTTGAGTCATCCACATTCTAGTATTCACTGTTTTGAAGATGATTAATATGTGCGTGTGTGTTTTTTTTTCTGTACCTTGCACAACAGTGGTTTGGAGTCCAAGTGCGAACACATAACAGGACGTTATACTCACTTGCCGATGTACTAAAAGCGGATTCCAAAAAAGTTGGGACACCTATACAAATCGTGAATAAAAACTGAATGCAATGATGTGTAGGTGCCAAATTCTAATATTTTATTCAGAATAGAACATAACACACGAAACAAAAGTTTAAACTGAGAAAATGTACCATTTTAAGGGAAAAATATGTTGATTCAGAATTTCATGGTGTCAACAAATCCCAAAAAAGTTGGGACAAGGACATTTTCACCACTGTGTGGCATCTCCCCTTCTTTTTACAACACTCCACAGACGTCTGGGGACAGAGGACCAGTTTCTCCAGTTTAGAAATATCTCTCCCATTCTTGCATATTTCTTTCAATGATGCGCTTGTTTACCTTCCTCTTTAGCATTTCAGTACCCGGATCCTTCTCATACGCAGCCATGATCTTTTCTGGCTCTTGTACCTCGCATTGATTTCACCTGATGCTGTGATGTGTAACTGCTGGAATGTTCACCTGGCCAGAACCTGAAATAAGGCGTGTGTCTCATGTCCGCTGTCAGTCATCACCCGAAGTTTCCTAAAATTTCCTTTACAGCCTTGCGCTCCAGTTCTTTTTACCACACTTTGAGATTCGCCACACACCTCCAATTTTTCGCTGGGTAACATTTCAGTCATGCTAGAAGCATTAGAAACAGTAGGGCTCACTGTCTAATATTCCTGTTTGTGGTGCAGCCTTTTTTTCAAGTTTGTTGAGCTATCCTGAATGAAACTTTTGTTTCGTAAAATAAGTAAATACAAGTTTTTATTCATTTGTATAGTGTCCTACATGCGCACATCCATCTCTCACACGCTCACTCTGCATATTTCTTGTTGTTTAAGCTTTTCTGGCTCTTGTTTTCATTATTGGCTGCTCCTATACAAGGTAAAGTGTCAATTCACCCTGAATGAAAAAAATAAGTAAATACATAAATGTGTTATCAAGGTAAAGTGTCAATTCACCCCATAAATGATATATTGGCTATATGTCAGAATAAATCATTTCTTCTCACATTTTATCTCGGATAAAAAGGATTACCATGGAGAGCTGTTTTTCTTTTTTCGAATCATCTTCTATATATATTTTATATTCTTCTTCAAGAATATCAATATATATATATATATATATATATATATATATATATATATATATATATATGATATATATATATATATATATATATATATATAAAAGGATATATGATAGATTATATATATCGATATATATATATATATATATATGACAAATCATTTGTATACGGATAGATAGACAGATTTTGGCTGTTCTAGGTTGGAGGCATTAATGAATAGTGTCAATATAGTTGTGTATGCAAGAAAATGTTCTATCAATGCATGTGGCAAATCATTTATTTATTTATCTACATATTACAGATTACAGATTGAAGGGAGCACGTTCGCCTCACACCGCCAGGGTCCGGGTTCGATTCCCGTTTTGGCCATGTGTGTGTGGAGTTTGCACGTCCTCAGGGGTTTTTTCTCCGGGTTCTCCGGTTTCCCCCCGGTCCAAAAACATGCACGGTAGGTTGATTGGCACCTTGGAAAATTGTTTGTAGGGTGTGAGTGTGAGTGTGAGTGTGTGTGTGTGTGTGTGTGTGTGTGTACCCTGCGATGGGTTGGCATTCCATCCAGGGTGTATCCTGCCTTAATGCCCATAGACGCCTGAGATAGGCACAGGCTCGCCGTGACCCAAGGGAAGATCGGATATAGGGGTAGAAGATGAATGAATGAATGAATGAAAATAACATTGTACAACATGACACTGTATAAAATCCCCACAAAGGGACAATGTGTTAAAACCTTTATGTTGCCTAACTATATGAATTTGCTCCAAATCAGGGCTGATTCATGAGGCATTAATTGGAAGGAAAGATGACAAGGTACCACTGATATTACCTTTGTAAAAATGTGTCGCAGATGTTATTCAAATTCCTAATTCACATATTTCTCCCTTACAGCCTGTTAAAGTAAATGAATAATAATAATGATAAGGCTCCCTAGACAAAGACAAGCGCACAAAAATAATAACGGCAGTGGTATGTCTGGAGATAACATTGTTTAAAAGGAAAAAGAAGAAGAAGTTGGGAGCCACATGTGTCTGGGTGATAGAAAACAACATGGAATGCATAACTTTTTTCCCCATCTTTTAATTTTGCTCTTCTAAACACATTTAACACAAGCGGGATGAATGGTATCATATAATTATATAATAAGCAAACAACACATACATGGAAAACATATAAACACATAAAGTGACAGCATAACAGATATGAATATCGATAGAGTAGCGGCGTCCGGCCGTGTTTCAGTGTGAGGGGACTTGGTTCGCTTGCCTCCATTGTTGTGTAAAGCAGTGCAGGATTAAGAGCGAGGCATCTTGAAGATCTTGAAACATTTGGCAGCACTAGTCAGTCTAGTCCTTCCTCCTTGGCAGCGTTCTGGCCATTTGTATAATGGCCCCTCTCTCAGTTTCCTCTTAGGAATGTGCAGCGGGCAAAGAGCAGACCTCAGCGCTACAAACCACGAAATCCACTGCTGGCGCTCTTGCCTGAGGTACCCGGTTTATTTGTTAGTCCCTCTTAAGTTGCAGTTTTATGTGATTCCAGGAAAATTCCGCAGTTCGCTCTCAGCTGGTGATGCAGTTTTGTCTGATCTCGGGCAAATCTGAGTGATTGATGCGTGGATGTGACATTGTCTCAGTGGGACAACGAAGGCACGGTGCGGCCAAATCTGAGATCACGCAACATTACGGCTCTCTCGTGCATCAAGAACAGAGAAACCGAGGTCGACATGTCAAATAAAAAATCCCGGATGGAAAAAATAATATATATACGTATTTGGAATAATCCTTTGACGACCTCTAATTACACCGATATTTACTCGACTGTATTACACAACCTGATGTTTAAGCAAATGCCACGACTCAAATCAGTTCCGCCTGAATCTTCCCATCACATCTTCTCATGCAGTGCTTATAGGCTTTTTGGCTTTTTTTTTTACCCTAAAATCATATCTGTGATAATAGACTAAAGTAGACACTAAAGCTTCAATATGTGTTCATGACGTCTTGACAAGGGCATGCAGCCACATGCGTGTCCAGCACTCCCTTCCGGCAATCTTATTAAGTGTAATTTGGTACTCAGTGCATGTTTTTGGGCAGCAGAGGTGTGAAAGGACATGTAAAACATGCCTGACCTTTCACACTTTTGGAAATCTGCGAGGCCTGGATGCTTTCTCTTCTGGGAAATTAGCAGGCTAATGGGTTATTCAACCCTGAACCTGAGAAGTGCGCAAGTTTTGTTCGATACACACCTCAAATTCTCTTTGTTACAAGTGAGCGTTTCTATCACGGGCCAGTGACTTCACATGGCGTGCAACCACTCTGTTAGGCTCAATGCCAGAGCCTGGCGAATATACATGAATGGCTCGAAGCATGAGAATAAATATTCTTCCAGTGTGTAATATCTGGCCAGGACGTTTGGCTCGGAGTAGATGATGGATGAACCAAACCAAACAAGTGTCGTTTATCCCGTATGTTCGTTTCAATTTCTGGTATTCTAAGACTCGTAGATCCACCGCATGACATGATAGCACTATGACATAATAGTTGTGTCA
This sequence comes from Kryptopterus vitreolus, assembly GCA_030449085.1. Classification (NCBI taxonomy): domain Eukaryota; kingdom Metazoa; phylum Chordata; class Actinopteri; order Siluriformes; family Siluridae; genus Kryptopterus; species Kryptopterus vitreolus. Next base: position 20,674,720 of record JACRUU010000012.1, read on the forward strand.
GATGTCTGGAAATAAGTGTGACTAACACTGATCCATGTTCAAGATGGGTACTGCAGAAAGACCTGCTTCCTGCAAAAAACCTTGGCAGGAGCGGTTCCTGATCCCTGTGCAGCTTATCCCAAATCACGGCGAGCGAAATAAGTAAACTGTCCTTGGTGGTAAATGGGGCGATGAAAGGAGCTGGCAGCTCAGAGTACGAAGAATGACGCTGGGGGGGATGCTGCTGATTAACGGAGTCTTTGCTCATTCGGAGCTGGAACTCATCACCGGGTCCGAGGGACAGTCTGAGTAGACGTTCTTCCATGAGACCCTAAGAAAGATCCCCTCAGCTTACAATCGACCCTGGAACTTCATCACAGGCCAGGGTCTTGTCTTGTTGCCTGGAGCTGAAATATTCCCTTGTCCATATTTCATTACCGCTGATCTGAAATGACTGAAGTATGCGATCATTCAAAATACGGTTGGGGCAGCGAGGACGGATCGCCGGCGTGATCGACGACGCAGAAAGTTTACCATTTGTGTTTTTGGCCGATTTTGTGTCTCGCATGCTTTTGCTCTTAGGATATCGAGTGTTTTCTCAGACGGAGGCGGTATCTTACCTTGGATATCTTGTTTCGGCTTTAAGAGCTCGCTTCGAGCTAGTGTGAAGTACATTAAACAGTCTCGGGGTTTATATCACATACCCCGAACTGAGCCAAATCCCTTCTGTTTACGAGTAAAACAAATGCTGATGAAATACCCTTTTTTTTTTTTTTTTTTTTTTTTTTTTTTTTTTTTTTACATCTCATTAAAAAGTACAAAGTACAAAGCGTGCACATGCTTACAGCCCGGTTTTGGAAGTTTCATAAAGAACATAGCTTATGTAGCCCAGACTGAGGTCAAGTACACAGCAAATCTTTCACGCTGTTCGGTCCACAGTACAGAATAAAAATGTCATTGTAAATAAATGTTTTGCAGAAAAAAAAAAAAAAACAAAAAAAAAAACGCACGAGTGCTCCCTTGTCTGGGCCTGTCTGATTTATATATGGGCTTAGAGATGACTACACTGATTCATGGCCTTAATGGTCCTGCAGGGACGTGCAAACATCTACGCCTTTTTGTTCATCAGGAAACACTTGCGCTGCATTGTATATCCACCATGCAAACCACCGGCAAGCTCAGTCGGGCCCAGAGTCCATTTTCATCTACAGTCCGACCTGGACCTGTAGTAAAATGGAACGTCATGAGGATAAAAGTATGTGGAGCTGTCATGGTGTAACATTGGTGTAATGTGACCCAGGTCAATGTTTTTCTCCCCCCTTAAACTACAAGCGAAGTGTTCTTATTCAAGTCCGCTTGAATATTCTAAATCTGCTTGTGTGGGTTAAATAACAACGCCCTCCACCAGATATGTGTCTTTCAACAAATACTACAGTGTGAGACTGTGGATAGAGAACATGGTCGAGCTGGCATGCGGTTTTCCTTGTGGGTAAATACTGATGCCAAAACTCGGCTGCTCCCCAAGGCCACGAACGAGCCTGGCGTTCTGAGCTCGTCCTTATTCCAGCTGCAGCTGCTTGCAGATTGCAAACTCCACTCCAACTGTCTCACACGTATCCAGGCTCTTAAATGCTGCAAGTTTTGTCTTATACATTAATACATACGCAAACTCTACCGTAACACGCACAGGCTCACTGCCAAACAATAACGTGAATCGGACCGTCTTCCTGTGAGGAATCAGTGTGTGTATGTGTGTGTGTGTGTGTGTGTGTGTGTGTGTGTGTGTGTGGGGGGGGGTGTTCTCTGCCAAGATGACTCGTCCCTCATTCACGAGACATGACCACTCACTAAATAGCTTCAGGAGTGTGATGTAACTCGTATGCAACAGACTCTACAGCCAGCATTTCTCAACTCAGTTCTGCATTTATGGGAGAGTTTGAACTGACGACGTTAGAAAAACGACTAAAAATGACTATTTCGATATTTTTAAGTTGATTTTGTCACTTGATATGTTCCCCACCCTGGCTAGGGCTAGGGGAGTGTGGAAACAATAACAATTTATGTTTGGACAGAAATAGGATGACAAGGAAGTAGAGTGATTATTGCTTTTAATAGTCAATTGTGTGTGCTCCACAAACAAAGTGTTGTGACAAGCTGACAATACTAGACACACTGTAGAGAACATGGACAGTGCCAAAAAAATGAACACAAAAAACAGGTACTACTCTAGGCTGTATTGAAATCTTACCTACCTGTACAGCAACAACTAGCTTACTACACTATGCTATAGTACCAAAAAATACAAGGGGTGGCACCTGCCCTCTGACCTAGGGTGTCTAAATAATTAATAATACCTACCTGGTGGAATGTAGGTGAGCGTAAATTCTTACCTGTCCTCAAACCAAGTGAGCTAGTATGAACAGAAACAAGCTGATAGCAACAAACAGACTAGCAAACTAGCAAACAAAACAAAAAAACCCACCAAGGAACAGACTAGCAAACAAAGAGACAGATTAGCTAGCAACTAAACAAGAAAGCTAGCAAGAAAGCAACAAACAAACAACCACAATTAGCGAAACCTGAAACAGTTTTATGTAAAAATAAATAAATAAATAAATAAATAAAATTATACTTTTGCACATCTTAACTTTGTGGTTCCCTAAAATACACTGCGGTCTAAATGTGTTTTTACAAGCCACACCATTTACTTTCTGAGACATTTGTACTGCTGAACTCTATCTTGACTTAATGTGATGAAAAGTCACAGAACACTTTATTAGGAACATTATACTCATATTGGGTCAGGCCTCCTTTTTTGCTCTCCAAACAGCCTAAATTCTTCATGACCTAGATTCCACAATTCATAAGAAACATTCCTGTGAGATTCTGGTCGATGCTGACATGACTGCGTCTTGCAGTTCCTGCAAATGTTTAGGTTGTTTTTCATGCTGCAAAGAATTAATGTGTGTGTGTGTGTGTGTGTGCGCCCTTTGATGAGTTGGCATTCCATCCAGGGTGTATCCTGCCTTAATGCCCATAGACGCCTGAGATAGGCACAGGCTCCCCGTGACTCACGGGAAGATCGGATATAGCGGTAGAAGATGAATGAATGAATTTACATTTACAGCATATAGCAGCATCTTACCTTTTACCTTGAGAGAAAGTGGAACCAGGCGAGCAGTGCTAGACGCTCTCATGCAGCGAGGTGCGGTACGGAAGGTGATGAGCTTTCTGAGGTATAAAGGTACTGATCCACTTTTGGCTTTGTAGGTAAGAATCAGTGTTTTGAATCTGATGCGTGCAGCTACAGGAATAGTCTAGTCTCGAGATGACAAGAGACTGAACCAGGAACTACCGTGCATGTTTTTGGACCTGGGGAAACCACAGAGAAAAAATCCCTGAGGTACGGGGAGAACATGCAAACTCCATACGCACACATACACAGAGGTGGGGAATCGATCCCCCAACCCTGGAGGTGTGAGGCGAACGTGCTAACCACTAAGTCACTGTACCCTTGAAATTTCTTCACAATCTCCACCAGCGTGGACTGTTGACACAAGACACGAGGTTTGGTCCACCGATTCTGTTGGTACCATACTATCTAAGCAGAAATAGGCAGTTCCACTGGGCTGCATTTTCTCAGTCTAAATCTGGACAGTTTTGGTGAGTCCATTCCCAATACGGCGTCAGCTTTCCGTTCCTGGCTGACAGACACGGAATCTGATTTGGTCTTCTTTTTTGGAGCTCAACTGCTAAGAGAAAGACAGCTCCAATCCATTCTCTACTGACATCTCTCGTTAGCCATGCATTTCAGCACCTGGATGTTTTTTTTTTCAATATTGGACCGCTGTAATTTTTATACCATTGTGCCTGGAAAATCCCAGGAGACAATTAGTTATAAAAATACTCAAAACAGCCCATCTGGCACCATACAATGGAGAAAATCGCTGAGATCACATTTTCCACAATTCTGACAGTTGAAGCGTTCATTATCCAAAGCTCCTGGCCTGTACGGGGGTCGATTTAATGCACTGCTGCTACATGATAGGTTGATTAGATTATTAAATGAACAAATAGATACAGCTAATCAAACAGGCACAGCTAATCAATTATTCAGCCAGTGTATACTCAGGGATATGTAAATTACTAAGAAAACACGTTTTATAACAAATATTCTTAGATAAAACTAAAAAAAAATCAGTATACGCATCGATAAATGGCGGAATTTTTTTGCACAGATTCTACTTGTACCAGTCTGGAGGTCGTTAATAAGAAACGACAACAATTTACCAAAGCTGAACATCTGGCTGCCAAATGCCTGGTGGACCCCCCACTGCGCCATGGCCAGGTGGAGGTCATCAGACACTGGCCAGTGTGTGGTTAGTGCAATGGCACACACACAGTGCTTTTCTTACAAGGTGGTATAACTGTGGTAAGAGTTTATGAGCGGTGTCTAGGAGGTGACATAGTATAGATATATTTAGGCATATTTTGAGTTCGAACCAATACCGGCGCATTCTTTCTTCGCCGCACGCCTCGTGAAATTCACGAGCGTTGGCGATGCAGGGATATTAGTGCCAACCGTGATCAAGTGAAAAAAAAAAAGAAAAGAAAAGTGAAAGCAGTTGCAGACGAATCGGCAGCCGTAGGTTAGGTACCACACCTTCTGGAAACTGCTGAGGCCAGACAATTGACTTTCCATCTGGTTTAAATTCCTGCATCCCACTCCTTGCCTCAATGAAAAAAAAAAACCCCGAAAGAATAAGATCAAGCCTTTTAATAAAAGAGATACGTTACCTATAATTCGGTCAATTATGGCAAAATCAAACGTCCTTAAAGTGAGGTCATCTGGCATGTCTTCAAGTTGTTTCGATGTGAATCAGTGTCTGAATGGAAAATCCCTGCTGGATTAAGAGCCATTTAGATGGTTTTTGTGTTTTTGTAGCAAGAAATAACCCCCCAAAAAATATCTCAAAAACGCCTGTGAAGGGGCCAAGTTCAGTTGTCAGCTTTGTGTTCTCAGAGTTCCGTCAAACTATCTAATAATATTTTGTAACTAACATGGCTTATGAAATCACAAACCTTGATATTTTTTGTCATATTGGTGTGTTTGTAATGCTCATACATAATAGAAGAGAATAAAAGAGAATAGAATATTGTCACATATACATACATGATACATAGCCATGATACAGCACCCCTGTAGCACAGAGGGTTCAGGGCCTTGCTCAAGGACCCAAGGGTGGCAGCTTGGCAATAGCAGGGCTATTAGTACCTCAGCATGTTTAAACCACTGAGCTACATCCCTCCCGATAGATAGATAGATAGATAGATAGATAGATAGATAGATTGTGTGACTACAGTATGTAATGTATAACAAAATATGTGTAGAGAGTGAGTGGTATAAGGTATAAAAATGTATGCATGCACATTAATGCACAACTTTACAGAAGCTTCACCCACTATTTACAAAGTGCATGATGCAACTCTGTCTATTGTCTTCTCTTGTTTCTTTTCATGCCGTCAAAACTAGTGTCAAGGAAAGGAAATACATAGACTGTGATCGATTAACAGAATCCAAAGCTTTACAAGGTATTAGGAGCCACTAGTAGCTACCAGAAGGCATCACATTCCCTTATTAATTGATGCCCCACCCTGTGATAGTAGTATGAACTCTTATGTAAAAGCACATACCAGACAGTCGGCGACTTGAAGCTACATCAGGAGACATGGCAAGCACTTTGACTTACTGGTTAAAAAGTGCAAATGCAGACCATCATATTTCTACGGAATGTACGAACAACACACACTGTTACCTTGTTAAGGGTTTTGCAATGGAACTCATTCTTAAGCATCTGTTTTTTTTTGTTGTTTTCAAGGAATTCAACTTCAAAAGGCACCACAGCTGGCCACAGATGTTTTCATTTCCATAAAGTTCATCCTTATTACTCAAAGACACAAAACGATGTTTTCCAGTCATATTTACTTACAAGCGGTTACATCATGATCTTGTCCCATCAAAGCCATATGACATAGTAGAGCTGCTCCACTCCTCCCTCTCTCTCTGGATTTCAATTTTAAATCTCTCTCTTTGTAAAAGGCAAATTAGTGATGATCATTTGGGGAATTATGGAGAATTCCTGTGGCAGTCATATCACCCCATTGCATACAACTTTACTGCTCCGTGCCAAAAGATCTCCAGGCGATTCTTTGAAAATTTGGAATCCTCATGAAGGATTACGGCCATGAAATTCTTCTGCCTAGTTATCTTTCTAGTATTTCAATTCCCATCCTGTAGTTTTCATTTCTCCTTATATAAAAGCATGTATAATGGATTTGGTGGTGGTGTTGTTCATACGCACGACATATCAAGAAGCATTTTCTATCACAGTGCTGCTCGGGTTCTGATTTCTCACACAGTGGGTCACATGCAAGATTTATACGAATGCATTTGTTCTTAATACTTACGTGTTCTTTCGGCAATAAAAAATAAGAATAAATAAAGAAAGAAAAGAAAATAATAATAATAATAACAGAAACAAATGAACACTAGAATACCAATATTGAACGACAATTGAATATGAAGAGAGTGTTTTAACAGTTTAACAGTTTTAACAGTTTAACAGTTATTGCACTATGGCTCAGATGAATAAGATGTTATAATGTCAAAGGGTGTGAATGTTAACCTTTAAAGCCATGCTAAATCCTTTATATGCTGCAGTATAAACAAAAATGTTCAATTAATAGTAATAATACAATTTTATCCACCCATAAATAAAAAGAAACAACTGATTTAGAAAAATGTAGTTGGAAAAAAGATATTTGACTTGGAAAAATCTAAGTAATAACATTTACTTCCGTACTGTCTATCAATGTCTTCATTTACAAGCATTAATATTCATAAGTCTGAAGGTATATACTCAAATAAACAAGTGTTTACAGTGTTTGGCAATGATGTTACTAAAACTAAGGTTTGACTTAACACTGTTTCTAAAAGAGGCACTTTTGATATACACCATACATAACCATATATAATATGGACTGGAATTATGTGTTTACTATTAGATTCTATTAGAACTTAATATATTGGCTACAATATAGACTATTTTGGCTGGGTAATTAGAAGTTGGTTTAATTATCAGCATATCAAAGTAAAAACACGACTACAGTAGCAACACAAGTCAATATATATATATATATATATATATATATATATCAAGATATATATATATATATATATATATCAAGGTATAAATTGTATATATATATATATATATATATATATATATATATATATATATAACATACAATTTCCACCTTGATAAATGTGATCTTTATGAGGTTATTGTACTGTACTACTAAGTGAAAGACTGCCATGTTACTTGAGGCTACTTTCTGTGATTGTTAAACATCAGCATGGTGCTGCTGCCACTCGGCTATAAAGCTGAAAGAAGGGGTGAGAAGTGTGGCGCCCCGCTCAAATTTCTAAACAGAGTTCCAGATGCAGCCTGCAGTAGTCACTAACCGCCGACGATCCACGACTCTGCCGTAATTGGGGAAAAAAAAACAAAACAAAACAACAACGACGAAAAAAGTGCACATTTTATAAACTGGATTATGTAAATCTTCTAGTAAATATGGACGACTACTTTTGTCTTCAATTTAAAATCCTACTATTGGGAAAATTACAATACTTTTGAAGACTTTCAACAAAGAGTGAAGCAAATATGGACAACCTGGGCTGCGGAAATACTTTTCTACAGCCTGTATTTTTCCCAGAGGCTCTGACAGTTTAAGAACCAGGTGTGTGAAAGTTTTTTTCTCATCCCATATTAAGAGAGAAAGAGAGAACAAGAAAGAGAGAGAGAGAGAGAGAGAGAGAGAGCAAATAAGGACTGCAACTTGCCATCCGTGTTTTGACCATAAACAGAGTTTTGACAGCCAAAATCTGTGACATAAATTACTGTCTAGAGTTCACTTGCAGAGGCTACCTATTCATTAAGGACCCTAAACCAGAGGCCTTTAAGTCTGTGGACCAAATTACAGTTCCTGCTCAGCAGTATACAGTGCTGGAGGGAAGCATTCCACAAAGTCCACTTTCCCCAAACTTAGTCTTAAACCTTCATTACCCTCGCAATGGAGCAGGTAAAAGTGGCTACAGTTTCGCTCCTTTATCTCTAAAATGCATATGCTGAAATACTTAATAATATCATAGATGACATTTCTAAGATTTAATCAACACTGTGCAAATATTTGCACAAATATAAATTATAAATAAATAAATATAAATAACTATTCTCTATTATACTCTTAACCCTTCATTCATATCCTTAGTCTTATTTCATTCCATTTCTTTTACATGCACTAAATTTTTCTTTTATGTTTATATGTCTTCTTAAAAGAAGAATTTCACTGCATGCCCTACTATGTATGTATGTATGTCCAGTGTTTGGGAGTTACTAGTTACATGTAACAGTGTTACGTAATTTAATTCGAAAATAAATAATGAAAGTAATCAAAAAGTAATCAAATGTCATCAGTTGATTTTATGAAGTAATTGAAAAGTTACACTGCTTATTAAATTTTGAATAGGGTCATTTCTAATCTATAACCTATTACATTTCCAAAGTAACCTTCCCCACGCTGTGCATGTTGAAATATATCAAGAATAATATATAACAACAAAATAAAATAAATACCTGGGGCACGGTGGCTTAGTGGTTAGCACGTTCGCCTCACACCGCCATGGTCCGGGTTTGATTCCTGTCTCGGCCATGTGTGTGTGGAGTTTGCATGTTCTCCCCGTGCCTCAGGGGTTTTTTCTCCGGGTTCTATGGTTTCCACCAGGTCCACAAAAATATAACATGCATGGTAGGATGATTGACACCTTGGAAAATTGTCCCAAGTGTGTGAGTGTGTGTGCTCCCTGCGATGGGTTGGCAGTCCATCCAGGGTGTATCCTGCCTTAATGCCCTTAGACTCTTTAGACACAGACCCGAGGGAAGATTGGATATGGCGGTAGAAGATGAATGAATGTATGAATGAAACAAATACCTTTGGGGAGCAAGAACATAGATTCAGCTCATATTGCTCAAATTTCAGACAGAAAAGGTATGATCTATCTATTTTTTTTACCATTTATATTCATTTTTGTTTTGTTTGCTATTGTATTTTCAAATTCTTTGGCGTTCAGAATTTTTTACTTTTACTTGATGCTCTAGCTTTTTCTTTTTTTGGTTAATTCTTTAATGTTCTAATTGTGTTTCAATGTATTTCTACACATGTATCGTCTGCTGTTAAACTACTAAAAAACTGCCGATGTAAAAATCCAAGACAAACCCGAATCTTCCTGTTTGCATCATTTCTGGAAGGCGGCAGCTTAGTGGTTAAGGTATTGGGCTCTGGATTGGCATGTCAGGGTTCAAATCCCACCACCACCAAGATGCCATCAAAGCAACTGTTCAGTTGTAAGTCGTAAGTCGCTCTGGATAAGGGCGTGTGCCAAATGGTGTAAATGTACATTTTTCTACCTGCTGTATTTCCATGTCTTCACATTTCCTTTCCTCGCTGCCTTCCTGGTCGTATGAGAGAGACGACAGATCGTGTGCTGCGTTCCAGATGATGTACATCATGCACAATGAAAACACCCTAATGATGTAAAAAGTGGCTGACGTACAAAAAGGCCACGGTGCTGTACAGAGGTGCGAGGATATCCGAAATATTTCCAGGCCTGCTAGTGGCTGCAGAGAGAGACTTTTCCCAGGTCAGATGTTGTCATGCGCTTCACGGTCGGCATTATCCCGAGTGAAGAGGGCTGAAGGCTGAACTCTTTCCTGGCAACGGAGCAGTCACAAGCTTTTTACTACTGCTTAGTGAAACAAGAGCACTTTCTCTTCAGATGCCAGTGCGCACTACAGGCTCCCGACCGGCACAGTTTGAGGCCTAGACATCCTGGCCTTCCACCAGCACCTCACCTCACTGAGGAAATGGTTTTAACCACAGTGGCTGGGCAAACATGATTTAACCTGATTGTGTAAGAACATTTGCAGTCAGCGGAGAAGAAATAAATCGAATTTCCGTCTGTGTGCATGTGGACAATGAGCAGAGTACAGGACAAGATTTCAACCGGCGGCTTGTTTTTGCCTCATGACGCTCCAGAGCTTTGCATGTAACGAGCTACTAACGCGAATGTCCCGGTGAATAAAAATGATTTTGGCCGAAAACTTATATGCTTTCTACAGCAAACATTTTAATTGACAGCCAGAGACGGCGATGTAATGAAGTAGAAATACCTCAGTAATGTATGCAAAGAGATTATTCTGGTATTTCGGTTTCAGAATTTATTTGGTGACATGATGAATATTTTTTTCTCCCTCACCGAGTGCCGCTTTCAGCACCGATTTCTTGTCATTGTGCCGCTTTTCAACCAACCACTGGTGTGTCATTTCCTGCCTATCACACACCAGAGATTCTGGACCGCCTACGAAGCAACAAGCAACAATACGAATGCAGCAAGACGTCTGGCAAACGTTGAAGAGACGGAGGGAGTCAGTGAAGTAAACATGACTGAGGGAAAAAAAAACATTCCTGATCACATGATCATCATCGTCATCATCTTTACTCTGTTTGTGTTCTATATGTTGGTTGCTCAGCCTGGAAACGCTCATTAGAGAACAAAATTTTACATTTCGTTCGGACAATCCCATTTTCTTTATTTTCATGGCTATTAACATTGTAGATTTACACTGAAGGCATCAAAACGATAAATGAACACAAATGGAATTAAGTAGCAAACAAAAAAGTGTGAAATAACAGAAATTGTGTTTCATATTTTAGATTCTTCAATATAGTCAACCTTTGCTTTGATTACTGCGTTTGCACAATCTTGGCTTTCTCTAGATGAGCTTTATGAGGGAATCCCCTGAAATGGTTTTCCAACAGTCTTGAAACACTAGTTGCCCTTTTGTCTTCACTCTCGCACCATCTGCGCCAAACCATCTTGACTGGGTTTAGGTCAGGTGATTGTTGTGGGATGGGAATCAAAAATTCATATTCTGGAATCAGATACATGTTCTTAAATACAAATTTGGATTCCTCTTATCGACCTGTCTATCTCCCAGGATCTTCCGCATGTCCAATCTTCCAGGACCTTATGTGCTAATGTAAACACCAGTTTACATGATGGACTGAGGCACTCAACAGTGTGGCTACACAATGGATCAGTTGTGGCTACTGACAGACTTGCCAAATTAGTATTTTATCAACTCATCCTTAATGTGCATGACAGGATCGCATGGCCACATGCACAGCCAGGGGCGATATCCAATGCATGTTTTTCGGAAGTGTAAAGAAAGTCAAAAAAATGTGTGCGTGGGGAGGAGTGGGGGTGTTTTAAATGAGGAGAACATATATAACTCAATACAGATGGCATCCCAAGCCGGAGGATCAATCCCTGGACCATGAAGCTGTGAAAAAAACCTGTTGTGCCACCATATGTATATACGTACATATACATACATATATATATATATATATATATATACACACACACACACACACACACACACACACACACACACACATACACACATATATATATAGATATATATATATATATATATATATATATAGCCAAATAATGTTTTAATCGATATTATCATTCAAACCGACAAACAGCAGTGTGACCACCCAGTTGTCAGTTGCTTCTTTTTTATGTTCGCTCTCTTTTTATGAACTGTGAGAAAATGTAACACAAGATTATTTATTTCCAGCACTATGGGAAAGTGTGTAATTAAATACAAGTTAAATATAAGGGGGAATTAGGCAGTTAAAAGTGCAAAATATCCAGCAACCACATCCATTACAGCAGTGCGGTGAAAAGAACAACCACATCATGTTATGAAGAAGGACAGATTTCAACTTAATCACTATAATGTGTAATCCAGCATTAAAGCTCAATCTGTACTTGGATGAGCACTGGATCCTGTAAAGACTGCGTGTCCTAGTTTCAGAGTACTATTCAGTTTTATTAAACGATTTTGATCTACTCTCTGTGTTCGTACAGATTCGCAAATGAACAAATGAGCTGCTGCTGTATTCAGCATTATAAATCCAGTACATAGTAAATTTATTATGGATTGCATTTGACTTGTATGTTCCCATATGCCCAGTAGTCTTTAAAGCTTCATGCTTATAGAATTACTGTACTGGCAGCTGCTTTTGGTTTGACTATTCAGCCATCTTCTAAACATTTAGAAAACTAACCTTTTTAGATCACATTCAATTCCAGGTCTTTGTTCATTGAATGATATTGTAGATTGCTTGAATTTGACAGAATAGTGATGGGGGACTGTATTAAGAGTAATACCCAGTGGCATTCTTTAGAGCGTTTTGCCTGATTGCTCATAAAAGATTCTAATGTGATTAGTCACACCAATCCGAGCCCGCGCTGAAAACTCCTGGGTTTGATTAGTACGTTCATTTGATGAATGCTGTTTCTGAATGCTGTTTCTGTTATCTGAAAATAAATGGCCATGCTAAATGAGTTGTATTGTCTTGGACAATCTCATTAATTCATTTGCATTTGGGGGCTCTCGGCAAACATAATGATCTAAATGCAAAATTCTACCTGTTAGGATCTTATAGTATAAATATATATATATAGATATATATATATATATATATATATATATATATATATATATATATATTTATATATATATATATATATATATATTAATTTTTTGTTGTTAATATTAGATGGCCTTTAGGCAGCTGTATAGAAATCAGCATGGGTGGCTCGTATAAAGGAGAGAGAAGGACTAAGCCTTTCCCATCTTTGAAAGTGAAACTTAAGGAAAAGCACTTAAATCATACATTCCAACTTTCAATACCTTTATCTTGGTATTGGTGCTTTGGAACAAAGCAATGTTAGCATTGTTTTTAAGCTTTAAACGTGTATCATTTCATTCTTTTACCAGAAATTTCAAAATTTACCAGTATAACATGTCATCAACAGGAAATGCAGGCGAGCTTGCAGAAAAACACATTAAATGAGAGCTGCATTGTATTGTCTATTGCTTAAGCCTGATAGTTTTGATTAGATTTGAATCCTCCCAACTAAAGTCACGATGAACAACCGCTAATTAACGGTACCTTAACCAAATGTAGGCTAAAGGATGCGGACATGACATAATTAAAGTGAAGGTGAGATGTGTAGCAGACGATGTTCTAAAGGAAACCAAATTCATAAACTGTAGGTACTATGTGAAACTACACAGACTAGAATGAGAACAGGTTTAAAACCAAGATACACACAAAAAACTTAAAAACATTAACAATAGCTTGTCATGTGGTTGTCATAAGTCAGCATTCTTCTGAACAATATCTTATAACTGCTGCATGATTAGTAAGTGAGTACCATTATGTTACAAACTGTAAAATCTCATGAGAAAGCTGGCACGCGGTATTACGCTGTAAAATAATACAACTAAGCAATATGCTGCCAAGCATAAAAATATCTGTTGTTATAATATATTTGTGGCACAAATTTGGTCCGACGTGTATTTTTTTTCCATTCGACGGAACTGGGGTGTGTTCTTGATTAGTTATTCGAATTCAATGTGACATCATGAGTTTTGTGAACAAAGGTTATTGTGTTGTGTGGATAAGCCTTGTGGATTGTTTGCGGTTTGCTTGAGAAAAGACACAACTGATGTCTATGTGAACTTGCATGGGCATTTGTATTTAAATTTGTTATCCTAATTGTTGAGTTAAAAAACAAGAATCAAGCACATTGTATAGTTCAGTAGAGGACATGAAGCATTGTAAATGTAGGGTTGGGACTTGAAAATCATTTCGGATTCTGGTATCGGATTAAAAGTCGGATACTTGTTATTATATAAGTAAAAATTGCGATTCTTCTTATCGATTCCTGGGTGCATTTCTTTTTTTCACCAGGTAATCTGCCAGGACCTTTCACACATACAATCTGCCAGGACCTTATGTGGTAATCTAAACATCAGTTTACAAGGTGGACAGTGGGAAGCGCTCAAAAGTTTAGCTACATGTTATAAAAATTGACAAAACAGCTAAGTGTAATTATTAATTATATCAGAATCGCTAAAATTCAAATGATACCCTAGTGTCAGAATATTCAAATAAGATCAAACCGCCTGCGCAGGACCTTTATATTTATAAAACATAAAGTATATTTGTGCTGTGATGGAGAAAAAAATCTACACATCATTTCCCTTCAAAAAAAGCACAGAAATGGACAAAAACAGCAAGAATTATTAATTAATTTTAAATTACTCTTTAGTAATTCACATTGCATGGATGTTTATGTTTGGAATGGTATGTGAAGCAACCAGAAGACTGTGTTTAATTTACATTTACGTTTACAGCATTTGACAGAAGTCCTTATCCAGAGCGACTTACAAGTGAGCAATTGAGGGTTAAGGGCCTTGCTCAAGGGTCCACTATCACTGGTGGTGGTGGGGTTTGAACCCGTGATCTTCTGGTCCAGAGTCCAACACCTTAACCACTGGGCTACACACCTCCCTTTATCTTATGAATATTACAATATATGGGAAAAACTGTGCTAAAGCGATGACTTCTCAGGTTTCGGGCAGTCTATACCCTGCGTTAGATACCTTCAATTATTCTAGTCACCTTTTCTGAGCTTTGCCAAAGTATATGAATTGTGTAATCTTCTCATGCAATTACATCTCTTTCATCTCCACGCTGCTTTCCAGGTCCCTCACAAGAGAGAGCAGGTTGTCATCACGGTGCAATTCTGTTTTGCTTTTTTTTCACAAAGCTGTAAAGCAATTTAGTATGGTAGAAAAATTTTGTTACTTTTGTCGTCAGTTGGTTCATCGGAATCTACATAATTATATAATGCAACAAAGTGCCCATTTAGGAGAAATATGCGTATATTTTTGAGGATTATTAATATAATAATATGCGGTTAAGTCGTGCCAGATGAATAAATGCAGAATTTCTAGCAGTTATTTGACGAGATGGAGTTCGCTTTTCCGCTTACAGAATCTGGATGTGGGTTAAAAACGTTGCTCTGCTGTATAAAACTCGACTTGCTGTACGACTGGCATATTGTTACAGTTAATTTCTTTCCAGTAAATTGGAATTTATAAAGAGAAAATTGGCTTAATAAAGAGGTATAAACCTAATCACAGTGTCCTGGGGGTTAGACCATCACTGCTAGCCTAATCGACCCTGCAGGGAAGCTCATTATTTAATATCCACTTAACTGTCAATGCAGAAAGGCACATGGCCCTGAGAGCACAGTTAATTGAGCATGTGACCTTTCACAGGAAATAACGCACCGCAGGCTGGATCGGCTAAGCGAGGCAATCTGTGCCAAAGATTGTCGGTGCCTGAGAGTGCGGGCGTAACTGTATAACCTGGATAAATGAAAATTTGTTGCTTGCTGCTCCTTACTGGGTAATGACTGTTTCCAGATGCACAGTGGTGGTTACATGGGAATCATTATCTTAGGATCTGCACGAGGTAGTACAAGAATCTGGCAGTCGATCTGTGTGGTATTTGCAATAGCGTTTCAACAAAGTGCTCCTTTTTCTAATAATCTATCCGGATTTGAGTTTGTTTCTATTCTCATTTGTCTGCACTTATATTGAAATGACAGTGCATAGATCTCCCTGCTCAGGGCAACGTGAATTTTTAATGTTTCATTTTTGTTCCTAGATCCTTAACTTTACTGTCAGCAATTATTACTAATGAACCTTAAATGTTTTTCTAACGTGAATCCTGGTACCACACTAAGGAACAAGATTGTTATTTACACAAATACTGTAAATCTGTATTAATATATCAACAAACATCACTCATTATGCATGTTTTATGAATAATACATTAAGACATTTAATACTATATATATATATATATATATATATATATATATATATATATATATATATATATATATATATATATATATATATATATATATATATATATATATATATCATTATATCTGCAAATATATCATTATCGACATATTAGCATGATATACATTTACTTTTAACGCTCATACGCCTGAACATCTAAATCTTTAACTAATCTTTCACTGATTTTCAGCAACTGCTTCTCGAGTTAACATGGATACGGAGCTTATTCTGGAAAAATTTATGAATCAGGAAAAAAGCCACATGAAACACCAATCCATTCAACATCTCATTGCACACACACAATTCAACATCTCATTGTACACACACAATTGGGCCCAACTAATGACACAGCAATGCTAACAGTATTTAAAGACCATCAGTTGACACAGTCTTTGTAAAGCACTTTTGTGGCAGTTTATATTGAGCCGTTAAGTACTGATTGTCTCTCTGGTTTTATGATAGTTCTAGTGTACTTTTTTTTGCCTCATATGTTCTCGTATATGTCATAGTGAACGAATTTGAATTACGTTTCACTTTTGTTTGCTTCCTTTGAACCAAATTGCTTTTTTTTACACCTCCATAACTGTCTGTCTTCACTTGACTCACTTGAGAGAAGGGGAAATGCGTAGAGTCTGTGGACATGTGGAACTGTGATCCTGTATATTATCTGCTTTATATTCATGGAAAGATTTATTTTATCATTGAAACATGACTAGACAAGCCTAGTTTATCCAACCTACATATGCATCCTTTTGGGAACACTGTCTCTCCGAAATGGAAACTTTTCAACCCATATACTTATCTGTCCTTAAATAGTATTAGAGGCTCTGGAGGGAAAAATAAGATTAATATTTGCCTTCGGGCCGAGTAAAACCACAGCACGGATTTATTTTTACACATAACACTAGCTTAAATAAGAAGGCGGAAAAAACAAAAAAACAAATCACCTATGCCCCAGGACAGTGTTAATGTAAATGTTTATCCAAAAAGTTTTCCTTTTAAAGAAATTCATAATTGTTGTATTACATCAATCTATGATTAAGTGATGTGTGTGGGATTAGTGGTTCAATTTGTGTTGAGCATTTATCATCATGTTCAGTATAAATAATTGGTATACATAAAATGTTGAACAATATTAGTCTGTTTTATTTTTTACATTCACTGAAAAAATGCTCTAGCAATTTTTTTTATAAGGTTCTGTTTTTTTTGCAGTTACAGCTATTAGTTGTCTTTAACAATGCTGTTTAGGTGGATTAGTTCAAGGACCCAGGACTGATACAGGTACCACTTCTGAGCCCTTGAACAAGACTGCAGGGCAGAGGCTGATTTGTATGTTAGCTCAGGCTCAAAATTGATACAGTGACAATAGTATGAAGCTCTCTAGATTTCATCTTCATTTTGGCAAAATACGTCATCGACATCGTCATCGTCACCATCATCATCATCTGTGAGTGAGAAAGTTACAGTTTACTTGTCAAGATGAAAGTAGTTTTTACCTCATCTTATAAATCTCTCAATAATACATCAGAGTATCAACCAATCAACCAATGGTGAAAGTACAAACACTTTGTTACTGTACTTAAGCAGATTTTTCTTTTTGAAAAATCTTAATAGTGTTAATACAGGACACATCTTCCCACTTAGGCAATTCATCAATATTTGCACTGTTAAAACACTGGGACTGCATTATTCTTCATTCTCAGAACTAAGTATCATTACTAGCAGTGTACGTTACTTATACTCTACATATCTGTTTTTGTATATACGTTTAGATATACATACATACATTCTACTGTTACACTTTGTTTTCCATGTTCCTATAAAGAAATACCTGATGCTCTGCGCACATATGTGAATTTACAATTTTTAAATTTGTTTTGTATTAATGTATCAGTATTAATTGTATTAATGACGTCCTGTTCCCGGCGTGACACTAAAACAGGTAGTAACAATGGTTACCTTTTACTTAAATACATGTCAGAGCCCAAACGTCTATACTTTAATTTGTGTAAGTGCAAACAGTACTTTTATCAGAACCTTTGAAAACATTGTTATCTATACTTGTACTTAGAAGTCAACAATGTGTGCAATTTGCCACCTCTGAGGCGATGCTACGGGGAATTCTGTGAATTGCTTGACTGAGCTAGCGACTGTTAATTATAACAGTTCTGTAATATGTCACTGGTTAAAACGACAGTAAACAAAGTGACAGTGTATACACCCTGTATGTACAGTATATATGGTGAATACACTGTCACTTTGTTTACTGCTCTTTTAACCAGTGACATATTATATAGCATGGTGTATACCGTACATACTGTGTATGCATAAATGCATGTATGTATAAACACAATGGATGCAGCACTATATTTAAGAGTCTCATTAACCGGATCCCCACAATTCACTAAATTGATATTGCCTGAGTGTAATGTCCACATTTCTTTTTAAATAAATGAAAAAAAAATGTAATAAAAAAAAAAATTAAATCAACCTGATCTATTACTTACTATGCATGTTGGGTTATTATTCTAAAAATCTAATATAAGATCGCTAAATTATTATCATATTTTTATATTTTATTTATATATAGAGTGGTGTGGTGTGTGTATGTGTGTGTATGTGTATATATATATATATATATATAGATATATATATATATATATATATATATATATATATATATATATATATATGTTTTTGGACCTGGGGGGGGAAACCAGAAAACCCGGAGAAAAACGGAGAAAAACCCCCTGAGGCACGGGGAGAGAAGGGAGGAGGAGAACATGCAAACTCCACACACACATGGCCACGACAGGAATCGAACCTGGACCCCGGCGGTGTGAGGCGTATATATACTCATATTTGTTTTCTGTTTATGGCTGCAGAACGCAGAACACAGCAGAACTGTGTGTTTTCAAGTAATTGTTTCAAGCCCAGATAAATACACAGGTCTGCCTTGTTCTCTTTGGGATGATTAAGTCTGACACCTCATTGCACTGAAAATATGTGGAATTTCATATCCCACTGCTAAACAAAAAGAGTAATCATGTAGCAACAAGGGATGAATTAAAATGTAAATGTAAGTGATTGCATGTCAAAGGCAAAAAAAGAAAAAAAAGACCTTGAAAAGAGTTCAAGATTGTGCTCTAATGATTCCTTTGAGATGTTTGTAAAGGTCAGAAATGAAATTGGGTGAAGAGAAATCTTTAAGATTTAGTGAAGCATTTGGTATACTTTTAGCAAACAGAAAGCATTTTGCACACTCGCATTGTTTATTCCTCTCAGAAATACACCGTGAGTCCTGATTTTGATTAAATATGAATTTAGTCTCTCTGGCATGCCGACATACGGACTTTCCAGCTGCTTTTCGAAACTAAATCAAGTCACAGTTCTGTGTCCTATACACCTCTGTTAAACAGGTCCAAATTGTAAATATCTATTTCGGTCCTCTTGCGTAGTAAAGTGGCTAATGTGGAAAATGTTGGACCCTGATTTTTCCATGCTGTTCAGGTGGAGCCAGTGCTGAGAGGAGTTGAATGCTGGGCATGACCACAGTGCATCTGAGGAGTGCTGAAACATGGGTTGTAAGTGGAAGCAGAAGGGCAGATAGGCCGAAGGACAAGCAGCTGCGGGAAACACAGAGACGGAAGGACTGACATGAAAGTCCCACAGAGTGACTGCCAGCCTGCCATGAAGAATAAGATGTTTCAATTACGCAGTTAGAAAAGTCTATTGTATGTTCAGATTCAGGGATCTGATAACATCAATCTACATAAACATACATTTATAGATAAATATACAAATATATATTTGTACAAATCTGTATAAACTGTTTAGTAGTTCCCATTATTCATTCAATAGATCTGTGATTAAGTAGACTAAATATACACTTCTGTATGTAGATCTAAACCCAATATAGATGGTGCCTGAGCTAGAATTTGCTTTATTCTGTGTTAAATTCATCTACCTGACTAAAGTTCGTGATTGGTCTAGTGGATATGAGAGGGGCTGGATTTTAATGCCACAGATTACTGGTAATTAAAACAGTGATCAGGAAGTTACTAAGGACGAAGGAATGGACGATATACTTCCATGCTAATTTGTTTTCCTTGTGAGCTTCATACCTGATCTCTCACCTGCATCAAAGTGAAACGTTTCATCAGGTTTTTCATTCATTCATCTTCTACCACTTTTTCCGATCTTCTCTCGGGTTGCGTGAGACAGGGATCTCAGGCATCTTGGGGCATCAAGGCTGAATACAGCCTGTTTGTGGTGCCAACCCATTGCAGGATGCACACAAGCTCACATACACACACACATTCACACACTAGGGACAAATTTCCAAGGTGCCAATCAACCTAGCTTGCATGTTTTTGGACGTGGGGTTGGGGGAACCGGAGAACCCAGAGAAAAGCCCCCCAGAGGCACCGGGAGAACATGCACATGAACTCCACACACACTCCATCACTTTCATCAGGTTAAAAAAAAAGAAAAAAGATAACTAGAACACACATTATTCTCTTATCTCTATTTGATCTGTTTAGAACATGTCACTGTTCTGCCTGAATAACGCATTCATATTATTTACATCCTTTTCGTTCAGCTGCACGCTGTACTCTTTGCGAATGCCCACTAAATGCCCTTATTTCTAGTCTCCATGTTTAAGGCAAATTAGTAAGCATGCTTTTCATAGCCTCATTAGTCACCCTGCACCAATTTGAGTAAACACCGTTTCAATTCAAAGCGAATGAATTGCAAAGCCTCTCATGTTAGCAATATGAGTGCTTACTGGAAACTCATGGCAGCCTTCCCCTTATTGGCAGTGTTCATTCTTTGCCCTTTGACGCTGGCCAAGTCACTAGGCCTGACATCATGCATTGCATTTTCCACAAAGAATACTTCCTAATCATAGTGGCTGGGAAGTCAGTTCATCGACAAACTTTGGGTGGCGACTTAGGAAACGGCGATAAAGTTACACGAATGAGGTTTCTGTCTCGAAGCCAGATGCAAACACAAGGCAGAGGGTTACTGAGTAGTATACTAACTCGGTAAACACACAACCGTGCGGCAATGATTAAAAATTCGGTGTTCGGATCCATAAACTTGATTGCCGTGGTTTTCTACCGGATATCAAAAAGGCTTAAATGTATGGAAAAAGAGCGAGACGAGGAGGACAATTAAATCCTAGGCACCTTATCATTGTGATTTATGCTAATTTAAGGCAGCTGTGTGGCTCGTGCTCCGAGCCATTAAAGGCTTCCTACTCACTTTGAATGGGAAATGTGGCGTGGCGTCATACGGATGTTTATATACAGTGCATTAAACGTAGCTGTTTGTACCTTCGCTAAAACATCTGAGGTCAATATTTGTATATATTGCATTTCGAAAAAGGAACTTGCGGAGCAGCGGGGAGCGCTGTCTGTGCCATGGCCCGAGAATTCCAGAGAAGTTCCGTCTCAGCAGGTTTCCCCTAAAGGACTCCAAACTCAGCAAACAGGGCACTTTCATTCCCCTGTGATCTACTTTCGCCCTGTTCAATAACAAACACCTCCACCCCCCCCCCCCCATCCTCCAAACAAACGTGCCAGCAACAGCAAACCCAAGCAGGAGGACCATACGATAGAATAATACAGTAATATTCAATATTCGTCTCAAGAATGTACTATTTATAAAGGAGAAGGACCATAAGAGGCACATAAAAGCTATCAGGCTTTGACTAAACAATCTCTAACTGTGTGGTGCAGCTCCGAGCAGCAAGTCAAAAGGAGAGGGGTGGCGGGGGAAAGTTAATATAATAAACACACAGAGATAGAAACCTCCAATGTCTAAACTGTGGACTTCCATCTTGACACGGTTCACAGTGGATCTGAGAGTGTTAATGTTCTAAAACAAGACAAATAAAGGGCAAAGAAATCAGTTCACGGGCCTGATCAGAAGAGACCTTTTGTCTAGATGGGTAGCCGTGCCAAATATGTTAAACTTGACATGTGTAAGCCTCAGAGTGCGCGTACATGAAGCGCTGGCATCCTAAGCACAGAATAAAAAGAAAACAGCAAAGCAAACATTTGTCATTGTCAAAAGGCAAGACCCACCACGACGCAGTTTTCGCATTCAAGTTGAAAGATCTGCACGTTGCCGTTACATAACGGCGATGAAGCTATCATATCATGATGATGAATCATGGAAAGACTGTTTGTGTGCCAGAGAATAAACATCGAATACCACGAGTCCCTAAAGGCTGCGGAATGTTTCACTTATTTGACCTCTGCCAGTTGAAAAGCTAGTTTTGCCGGTTAACTTTTCCTATTCACGCTAGGCATCGTTTCCTTTCTTTTTCTTTTCATGTTTAAGGCCTTCCTTTAATAAATCTAGATTACGCCTCTGCTGAAAACAAGAAAGGACAAACACAGTTTTGAGACAGACACCATGCGTTAGACCATGTTTGCCATCTGGCAAGTTATTTTCCAGCCTCCTTATTACTTGCCTAAACTGACCAAAATGTTATAGATAAACTGTTTTCTTTTAACTAGCATTTACCAGATGACAAACATAAGTCGACCACAACAGTGTCTGGGCCTCAGTATATTTGTGTGGCCTTGATTTACCATAATTCAAAGTTCTCTTTTTGTAAATATTATTCAACGCCAGTAGATTAGTCTCTAAAATATAATAGGATATTTCTAGACAAAATCTGCAAGTTAACATATATAGCAAAAAAAAAAAAAAATATATATATAATATATATAAAATATATATATATATATATATATATTATATATATATATATATATATATATATATATATATATATATATATATATATATATATATATGCACAGTGGTACCTCAGTGTGCATCGCTCTCAGTGTGTACATCATCGCCTTCAGCTAACATCGGATTTTTCGTCTGGAATTTGGCGTCAGTTAATGTCGTTTCCTTCAGTTTCCGTCGTGTTTGCCTGAAGCGCCATCTAGAGAAAAACGCTAATTGCTTCCCCGATCATGACCGGAGACAAGTGGGATAATTCAATTCGGTTAATGTCAGATTCAGTCAAAGTCGCTTTCTGAGGAACGAATAAACGACGTACACTGAGGTACCACTGTATATATATATATATATATATATATATATATATATATATACCTCACATATTCGAAGAATAGTTTCACACTTATTCTGCACTCTGCCAATATTTTTTTGCACTCCGCCAACATATTTCTGAAGGTCAACGCCTGGTGCATTTTTTTAATATTAGTTTCATCACAGGTCTGACTTGCATCATTGCATCTGACTTGAGTTTACTTCCTTCGAGATTGAAGCCATGACTTCTGTACAGTCATCTAGGCACGCGCTATGCTATGCGGCTAATTTAAGATCAGAAAGGTTAAGTAGTACTAAAGTCATTTCAGATTTATTTGTTGCAACCAAACACAAGCCAAGAAATATAAGGCAGCATGCATTGTGTATCCCTCACACCTGTGTTCAGGCAAAGATTAGCCTGTTCGGCCGAGCTGCATTTATCCAGCAGGGGTTAAATACATTTTTTTGATACTTTTTCAGAAGCCAGAGCGTGTATATTCTCTAACATAACCAAATCAAACACATGGAAGCCTTGTGTGGAAAGTGGCTGATGATAATCCGAACTCTACTACACTGATGACATTTTTCTTCACGCTCATAATGACTTGATGAATAGAAACGTTAGACCCATTAGCTAACCACAAACATATCACATCCTTGAAAGAATAAAGCAATCGTTCAGTTGGAGTCACGTGGCGTCCATGAGCAGCGCCAATGCTGAATGATATGTATGACTAAAGAAATTACTGTAGAACCCTTTTCATTCAGATATTTTGCATATAGTATATTGTGCTTCTTAACATCTAATAGAATGGGCATTACCCATAAATAAGTCCCATGTACGCAGCGAACGGAGTAAACTCATCGTGCTAAAGCGGGAACGAGAACTGTGGGAGTGCGAATGTGCAGTTGACGACATCATAGTGAAAGGATTCCGGGGTCTCATAATGAGCCAACTATCTTGGGGTTAGTGCTAGTTTACTCCACAGGCAGCTTCAGTTCAGTGCGTATCTGCTTTGTGTACAGCTGCCCTTTAATGCACAGTGAGTACAGTGGGACTCTTTCCTAATATCCTCACGCAGCTATAACTAGGGAGGGAAAACAAAATATTAATAGAATACAAAGAAAACATTCTCTGCTACCCAAGAGTAATTTCGAAGTGATGGGTCTGAAGTCTCATTTCCTATGTTTTATATTCCTTCCTCTTGAGTCCCGGGTTTTAACTGCCGTCTCAGCCGGAGCACTATCAGCAGGCTACGTGTAGACGGGCACAGAAAAGGAAAAGCATCTAAGGACCTGGATTAAAAACAGGCAAAAGGTACGAGATAACCGATTCGACTCCAGAAGAAGAAGGAAAAAAAAAACAAAAAAACTCAAAAGGGCTTCATTCAATAGAACACTTAAGATTCTGTGGACATTGCTTTAGCGCTTTACTGCTGATACTTCATCTCAATGAAGGGCCTACATTCTTAGTGCAATGATCCTGTTTGGCTTTCTAATGGGTACACATGAAGTTTGACCCCTCAGTCCACTCGCTTGTGGTTGGGGGGGGGGGGGGGGCAGAGTGGAGCATTCAATCATTGTACCTCTGACGAAATGCATGCAAATGAGTTCCTCCTGGGAAATTTAGCGCTGGCCGCAGCATCCATTGATATTTGTAATCCAATTAAATCTGACTACAAAGTGACTGAAAAAAGAGAATGTAGTGACTGAAGGCTGAACAATGCTGTCCATTTGCATGAATGTTGTCTAAATTGTTGGAAGGCAATCAGAAGCAGGGTCTTTAACACACACACACACACACACACAAAATGAGCTGAGAAAAATCATAGTATCCATGGCGATGAATCCACATGTTGCCTACTTTACAAAATATGGTAATATATGTAAAATATCATTTACATGTATAAGACAAAAATGCAAATGCAATTCAAGGGCTTTAATCAAGAACCCTGAGTCTAAGGGACTAAGTGTGTGTGTGTGTGTGTGTGTGTGTGTGTGTGTGTGTGTGTGTGTGTGTGTGTGTGTGTGTGTGTGTGTCTGTGTGTCAAGTCAAGAGGTTTTTATTGTCATTTCAACTACATATAGTTGACACAGTACACAGTGAAATGAGACAACGTTTCTCCAGAACTTTGGTGTTACACAAAACAACATATAACACAACATAGAGATACAGAACACAAAGCTGAGGACAAGACTAAAGTGTGTGTGTGTGTGTGTGTGTGTGTTGTGGGTTACAGAAAAATAAGTAATAATGGTATGGTGCGGCACAGGCCAGTTACTTTTCCCAGTTAATTATTGTCAAATAATTCTACAAAGTAATTCTACAAAGTGTTTCAATGCTGCTGTAACTGCTTATAGCAATTTGCCTATAAGTACAGTACACATCAGACTATTTAATCATTTGTAGTTACACCAAAAACATGATGATTTTCCGTTGTTTTTTTTTACATTACAGAATTCCCTCAGTTCCCTCACTTTTACGCCTCTTTTCAGGTTTAAACAAGACAATACAACAACAACAACAAAAAAAACAGATTGTGATGAAATCAGAAAAACAGAAAAAGTCGGAAATCGGATAATCGGAAAAAGTCCTCCGTCCTGAAATCTCCCTGCCATGAAAGAAAACATACACAAGGCTCCTATAAATTTAATGACAAGGCTTTACTTGATTTATTCAGAATGTAAAAAGCATTAACTAACCGAGTATAATATACAACATGTTCGGCCCTGATCTCTAACAAAAAAAGAAAAAAAGAAGAAATGGCTTGTTAGGAGGGTGTGTGTGTGTGTGTGTGTGTGGGGGGGGGGGGGGGGTGATGGGGGGTCGGATTCCAAACAATAATTTGCCTTTAAATGACACCAAAATGAAAGTGACTAAAAATAAAAGTTGGGTTAGTGACCTCGGAAAGCAAAGGGGAAGATCCAGATTCGCACGTACATCAAAGGGGACGCTGCGGAGGAGGTCAGCTCCTTTACATTCCTGCATGTCACCAATTTTGATGAGCTCAAGTGGAAACCAGAAGGTTCACCAGAAGGCTTTTATTTATTTTGCTTTTCGACCCACTGCAAGCTGTAACCTACATGTCAGCTTAACCTACAATTAGATGAACTGATTGCAGTAAGGTGTGCGATTTTGGGGTTCGACCATAAGCTCTCCTTATGTTCTTCTAACTTCTGGCTTCTCTCACCTTCCAAAAACTGTGTGTGTGTGTGTGTGTGTGTCATCTGTCAATGGAAGGTGCTGATTTAATCTCCTGAAGGATAAAGTATATAAAAAATAAATGACCAATATGCATTTTATTACGATTTTCTTATGACTAGCAATTAACGAATATTCCATATGAAATATAATTTGTAGTTGATTCGGTATCAAAAGAAGTGCTTTGTGAATTATAGCTCTGCTCAAGGATTCTTCCTTGGGTTTACAGTTGTTTTTTCCGTTCACCCGGGTCTGTAAAGCAGCTTAAACAATCTCTATTGTAATAAATTATGTAAATATAAAACTTCCATTTCATGGAAGGAAGAGAAACCATGAATTTCTCATCAGTTCCAACAAGTGGACTTTGTCTATCCTTACAGGATGTTGGGCATTGTGGGACTGCAGCTGTTCAGCACAAGCCCACTAGAGAGGGGAACTGATGGCTCAGGACCTCATTTTATATTCCGTATACACAGCTTTTCATTAAACAGTCCCTCAAAGGACCCTACACGTATCGTTCTTTTAGGTAGATTTCCATCGGGTTCTATGAAAGACCCTTTAAGGGAAAGGAAAACTATTTTAGTAGTTTAGTTGGTGGAAATCACAACAGAAAAATCAGTGCAGCAACTTAATATTTGCATAGTAATCCTTTTATAAATATGTATCGAGAGTATTCAAGGAATTCACATTAAGGTTTGGGCATTTCTGGCTTCAAAAAGTTGCAAATGAAGAAATGCTCCAACTTGTTTGAAAAGTCTGCATTCAAAGATGTCCTCACTTTCTTTTTAATAAATACCATAAGTCATATTTTAGAGTTTTTTGTTACAAATTATTAATGTATACAATGGCATCTGAAGTCATTTACTTCTTAATATTTGCATTGCATATACTCCGAACCTCTGTAATTTACTCATATAAATGCTCGGATTCCTACGTATTTCATGAATGACATCATTCCACCATAAATGAAGGCAATCAAAGCAATGCAAAGAATATACATTTTAAACAGTGGGGGGAAAAAAGGGAAAAACACCGGCATTGTTTAGGAATAAGCAAGGAAAATTATGAGAGTGTGCGGAAACTGTAACAAGTTAAAGAGAGCATTTCGGGTTCTATGAGCGCTGAGACCCACATACACCCAAGGGTCTGTGCATTGCTCATGAGTTAAGACACTAATCAAAACCAAAGCACCACGGACTCATTTTTCATGACTGCATGACACAGTATGACCACCCTCAATCTCACTATTAAAAATGTGGGATAGCTGAGAGCATCTTGACCAGCTGTTACTGTTTGTTAAAAGTGAACAAGCATGCTTCTGACCGCAACAACCCTACAGCGGTTATGACAAGAGTTAAAAATACTGTTGATGTCTCTATTCCCAGCATCGATAGCCAGAAAAGAACCTGCAAATGCACCAACAGCTCTGCGGAATCCTCGTTTTAACTCCATCTATGAGAATGTACTGTACCAGAACATCTGTCTGAACACTACCAGGCTAATGTCTGCACTTTATAGTGCTGCATTAGACACTTTCGATTCATAAAACTCTCACTGCTGATTCATTACTGCTACATTTATTGCTGCTCAGTACTTTATAGTCCAGTAGTTTTCCTGTACAATGCATAATAACGTACTGCTCTGTGTTGCAACATGGAGACGTTTATTTCAATGCGTACAAGCTATATAAAGGAATGACAATAACAACTCGTTAGATGAGAATTAATTATAATATCCCTATTAACTGTCATTTTTTCGATTGGTTGTCCAAGTTACAAAACATGCTATTGGTCTAAAAAAATATTCTTAATGCACCTTTATTATATAGACTGCCCCATGTTGTTTTTTTTTTAACAGTTTTGTGGGAAACGGACTTGCAAGTCAAGAATTTCATTCTATGCTGCGAGCAAGTCTTGGCACGAAAACAGATATCTTGGGAGTTATGTTTCATCCTCTCCTAGTCTCCTTCCGGTTGTTTATTCACTTAAATACTTTTGATTTTGTTGTCTGTGTGAATGTGCAGGAGTGGCCTTGCTGTCAGGCGAGGGGTTTTCTAAGGACTCTTTGTGTGCAGCGTGCAGTGGCGGCCAAAACGTTTCTCCTGATACTCATTTTGTGTTGTTGCAGATGCTGCAATTTGTGTGAAACCGGACCAGATTAAAGCGTCGCTGCTGTAAATAATAATTCGGCTGCTACAAAATGTCTTCCACAGGAGTCTGCTGTGTAGACAGAAGTACAGACATGTCCCTGAGCTCAATGGACAAATAACAATAAGCCGTAACATCCATCCCGCTGGCACTAATGCGGCTGCAAAGACAACAGAGAATACTGTTCGGAATGTATACTAATCTAGCATCAACACACTTCCAAGTCTTCACTACTTTTGGCAGTGTATTATGGTACGGCTCTAATTACCCCCCCTCACAGTACAGATGACTTGACTGTGACTGTGTCTAACCCTTGCCTAATTCTGTTTCCCATGAGACGGCAGGTTCCGTTAATCAATGTGAGCATGTCTTATTTCTGTCTGTGTGTGTGTGTGTGTGTGTGTGTGTGTGTGTGTGTGTGGTATGGGAAGCACAAAGGAGTACAGTATGAATGTATGTAGAAGAGGAAGGGAAATGTCAAGCTGGTATGTTTAACAGGTCCCTCACATGGCATTTGCTTCACTGATAAGTTTTGGCGCAATGATGAGGTTAAAGCTTTTTTTATCGTTTGGGGGAAAAAAATGTCTGTTTATGTTTGTGTGTGTGTGTGTGTGTGTGTGTGTGTGTGTGTGAGGGCATGTGTTTGTGCTTGAGATGTGTGGGAGTTCGACAAAAGATTTGAAAGACCATGAACTTAAGTGGATGATCAAACACTTCTTTCCTTATTAAAAACAAACAAAAAACATTTTCACAACATCTAGCCAAGTCAAGAACATTCTTGAGGATGTACCAGATTAGTCACGGGTAGAAAGCACCCATCTAACCGGGTCTGCTTCCGGAACAAGATTGCTTGGAGATAGGATTCAACAGGACCAAAACCATTGGAAAGGAACGACTCATGATCCAAAGCATACCAGTTCATTTGACAGTAATGGTGGAAACCTTGCTATGGCAAGGGAATGCATTGCTTCCAGTGGGTCAGGGTTGTTTATTGATAATGGACGAATAGATTTTATAAGTGCTATAATTTCTGTTCAGATTTAGTCCCATGTTGCCCTTGTCAAGGAGCAGTGCCGTTATGTAAATATATATTAATGTAATTGTAGCTAAAGCCCCACCTGTGTTTTTAATAAAAACCAGTTTGATGATTGGACTGGTGCAATACAGTATATTTATAGCTAACTATAAAACCCAGTAGCATCTCCTGTAAACGTTTAACCTCTACATGGGTTTCTTCTTGAACGCCAGTTGCTGATGTACTCTCTAAAAACCTCAGAGATTTACATTCGTCAGGCATTTCATTTGAAAGAAAACACAGTTGAGACGAGTGTGCTGGCTTAAGTCACTCACTTCATTTCCAAAGATTCTGCACTTCTGAACTGAAGACATGCCGACTCTATGAACATACCTTTTTTCATTCCGTCTCCATTAGTGGTTTGGAACTGATGAACTGCCTCTAGTTCTCCTGGTCGCTGTAATAAATACTCTTTTCAGCCCATACGGGTCTGAACTGTAAGTCCCGTCAAACATCTGATCAGCCTCCACTTTCCCTGAAGGTACAAAGATCCATTTCACTTCAAGTGATTATTAGCGGCTGGGACAATCAGCAATTCAATGCGAGATTGTTTCTGTTGTGTGTTTGGAGGGAGTTTAATGGAACGGGACCCGCTGTTTTCTGAACAGCGCTAGAGAACCATGGGATGAGAAGTACAAATGTCTCCTTGCGGTTTCGGAGGGATGAGGTTGCCAATTCTCTTTGGATCGTTTAAACTCTTGAGGGGAAAGTGGGAAAAGTTTTTCTCCCAGTCAGCGGAAGAAAACTGATGATATGGTAAAGAGGGATGAAGAAAGATGGATGTGATCTATTATATATTGCATGTTTCCCAGAACTATGATATGCTAAGCAAGAATGTGTTGTAATTTCTAGATCACATGCAACATTAACGAGCAACTGATTTATCGTGTTTTGCCTTCGGCGCCTCGAGAGAGTTGTTACAGTGAGCAAATTGCTGCAGTAGGTGTGCATAAGTTAGCTAGGGGTTTTATATGGTTGGAACAAAGATATTATATTTGCATCATCTTGCTTTCTGGCGATGCAGTTTCATGTGGGGGACGTTTTTGGAATGGGGCGTATCGGGGGATTGACATTTGCAGAATGTCTCATTTGTTCATTGGTCTGTTGGTCCACTCATTACATCCAACACAGTCTCAGTGAATAGAAAGTGGTGAAAAAACAAGAATAAAATGATGAAAAATGATAAAATGATGAGTAATGCGATTAAAGATAAAAAAAAACAAATCTCTGGTATCCAGTGGAAGAAATAAAAATGTGGCTAACGGATCAAAAATATAAATGCTTACTAAAATACATTGCATACAAAATCCTGCTCAGTGATGAGAAAAGAGGGAAATGAATTTATACTGTGAGATCGGCCTCTCGTATCTAATATGCATATACATATTTTAATGAACAAAATGTATTTTGTGGGTTAATAATACCAAGGCAAATCTACTGTACACTACTGCAAAAGCAACTTTAAGAGGTGTCAAGTTATGAAGTACTTCATTACCTTGCTTAAGTAGAAATTTTTAGGTATCTATACTTTACTGGAGTGATTCTTTTTCAGCCGACTTTTGTACTTCCTTAAATTTTCACACTATTATCTGTACTCTCAATTTAAAAATAGCCTCGTTACCTCTATTATCATCGTTCGAAAAAAAAAAAAACCCTATCCAGATAAATCATGCCATCCGGACCGAGTGATTGCGATTGTGTTTGGATGAGAAGTATAAACACACACCGTTCTGACACCCTTTGGGTTTGTTCGCGATCCATCGCGCCTGCACAAGACACAAATCGCACCAGGACGTAGACAATGTTGGGGTGGTTACACAAAAAAGATAATTTCTTAAAAGTTATTATTTCTCCACTCCAAACGGGTCCTCCACAATGTAAGCTAGAGTAGAGAGACGTTTTAATAAATTGTGATCGATAATCGCTAAGCATTTGTCCTTACTGCCTTTTTCCCCCTCTTAATATTGTTTTTACACTTTACTAGTAGTTTCGAAACCAGTACTTTTACACTTTTACTTGAGTAAAAAGCTTAATGCTTCAAGTCTTCTAAAAGCCTATCTATTCTGCTACTTGAGTGAGGAATCAGTGTTCAGCACTGTTGTCTAATTGTTTGCTTTTGAAAGTCGTGTTGCAGTCCACTATGACACAACAAGGTGTGTGAATATAAATGCCAAGGTTGTGCGTGTAGTTGTAATAAGCAGGGATGGTAGGGAGAGTTGAGTACGCAGAGGAGGAGTCCCCCACCTCTTCCTCCCTCCTCCTCCCTCCTCCTCCTCCTCCACCTCCCCCACCCAGCCTCCTAAACCCTCCCGATGATTCAGAGCTGAGAAAGAGCCCGGAGAGGGAGCGGAGCGCCATTCAATCTCCTCACCACACACACCACACACACACAAACACACACACACTACAGCACAGAAGCAGCAGCGGCGCCTCCGCCACGCACATCAGCACCATGAGGCGTGAACGGGTGCGTGCACAGAGCCATCCCGCTTCACCGAGCGCTCATCAGCGTCACATGCACGCGTAGTGGATGACAAGCACGCCGCGTTCAACACTTTTTTTTTTTTTTACATTTTTATTTATAAATTATCATCCTAATTTGAAACTTTTTTACGCACTCTGGACTATTTAGATTGCGGTGTTTTTGTGGAGGCGCCTGATTTCTGATTAAGCATCAAACTTTGGACAGCAAATTCAAAACTTCTTTTTTTGTTGTTGTTGTTGTTGTACATATTAAAACCATGGACCGCGTATGGATTTTGCTCGCGCTGTCGGTCGGCGTCTCGCTCACGCGCACGTGTGACGCCTGGACGGCTCGCGCAGGTGACCGAGAGCGCAGAGACGCCGCCGACGCCACCGTGCACGCCGCCTCCGAGAAGAGCTCGAACGGACTTCCTTTAGTCCCAGGACGCTTCAGGTCCCGACCAGACACCGAGACCGAGTCCGAGATCAGTCCGGCGGATCAGGCACCGCTGCAGGAGAGGGACGCCGGAGAACCCCGCGAGAAAGCCGGTAGAAACACCCGGCAAACTGGCAGGAGCGCGGCTTCCCACAGAGCGCGGAGCATCAATAAAGCCAACACACCTGAGCGCACGGACAGCAGTCCTGCTCATCCAAAGCGCCTCACTGGGTAAGAGTCCTTCCCATTTATACACTTTACATTTTACAGTACACTTACAGATCCACACGCTGGAGAAACTGGACCCATTTACAACCCTTGAAGTAACACCTGCACGTTCTCTAACTTTGTCAGGACAATGAAAGCTCCATCACATGTACATCTCCTACAGTAGAACCTTTCAGAAACGCTCGCAGGCAGAACCACTTTAGAAAGGTAGATCCATTTCCCATCCAAAGAATACTTGAAGTGTTGAGTGATTCTGCTTAAATGAATAAAGTTTTAGAGAAGAACCTTAGTCGAACCATTTATTGTAAGGGCATAGGAACCTTTGTACCTTTCCATATAATTATATTACTGTAGCTTTCAATGATGCTCCAACGTTCCCGGAAGTGCTTTTAATGCTTCCGTCACTACGAATCAGGTTCATCAGGTATAAAGTCATTTATAAAATTAGAAAACATTCCCCTGTCAAATAACTGTTGAGAAGATCTATCCATCCATCCATACATCCATCTATCCCAAAGAGCCAGATCAATTGTGGGAGCTTATGGAATTTATGGTTCTATTCAAATTAAGGTCGAAGGGTTTTATTGACTTCAGACACCAGTTTTACCATCCAAAAAACAATGTTCTGATTTAGGGTCTGTTTTATTCTTTTCTTTTTTTTACATTAGAAGATTCTATGTTAAACGTGACAAAAGAGCATTTGCATTTTCGATCAGTTCCCAAGTAGAACCGCTCAAGAAAGCTGGACTTCAGTGATCCTCCAAAGTGAACCCCTTTTTGTAAGAATGAAGAGTCTGAGAGTTACACCACCGTCTTGTACTCATTGTGTTCACTCTCATGCTGCAATAGTCATGCTGCACTAAAGGGGTTCATTCAGGTCTCTAGGTGTTAGTGTAGTCATATGGGCTTTACTGTTTATATGCATAAGTACATTCATCTATAAATGGTGATAAACCCTGAGAATGAATGGTATGAATGGGATTCCTAACACAAGCTTAACTATAGCCACATAAATACTTAGACTTATCAGTGCTGATGAATGTCTATAAATCCCTCTCGCGGTAAATCCCTGTTCTTCAATTCAACAGCAAATCCTTATTGTCAACTTATTACAGTGCTCACAGTGTCCAACTTGACTTATATAAACAGCCGTAAGCGTTAATTCAACAGCGGGGATTATGGTGTGCACAGACAAGGAACGACAAGAATGTAATCTCGGCACAGCAGTGGTCCGGAATGGTTCTCGATGCACAGGGATGCGTTATTCAATGAACCTACCTACAATGAATGGATTTTTTTGTTTAATAACACACAGGTGTGAAACCAATTTTTTGTATTTGCCATCTATACATGGGAATTAAATGCTAAACGGGCAGCGATGTATGAGCAATGTGATGAAGCAGTCGTGTGATGTATTTCTGAAGTAGAGAGGCGTGAGTAGTGGTGAAGGAATGTCTACACTAAGCCATAACTCATTTTAGGTAGACGTTTCGAGGGGTAAACTCGGTGGACCTAAGCAATGTGCGAGTGGGTTCGGCTTGTACTGTTCACTTGAGGTCGTTGAGGTTTTTGCTCTATAAAAGGCATAGCAATTGCAAAGAAATTAGTATAGTGGTTTTATTACTATTGCTACTACTATAATAGAGGCTATTTTCCTACTTCAGGACTCATGCTGTGCTTAGCCAAAATGAGAGCATGCATACTCGTTCAAGCTTGTTCCTGTTTTACTTTGCTCTCGAATAATAAAATACATCAAAATTCTGTTCGCCACGAACATTATGGCGGTTCCTAGTTATTAGTACTAGTGCCATTTCACATTTTAGCGACGCTTTAGCGAAACTCCCCTTGGTGCTACTGTGCTTGTCTGTAGAGCGCATGCCCAAGTGTGTGCACGTGCATATAGGAGTGTAAGCGTGTTACAGTAGACGCACACAGCCGGTCTACACGTGCTCCTTCCTTTAGGGCCCTGCAGCCTGTGATCAGAAACACCTGTTTCTCTGATGGCGTCCCTCAACATTGAAAAGGTTCTTTTTATTTGCCTTTTTTATCGCACTGAACGTGAATTGTTGGACTGCATGGAAGTCTTCAAGCAAAGCCTCACATTTTGACTTCTTGTGCTTTGTTGCACAAATAAAGCATTGTGCAACGGGGAACTGACAGAAATATGTGTATATAAGTATTATGGTGTTCTTTATAAACGCAGCTTTTGTTACCAAAAGTCACATGCTCCACATGCTATATCAGGACTTGGCATGAACGCTCAAGGGTATCATATATTTTTAACGGCTAATTTCTATAAGCTCATTTGTGGGGGAAAAAATAGAGCTTAGCGTAATTGGTTCTCAGATGTATGTTTGTAGGTTGGGGTAAGAAAATCGACTTGTTCTACTTTCAACTCTGCTGATATTACAGTGTCAAAGCTAAGCAATAAAACGCAACAGGATGTGCAGTTATAGGCAAATAAAAATGACAGGATGGTGTGATTTGGCCTGGTGGTAAAGTTCCCAACACCACCTAGAAGCAGATTCTAAATTTCGTTTATTTCATAGCAATTTTACAATTTATGTTTGAAAAAGGCGGGGGCACGGTGGCGTAGTGGTTAGCACGTTCGCCTCACACCACCAGGATCCGGGTTCGATTCCCGTCTCGGCCATGTGTGTGTGGAGTTTGCATGTTCTCCCAGTGCCTCAGGGGTTTTTCTCCGGGTTCTCCGGTTTCCTCCCCGGTCCAAAAACATGCACGGTAGGTTGATTGGCACCTTGGAAAATTGTCCCTAGTGTATGAATGTGTGTGTGTGTGTGTGTGTGTGCGCCCTGCGATGGGTTGGCATTCCATCCAGGGTGTATCCTGCCTTAATGCCCATAGACGCCTGAGATAGGCACAGGATCCCCGTGACCCGAGGGAAGATCGGATAAGGCGGTAGAAGATGATTGAATGTTTGAAAAAGTTTTTCTATCACTTACATTATTATTTTCCTGCTAAGTGTCTCAACACAAAAGAAAGCTTTATCATATCAGTGATTACATGAATGAAAATAAAAATGTGTTTACGATGAACATCCAGCGTTCAAGTCCGCTTGTTCGGTGTGTTGCCAAAACAATAAAGTATTAGAAAAGTTAATAAATTAATAAGAAATTAATTGATATTTTCTTACAAATTAGATTGAAGCATTCACCGTTTCGTACTGGATAATAAATCTGACCCTTCTAGATGAATAGCGCATAGGGATAATTGTAGTGCATTGGCCTCCGGACGGGAAATCCCACCACCAAGCTGCCACTAGTGTGCCCTTGAGCAAGGCCCTTAATCCTCAATTGCTCAGTTGTAAACCGCTCTGGATAAGGGCGTCTTCTAAATGCACTAAATGTAATGTAAATGTCATCCTCATGAACTCATGAATTACTGAATGCTTTAGGGTTCTGGTGTTGGGTGTGGTCAATCGATGTGTTTTTTCTCCCGCAGCCTGCAAGAAGCCATTTGACTTATTTGTGACATCATGTCGGTGTAGAAGTATAACTATGCAGATTACTTGAACTCCCATGCTGTCTCATTTCTGATATCATGTTCCTCGGTGCTTTATTCATTGATTCTGTCACACAGTTCATTGCTTAGTGTGACGGTCTTTACTTTACTGTACAAAATACAAGATGTTGTAAGCCTTCCATTGATACTTTATCTAGGGAACAGATTTGGTCTGTTTCTCAAAATGACACTAAACTTCTGTTCTGTTTTTTTTTCTTCTCTCCTGGGCATTGAAGTTCTCTTTTGTGTAATTACAAGATTGAATTTCAGCCTGTGGTTGAAAAAAAATAAAGAGAACATTACGAAACCAGCATCATAAATGTTTGCTTACGTATTTTTTTTGCTTTTTCCTCTTTAATAATCATGTTATTATTCATATTTCAATAACCAGCGTGATCACATTTAATCGTGATCGTTCTTTATGGTGGTTGTAATCGCATTCGATTTGCTCAGTAGGTCTCAGTAAAGCAGATAGTAGTGATTTGGGGGAAATCTGAAAAAAAAGAAAGATCAGAGACATTGAAGAGACACAAACCGCGAGATGGAACAGCGTCAACAAGTAGAGAACGCCAAACCAAAACAACACCAAACAAACATGAGTCAGCAAGGTCAGGGCACGGACATGCTAAACACACAGAACACAGATCTACAAGTGTTTAAATATACAAACCAATCAAAGGGCAAATTGAAAGCAGGTGGGTGTAATGGCAATGCAAGCGATTGTAGGACATAGGTGGTGACAAGACAGGAATGAACAAACTATATACACACAGCATACACAAACATGACAGCATGGAGGAGAATGCTATAGCACTGTGGCCTGTTATGGGGGAAAGTTCCTGACAGATGCCTACAAACATTTCCCCATTCCCCATTCACCCTAACCCTAGGTGGTCGCGTGTAACCCTGGGGACGAGTGGTCTCTTGCCGCACCAGAATAAAGTATAATCACACAGTGGTGCTGACACTGTCGGAGTATGCGCAGTGAGTACAATAACGGAAAAATAAACTGAAATGCTTGAACCCAAACCGTGACAGAGACACAGCATGCCCAATAACACCACTGCACCCCCCCCACAACCCTGCAAGTGAAACTTCATCCTAGGTGGGTGCCACAGAAAATAATTGAGAAGCACTAGCTTAAACCATGAATAGGACTGCACGACTGGCCTCAAACAGAAGCAGGGTGTGGTAGGATGCATCATCAGCTTTAGACTGGAACCGGGTGTGGAAGGATGCACTGTTGGCCTCGTGCTAGAGCAGGGCATGGGATGGAAATTTGCAGGAAAAGGCTGTATGCTTGGCCTCTGGCTGAAGCGTTGCTTTTTAAGAGAAGGCCCCTGCGTCAGCCTCTGGAGGGGGCTCTGCAAGAGAGGCCATCCTGTGATCTCATCAGTGGAGGTCACTAGTTGGAGAGTGCATCCAGAGAAGGCACTCTGTCTGCTGCAGTCTCCAGCTCGTCCGAAGAGGCACTCTCAATTGTAGATTGTGAACCTTTTATTCAGCGTTAAAAGTCGGGCCAACCGAAGAGCTCTTGTATGTTTTCAGAAGCGAGCAGACAAATCCAAAAAGCAGGCAGTGATCAGGTGGTGTCTACAATTTAGGTTTATTCAAAAAGGCACCAACCCAATCAATTAATATGAATGGGGAATGAAGACTCATCAGAGGATAACAACTGAATCCAATTTCGACCAGAACACTCATGAA
The DNA here is from genome assembly GCA_030449085.1 of Kryptopterus vitreolus. Classification (NCBI taxonomy): domain Eukaryota; kingdom Metazoa; phylum Chordata; class Actinopteri; order Siluriformes; family Siluridae; genus Kryptopterus; species Kryptopterus vitreolus. The sequence continues at coordinate 20,712,488 of JACRUU010000012.1, forward strand.
GGTATGAACGTATGAATCAAAAGTATGAGAATAACATGAAAACAATAGAAAGGGAACCAATTACAGGTGAAAACATGACAGGAATGGAAGCACTCACTAGGATGCTACAAGTACTCAATCAGTGTTTGTATGAGGGGGAAATTCCTGACCATTATAAATGTTCATGTGATAGAAATAGACGTACATAGAAGTGGTTTTGTTTTGGTGATTGTTTTGTTTTACGCTGGATGCCCTTCCTAAAGCAACCCTCCTCATCTATCCAGACTGGGGACTGGCAACACGAATGCGTCAGTTTGCGCAACCCTAAAAGCTGGAGCAGACTGAGCAATTAAGGGCCTTGCTCAAGCGCCCACTAGTGGCAGCTTGGCTGGGACTCAAACCTGCAACGTTTCATTCCAGAGCCCAACGCCTTAACCACTGGGCTACCACCTCACCCTAGCAATAACATTGAATATATTATTAAATTAAACATTTGCTATATATAGCTATATATATATATATATATATATATATATATATATATATTATATATATATATATATATATATATATATATATATAATATATATAAAGAAAATCCCCCACTGCAAGTCCGGACGATCGCTAATCAGTACCGACACAATGAATAAAGCATTTTTAAAGGCATTTTGATGACTCATACATATTTCTTTTCTTTCTTCTCTTCTTTTTTTGGCGAAACTTAAGGTGCAAATGAACCTCACCTTCTAACACAGCCCATGTCTTTCTGCGCAGAACATTTCACAAGGAGCGTAATTTGCATTGGATGTTCCGTGTTCAAGAGGAAAGCGAACATTCCAGTGGAACTTCACAGCCTTCTTCGAAAAAGCACCGGGTGATTTTCTTACGCGGTGGTTGTTATCATCTGCCAAAATTGCGGATCGCCTCCGTATTTACATTCACACAGATCCCAGTGTATAACGCGCAGGCAGGCAGTGCGGAACCACAGGGTTGGCTAGAGTTACACAACCAGCTTGAACATGTTACTGAATCACACACAATTTAAGTGTAATTATTGGACATATTTCTGCAGGGGCTCTGGCCACATTTGAGCAAGATGAAACTATCGTGGCTTGCTTAATGAAAATCTCTGGAACATGAAAGCCTTTGCATGGGTCTTCAATTAGCATTACAGCCATGGCATGAGCTCCAAATGTTTTGTTTTTTTTTTATCTGAAGTGGTGTATGCTTCTAATACAAAGCATGGTGCTAATAGAGATGATGTTTTTTTTTTGCTCCTGCAGGCCACATGTGTGTGGGGGTCAGCAGTGCTGTTCAGGATGGGCTGTTGCACCTGGAACAAACCGCTGCATTAAACGTGAGTCAATCACACTTTTTTTTTTCCTCCGGATTTGCCCTGTAGCGCCATTCAGCAGAACACATGCCAACTTACACACACACACACACACACACACACAACACACACCATCATAATCAGCACTCGTTTCAGTGTATCTCTGAGACTTTTGCCAAAACTATTCATTTGTGAATGGCATACAGATCAAAGTGATCAGATCAATTTCTCATTATCTATAAACACATATACATTCATATATGCATTTATGTATAAGGCTGATGTTATTTTGCAACACCAAACGCTCGCATACGTGATCCCGTAAAGCGCCGTGTTGCCGAATTGCAAAGTAGCGTGCATGCAAACATCCTGACGGATTACGGTACCGAACAAGTATTTTTGCCATATTGTTCATCTTAAGGCACAAATTACCAGCCCACAGCATCTGGTTCACACAGTTCTCCTGACAGAGGTGCTTAATTATGGGTGTAGCTCTACTTTTATTTGGCCACAGCAAAACTGGATACCTAAATGGCTACATAATTAAAAAACAACAAAAAAAAAGGCAGATAACACAAAAGAGGAGTATCGGGTCACACAAAACCGAAAAACAAACAAAAAGTTATTCTTTTTATTTGTGGTTTGTGAAAAATCGCACACTCCGGGATGATAATCTGTTTTTTATTTTTGCTGTTCTAGAAATTCTGAACATCAGCTTCAGGATCATTCATGACTTTCAACAAATCATTCATGACTTTTAACAAACAGATGCTAGATATGAATTGTCCTAATATGTAATGTCTGGTATTCTGAGCTCACTATGTAGCAAAAATGCCTAATTTGCATCACTTACCACCTTTTTACCGCCCTGAGCAGCGAAATGAAGGGTTTCTGAAAAGTGTTGCCAAGCTTATCTTTAAGTTTTACAAGCACAGCCGTTTCTTGTAACTCACAAAAGGAAAGCCTCAATTATAACTGTCCTGAGTGCATTTTTTGCCGTGACCTTTTAATCCTCGCACACATGTAATGTATCATAGTATCCAAAATGCTTTATAATATTTGAATTGCTAATTAACACTTTATAAAACTTAAAGATATCCCGAATCATTTTTTATGTCAAGATACACAACACTGGATTGTATAATATTTAGAATGCATTACGAACCATTTTTTCACTACACAACAGCTTTCAAGAAGCGTCTAAACGGAGCGCCTAATGTGTCCGCCTCGGAAATCGAGACTTTTCTCGCAAGATCATTCTTTCTCTCTACATGTGGCCTCTCTTTAGTACCTGGCGTCGCTCCAGGTTGGAGCATAACACACCATGCCTGACTAAATGAGTAAAAACAAGTGCCACTGTGCCTGGCCTCAAACACGTCAGAGACCTTAACCGAGAGAGACGCGCACACACCACAGATTGGCAGCGAGGAACAACTGCGAGGGGTTAGAACTGGAAGCAAAGCTACCAGCGAAAACATTCACAGTGGGAGGCACATACTTTGTGCGTTGCACACTTGCGTGTAGCTCCAAATTTAAACTGAAGTATGCTATAGATGTATGCCCAGCCAGGCGTTTCATATGTTAAACAAACACACACACACTGCACACACATGCTACATACTATGGGGGAAAGAAAACACACTCACAGTGGGGGAAAGAACAGACTGACATGTGTGCCATTTGTAAAAACATTTAATACAACCTGCCTCCCAGAATCCTCTATTTCTCTATGACAGAATTGTGATCTTAAAGCTGTCAGTGGCAAGCTTTTCTCATTATCCAGGAACTGATGCCTAGAGCTATGGTTGAGTAACAGTGTCATACCTCTATAATTCATGTTGTGACTAAGCTCAGATTAACCACACGAACGCACACACGCATACACACGGATGTAATAGTTTTACAGCAGAATGGCTCTAAATGCAGATGTGATAGGGGCTCAACTTCTGATTGGAGCACTGAAAGTCTTCCAGAGATCCGGTTGGAAGAGCCACCATCATTCCAGACAACATAACACACCCCTCGATTCAGTATTGGATTTGTCCCACATGAGTGCAGGTGTGAGAGTAATCTTAATTACCCCCCTATTTAAAAAAAAAAAACAACAAATCAAAAAAACCTCTTTTCCTTTTACCTTCTCATTGAGAACATACCGTCAAATAGTCTTTCATCGAGGAGCGCTTGTGATAAATTCCTTTTTCTCGTTTACAATCCACTATAAACTCAAGAGCTTCAGTACCAATTCCATGGAAGAACCTCTTGATTTTATTTACTTGTTTACGTGAAAGTCCTCTTTAATCTGATTTAGTATTTATACCAAACGTCCCCCCCCCCTCTCTCTCTCTCTCTCACGTCTCATGTGAAGCACTTCCTAATAGTTGTGTCTTTTCAATTAAAACCAGACCATACTCTTGGCTTCGCCTTGCACTCAATAAACTGTTTATCTTCATGCTTAATTATAAGAAACACTGAACGGTGTCGGAATAATCTGGAAAATTCAGGCCTTTCGGTGATCCCCGGAGGGACGCCGCACGATTTCCTCGTCCTGCTGTACGTGGTGAGATCGGCGTTCCATGTGTCCCAGCAGCGCGCGATGACGTGCGGATAGATAACGGCGAAACATTTTGCTTTTAGCAGCTTCACGGACCTTATAATAGATTAGAGAGCGACGATCAGTACCTTTTGCTGCACTCGACATGCATACCGTAAAGATTTGCACTTCATAAAAATACGTCCGTGTCCTTACATAAGCCTTGTGGACGTTTACCACATGTGTAAATCCCTAACCTAGATTTGTACCTTCTGCTGTAATACAAAATATCGTTATGTTTTCAATGCATGATTAACAGTATGTTCTCTCACTCCGAACTATGAACCTTCTTTGTATTATTCCTGCTTTTACTTTTTTACCTTTGCCTATAGTAATGAATTAGAGCTCCTCTCACTTACCCAGAAGAGGCTATGTTTCATCTACTTGTCGTTCAGCCGTGCTCTTTGGTATGTTTCGATCCACATTTGGGTTCCTGTTATTCCATTATTAATATCTTTCTGTATTGTTTCTCTGATGTGACCTTGATAACATTTCATTTTGACTGGAGTGTTTCTTGCATATTGTAAACAATACCTAGAAATACACTACCAATACACTAATTTGAAAAGGTTGGACACAGCTTCTCATTTTTTTCTTTATTTTCATGGCTGTTTACATTGTAGATTCTCACTGAAGGCATCGAAAACTATGAATGAACACCATAAGGAATTATGTAGTAAACAAAACCCGACCTGAGAGAGAAGACGGATAAAGCTGTAGAAGATGAAAGATAGCCACACTCTTGGCATTCTGTTGATGAGCTTCATGAGGTAATCACCTGAAATGCTTTTCCAACAGTCTGGAAGCACTTGTCGGCCCTTCACTCTGCGCTCCATCTCATCCCAAACCATCTCGATTGGGTTCAGGTCAGGTGACTGCACAGGCCAGGCCATCTGGTGCAGCACTGCTGTTTACTGTTTACTACATAATTCCATATGTGTTCATTCGTAGTTTTGATGCCTTCATTCAGAATCTACAATGTAAACAGTGATGACAATAAAGAAAAACTATTAAATAGTAGGTTGTGTCCAAACTTTTGACTGGCAGTGTATATATGTGTAATTTCTAACCAAACTTCATCAGTTTGATTGTTTGCTTATTAGGGTACAGGCCAATGATGAGGAAGTGACATATTTTTAAATTGTTTACTGATTTTATGGAAACATTTTCACAATAAAACCCTATATATATATATATATATATATATATATATATATATAGATATGCATTGGTGTGAAAAACTATTTGCCCCCTTCCTGACTTTTTATTCTTTTGCATGTTTGTCACACAAAATGTTTCTGATCATCGAACACATTTTAATATTAGTCAAAGATAACACTAAGTAAACATAAAATGCAGTTTTTAAATGAATGTTTTTATTATTTAGTGAGAAAAAAATCCAAACCCACATAGCCCTGTGTGAAAAAGTGATTGCCCCCCTTGTTAAAGAATAACTTAACTGTGGTTTATCTGTAAACCACAGTTTTCTGTAGCCACCCCCAGGCCTGATTACTGCCACACCTGTTTCAATCAAGAAATCACTTAAACAGAAGCTACCTGACACAGAGAAGTAGACCAAAAGCACCTCAAAAGCTAGACATCCATGCCAAGATCCAAAGAAATTCAGGAAGAAATGAGAACAAAAGTAATTGAGATCCATCAGTCTGGTAAAGGTTATAAAGCCATTTCTAAAGCTTTGGGACTCCAGCGAACCACAGTGAGAGCCATTATCCACAAATGGCAAAAACATGGAACAGTGGTGAACCTTCCCAGGAGTGGCCGGCCGCCCAAAATTACCCCAAGAGCGCAGAGACAACTCATCCGAGAGGTCACAAAAGATCCCAGGGCAACATCCAAAGAACTGCAGGCCTCACTTACCTCAATTAAGGTCAGTGTTCACGACTCCACCATAAGAAAGAGACTGGGCAAAAACAGCCTGCATGGCAGAGTTCCAAGACGCAAACCACTATTAAGCAAAAAGAACATTAAGGCTCGTCTTAATTTTGCTAAAAAACATCTCAATGACTGCCAAGACTTTTGGTAGATTACACAGCATTTCATAAAAAGAACATCATACCAACAGTAAAATATGGTGGTGGTAGTGTGATGGTCTGGGGTTGTTTTGCTGCTTCAGGACCTGGAAGGCTTGCTGTGATAGATGGAAGCATGAATTCTAATGTCTACCAAAAAATCCTGAAGGAGAATGTCCGGCCATCTGTTCGTCAACTCAAGCTAAAGCGATCTTGGGTGCTGCAGCAGGACAATTTTTTGATTACTGTACATGTTAATGGCAGCTGCTTGTAGAGCACCAGCGCTTTTTTCCTGGACATTACACTGTTTTTCCCATTTCCCATTTGAAACAACTTGCGTTTAGGATACAAAAAAGTACATGATTCAGAATAACAGGCAGACATGAAGACAGACAGACAGACAGACAGACAGACATGAACTCATTTGCAGATAGACATAAACTTATAAGCAAATACCTGGCTTTACAACAACAGCAACATCAACAAAATAAGAATAAAAAAAAATTCTTAATCAAATAAATGACTGAATTTAAGAACTGTCCGTTAAAACGGAATCCTTATTAAATTTGAGGTGTCACGGAAATCGAACGACCCTTTTTTTTGCCTAAATATCGGACCGTTAGATCGGAATGCGTGAAATTCTGCGAAGATAACGAAACCTGCGCTTCTTCTTCCCAGCAGCATGAAATGTCTCTCTGAACCTACATTAAGCTCTCAGATGGGATATGTCAAAGTTAGTGAGGTAGGGCCGTGTGTACGTATGCGAAAGCGCAGCAAAGTACAAGTTTTACAGCTTCTTTCAGCTTCATCACCATGTGTTTACCAGCTGCGTGTGTGTCAGCGTGTTAGCACGTGGACGTCGGGGCCATTAGCAGTACTGTTGGCTGCTATGCTTTAATAGTTTTATGAAAATTGGAATCAAGAAACCTTTCATTGAGTGAATGCTTTAAAAAAAAAAAAAATGCTGAATATTAAAGATAAATGCTAGCGTGGCACCATGTTAATGGCATCTAGGAACACACTTCCTGTGACCCGTGGAAAGTCATTAAAACAGGTTGGCCTGCGCTGTAAGGTTATTGAGTTGGCGGTGAGGTAATTTGCTACACCGACAGTCATGGAGGCCTTTCAGTTCTTTACTGGGCCTGGGTGGCTTCGGACCAGGGTTACACAGTTCACAGTACAGGGGCATAACTCTTCCTGACAGAGGAAGGGTTTTATGGGTCGTGAGACACAGCCTGAAATTAATACACACACACACACACACACACACACACACACACACATGCACGCGCAATAAGTGCAGCCTATTGTTATCCTCAAAAGAGTTTAATACAATAGGAAATTGAATTCCGATATTAATTGTTTACGCAGGTTAAACAATTAACATTGAAATTTGACTTCCATTCAAAAGTCCTTTCTTCCAAGTATAATTTATGTTGAATCCTAAATGTAGCGAGACACACGCTAAAAGTTCAAGCATTTGTGGTGTATAATAAACGTATATAATGACTAAACCTTGTATTAGCTCGGTTCCACTCTATGTTTTGAATCATTCTCTGCGGATGAGTAAAACGCTCAAAAAATGTTTTGCCTCTAGCTTTAGTCACCAGTGTTTAACCGAGTATCTTCCCATTGCAGGAAGTGAGCTGTAGTATTTTCCCAATGTGCAGCGCAATAAATAGCACGCACGGTCCTGCCTTACTGCCATATGGAGATCATTCTCGCTGCTCTCCGCTCTCCTGAGATTGGCTGCTTCAGAGTTTTGGGTGTAACGCAACAAAGAAGAACGTCTTCAAAGCGTTTTCTTTTTCTTTTTTTTTTTTTTATCATGTGCTGTGTGTCAGATCTCAGTTAGCTGAAATTAGAGGTGAAGGGTTGTACTGGTGACCCAATTTAGTGGGAGCCATATTACTGATACAGGTTCCTGTAAGATTATATTCCCAATAAGATTTCCGAGAAGCATGAAGATAGAATCTAATACTGTTGTTTCTTTTTTTTTTTTTTTTTTTCCCAAGATAGAACGGAAAGTACAGTATTAGATTCACGCCTACATGATATCGTAAAAAAAAAAAAGAATGAGAACATAAAGGAAAAATTGCAGTAAAATGCTATGGTCATTTGTATTTTTAAGCGCTTTGATTTTTCGTCTTACTTTCTTACTATTTATTTCCATTTGAACTTTTTTTTTTCTCGTCCAATACCGTGACTAATGCTTCTCTACGGTCTTCAATATAAATTAGCTGTCTCATTCTTAATGCCTGTTCTATAAAAAATAAAGGGTCTCCATTTCTGCAACACTTGGCGTCCTAATGGTTCCTGGCACAATAGTTGCTTTGCTGAAAGTGATTTTTTTTCTTTTTTTCGATGATGACGGTTCTTGTAAAAGAAGAAAATCCACTCGGTCATGCTCAGTGCTGAAGCATCACTTCTAGGCAGCTTTTCCTCCACGGAAGTTCCCTCAGACAGGACAGGAGGAATTAATAAAATTTTTCTCCTTTTCGTCTTTTGGTTGGTCTTTCGATGTTGATTTATGGCGTGGTTTCGGTTAACGTGTCTTTAAAGGCCCGAGCACACATTATTTATGATTTTCACAAGTATTTGTGTTCGGGTTGGGAATATTTCAGCATGGGATCATGGACGGCCAGATAACAACTGATTAATTCACATCACCTTGACAAAACTCAATGTAGGTCAGTTACAGTGTTAATGATAGATTAGAATAAGCGGTGGCATAAATTCCTGGAATTTTATGTAAGAGGTTTTGTTCGATGGTCCAGTGTTTTTTATCTGACCGGAGCCACATTCCATAATTGTGCTTCCGGGAAGCACTTCACTACTGAAGTGTAACAGCCCTGAATGACCTGTTATGGCTTTTCTTATTGGAAGTAAACAGGTATGAAGCGTTTGTGGTAATCAGAAAGCATCACCTCACTTTTTCCATTCATCGAATGATCTATTATGTGGTAAAAAAATGAGAAGTAATGGAGGGAAAGTGTATCATGCTCACTCTTTGGGCCACTGCATCTCTTCGCATCTCCACCCATGACTGGACATCCTGCCTTCAAAATAATTATTACGACAGTGGCTATGCCGAGAACTTTTCTTTTTCTTTTTCTTTTTGTTCTTTACAAATGTTTGTTTTTTATTATACCCTACTGTGTGAAGGAGAGCTCATTTTTTTAACCAAATGAAAGGAATGCAGAGCAATTAATTTTAATGATGTGCAGGACAAGTCAGCATGACAGCAATTATTGCAACATTGTTGGACCAAGCTGCATGTGGAAGCAGTGACAGTGCAGGAAACACTAACACACCCAGTATACTACAACGAGAGCAGTGTATGCATGAGTCCAGCTGCACCCATCTTTTAACCCTATGATTTAAGGTAGTGACCACTTTATTTGGGTGACAGAGGCACTCATTATACCCATGGGGCAAAAGCTAGATTTCTTTGACTGAAGAAGCATTGTTTGGTTTTTATGTGGGTATTTTGATTGATGCACTCATAAACCGGTCTGACGATGTACATAATAAACATGGGAAAATAATACAGAGCTTATATGTTTAATTTGTTAGATAAATCCATATTGTCAGGTGGTAATTCAATACAACACAACCCTTAGAACCTCAAATTAAAAATTGTTCAAGGATAGGATATCATTTTAATTTGATCGATTCCGATTATCGATTCACATTCTTATCGATTCCCAGTTTCAATTCCAATGTAGTAAAAAAACAACAGCAACGAAAGACAAACAATAATATATCAAGCATGTTTATTTTGTGTGCCGTTAGTCTCTGTTAGAAGATGCTTAGTCATGTTGGTAGTGTTAGTTTCCTATTGTCCATCTTGTGAACTGATGTTTAGATTACCACATAAGGTCCTGGCAGATTGGACCCTTGAAAGGAAGGTCCTGGCAGGTTGCCAGGTAAAAACAATGCACCTATCAATAGAAAAGAGGAATTCATTCATTTATTCATCTTTCTACCGCTATATCCGATCTTCCCTCGGGTCACGGGGAGCCTGTGCCTATCTCAGGCATCTATGGGCATTAAGGCAGGATACACCCTGGATGGAATGCCAACCCATCGCAGGGACACACACACTCACATTCACACACACATTCATACACTAGGGACAATTTTCCAAGGTGCCAATCAATCTACCGTGCATGTTTTTTGGACTGGGGGAAACCGGAGAACCCGGAGAAAAACCCCCTGAGGCACGGGGAGAACATGCAAACTCCACACACATGGCCGAGACGGGAATCGAATCCGGATCCCTGGAGGTGTGAAGGCGAACGTGCTAACCACTAAGCCATCGTGCCCCTAGAAAAGAGGAATCAAAATTTTCTTAATGTTAAGCATCCGATTCCTGAATCGGAATCATTTTTGATTCTTTTCAGTCACTGACACAGTGAGATTTCTGGACATGTAGCTTTAAGATTTAAGAACGGTTGCCATGTTTTTGTTTTCGGTAGGAGACTATAGAAAAAAAGGGCTTCAGGAAATGTTTAAAGTTATTTAAAGTTATTCACCTTGTCAATTCAAAATATGATATATATTAAAAGGTTTTTTTTGTTATCTTTTCATCTGCCTTGCTCTATCCAAAAAAAAAGGGGGAAAAAAACTTGACGTGATAGATTTGGATGGGAGTGGAATTCCAGAGATGCTCCGGGAATAATTACAATACCCCACCTTCTCAAGAAAAACTTTTCCAATCCAAAAACAGCTCAACATTCCAAAAGTATGTAAGTTCAGTGTAGAGTAATCAGAATATGTGTTGTAAATTACGGCCTCTAGGATTTAAGGCAGCTTTGGCTTTTTTTTCCCCCTAAAAAGAAAGAAGAAAAGTTGAATTATCTGGACAACATGCACAATACAATATAATTCGGTACATAAATATTACATCTTGTTGCTCTTCAGATGTTTACTCATGGCAATAAAATGTGTAAAAGGCTGCGTTGTGTTTTATACTGGACCAAATATAATTTCAGAATGTCTCTTAAAATGATGCAATAAAGCAAATTGGGCAATCAAGTTTGTAAGAGGGATCTTTCAATAAATTTTGAGAAGAACGACTTTTGAAAGCGATTATGTTTTACTGTGGTTGTTCTTATAATACAAAATGCTGGATCATAATTTCTTCGCTGGTAAAATGTGGGGGGAAAAAAACAAAACAAATACATAAAGTTTGTTTGTAAGTTATGACCAACACAAGCCACCAAAACTGCTTGGCATTAATTCCAGATTTCTGGAACTGTACTGGATGGAGGAACATCACTTTTATACAACAAATACTCTTTCTTGCTCTAAATTTGTAAATCATTGTCCCCAATAGGGCGGTGTTTGCATAGTGGTTAAGGCATTGGCCTCTGGGCCTGCAGATCTCAGGTTCAAATCCCATCACCGCCAAGCTGTCACTAGTGGACCCTTGAGCAATGCCCTTAACCCTCAATCGCTCAGTAGTAAGTTGCTATGGGGTGTCTGCCAAATGCTGTAAATGTACAGCTACATGTACTGTACATGTACTTTTTTTCTTTGTCTCAATAAAATCATGCGAGATGCTTCTCATTAAAGCATTACTTCAAAATTGTACTGAAATATAGCCGGATAAAAACTGATTTCTTTGATATTGAGGTTGTATCTTGACTATATTTGGAGGTGAGCAGTCCCAGGAGGGAATCTTGGAACGACCCTTCTCCGTCTTGCACTCCGTACCGGGGCAAACTTTGGATTGAAGTTCAAGGCCTGCTTGACAATAACAGGAAAGCCAGCAGGCTATACAGTCACTCTCCCAGAAAAGTTGGAGGAAGGTTTTGGGCTTGTAATCTGTCAGTGTCTCCCAGCATCTGTGTCAATAGCATTCCTGCGCTGTTGACAGAGCGTCGCTGTTTGCTTTAGTCCCCAGAGAGCGGTGGCCTGATTTACTGTTTGAGGACAATGTAATAAATTCTAGGTTGCCAACCAGCACACATGGGCGCTTCGCAAGCCAGAGAGGCTTGTTTGGTTTGCATGGCATGCTACAGGCCCCTCTGGATCACGTTAAAGTAGCCAGAAGCTCGAAACTCTGCTTTTCAGCCAACCGTGACCACGGGGTTGACTCACGCTGCCTGTATACACAGGCTATTGATAAACAGTGTTCTCTCGGATCTGCGGAGGGAGGGAACATTCACACTTATTTAGTAAACAAAGAACCGCACGAAAACATGCATAAGACATTCGTTTGGGATTCAGATTAGAAATCGATTTGTGTTTCGGGATGTAGGCGCACTCACTGGTAAGTGTATTGTAGACGTTCTTTCAAACCTGCTGTCTTGCGTTTTCGTTTTCATCCGGCAACGGAAAAAATCAGAACTTTGCTAAATATATGGTAATTTATATAATTTATACAATTGTATTGTGTTATACAATTTATATTTTGGGTTTATAGTGGAAAATCTGTACAAATTTTTTCAAGTCATCACTTACGTATAAACCTTTTAGATAGAATAGTTTACTATCAGTGTTGGGGAGTAACTAGTTGCATATAACAGTGTTATGTAATTTGTTACAGTTACTGAGAAAATATGTGTAATTAAATTACAGTTATTTATGAAAATGTTAAAGATTACAAATAGGATTACAATTTCATGTTAATTCAGTGCTTTATGCTACTGCAGTGGTTCTCAAATAATCACCCGGGGGTGTGTGGGGGGGTGTGTTTAGGGGTGCGTGTGACCTCGGGGAATATGCTTTTTTGCCTTGCTAGAATAAAGTATAATTGCACATCCACTACAGTGGGTGGCAGTGGCGCTCTCAGTCTCGGTGATGCGCAGGGACTAACATAATGGAAAAATATGGCGTAGCACAAAAAGAATGTCCCAAATCAGCCTCCCTCCCTCCCACCGCTGGAAAATATGACTAAAATCAGCTATAGATTTGCTAATTAGCTTCATTGTACCAGAGAAATTACACTGAAGTCTGTCAGAAAATTCAAAATGAGTGATTTAATGTGGAATTATAGAAAGGATTGATAAATGACATCATTGAATAAACATCTCTGAATATTTTTCTCTCCTTTCTACTTACATATGACTGATAAAACTGAAACTCAGTTCACCTTCATGCATGTACATTGCAATTTGTTCATTCCAATTGTATCACATGAGATATTAGTTTTCAATACTTATCCAAATGAATAAACTCCTATACATATTGATTACTGATGCCATTGTTCACCTTTATTCCCCTGTAGCGGATTGCCAGCCCCCATGTCAAAACCGCGGCTCGTGCAGTCGCCCGCAGACCTGCGTGTGCCGTTCGGGTTATCAGGGACCACGATGCGAAGAGGTGGCGCCTGAGCAAGTTTACATCCACACCGGCACATCCAGAGTACTGATGCCCGTCCCGCCTGGAACAGACGCCGCTAAGCATCAGTCTGCCCGCAGGAGACCCACTGAGAGACAAGCAAGTGAAAGCCATCCCAAAGCCCAAACACCCAAGCCGCCAACTGTCAAAGTGGCCCATTCATCTGGGTAAGTCTCTTAACACGGATGGTGAATCAAAGAAAACACAAGGGCTTGCAATGGGAAAAGCAACGATGATAAACAGTTCTTTGGCATGTCCTTAATAATACTAGTGCAGCAGGTGGTATTGGTGCCTGCAGCCACAATCTGGCCTATAAGAGGGTTTTTGGGTGGTTTACGAAGGACAGTATTTCAAATAATTGAAATAAATATTCACTTTTTGAACTTTTCTATCTGAATTTAGAAATGCAGATCCCCCAACCATAGCAAACTGCTTTTTTAAACTCTTAAGTTCACATCCTGACCTACAATTGCATAAAGTTGAAGGGAAAATTATGATATCGCAGGTCAGGATTTGAAAGTAGAACTTTAAAAAGTAGTTTGCTACGGTACGGATCTGCAGCTCTGCTCTGTGTGTATTGGTAGTCGATGCAAGTGACTTAAAGAGTAAAAAACATGGTCTAAAAAGTAAAAACAAAAGGTATTATTCATTCCAAAAAGCGGCACCATTTTTTCTTTGCCGCAAACGGCAACAGTTACCACATTTTTTCCCCTCTTTGGCAAATTGAGCTTCTTTGTTGTTCTTTGTTTTTAATGTGTTTTGCTTTGTGTTTCTCCAAACCATGGATCATCCAAATACCCTTAGGAGAACAACATGAATATGAGTAACATCCATTAAGGGTGAGCAGGGGGTCAGTTGTCCCTCTTATGTCTTACATTACTGTCCTATCAAAAACACATTAAATCTGGGCTCCCTTCGTCTGCTCGGAGAATCTAAAGCTACAACACATGCGTTCATTAGCACCTGGTGTATCCGAAAAACACACAGCAGAGTTGCATTGGCTCGCATTGCGATATCCCTCTAAAACAAAGGGGCTCCGGCTCATTTGAAACGGGTCCCTAAGAATATCTCCCAGCGATACACCGGCGCAGGGATTGTGCAGGGTGTTATTACGGTTTGAACCCCGTTTTACAGCACAGCACTGAAAGGGAGCCACTTGTTCACCAGTTTAAATATATCACAGGATGTCAACTATATACAAACAAGGCTTTAGCTTGTCATGATGTTCTCTACTTTGGCATTAATCCCAATGCTTTTCTAATCCTGTAAGTGCATATTAAGTTGTATTACTGCATAAATGCTGATGTCGGAACTCGTGTTTATCCAGCTTGTCTTCTTGTAATATCTCAGCAGTGCTCCGTGATATATTTCATTTCGCCCGAAACCTCTATTACCGTTAACTAGTCGGCGAAAGAAAAGGGGAAAAAAAAAAAGAAAAACACTTTGTAAATGTGTATTTTAGCCAGATGTTTGTGTGCTTAAAAATCAAATCAAATCTGTGTTTTGTAATTAATTCAAGGCTTCTGTCTAAAGTGAACAGTTGCCATGCATGTGTTTGCTTTGACATGTTGTCAGCAGACATTTTTGCGCTCTGAATCACAAGCCTTTCTGTTTGTACTATACGACAGCCAGACACAAGACCTGAGCCCTAAATTCTGGAGAGATGAATGTTCAGAGTGGCTTGGCCTCGCCTGAATAACTTCTGTTCATATGCATTGAAGATACTAAAGACGTACAGAGCAAGTGCCGTAAAAATGCGTACTTGTTGTTAAATGTAACGTATTGTTAAATGTTAAAGGGCTAAATGTAGTGTCAGATACCAGAATCGGATTAAATCTTTAATATAGACGTTAGGTTGGTTTTGTACCTTTTGTAAATCTAGAGGACTACAGTTGATATCCAATAGAGGGCAGTAAAAATGTTTAGCGATCTCGTGCCAAAAGTTCTGGGCAGGATGGTGATGTTTCATTTTCTTCATTCTGTTGGTTTCTTGTTTTCCATATATTTCCAATGATCTTGTGCTGCAACTCAAATCCTATACTATGATCTTAGATTATATGGTATTTACTAATTAGTACCATATAAAGTAAAGACAGTAGAAGTTCATCTGTTTTCACCAGACCCCAGAAAGTCCGGCTCTTTATGTCTTTCTATAGATCTGACCATATTTTACCCCCTACCAGCAGCACAGGCGAAATACACAGCCAGTGCCCTCCTTAAAAAAAAATTAATAAATACAAAGGGGTGCCAAGGCCAGATTAACAACGCAGACGTTGTGTTGAAGAAAATGAAAATGTCCTGCTGTTTTCACCCCCTCGTCTCTGCGTCCTCTTCCTCAGGATGGTAGCTACTCAAACAACAAGTCCCGAACTCAGTCAACCTGCTGAAATCTTTTCAGACAAGAACATTCCAGTAGTCTTTCCAAATTGCTAGGTTTTAAACCTTTTACCTTTTTTTTTTGTGCCACAGATCCGAGAGCATGTGCTATGCTGGCATGTCCTTTGAACCCTAAAGTGTGTGGTATGTCCGCTGTCTGGCGTGCAAACAACACCTTCTC